>OZ022256.1:10482800-10891254 GCA_963978905.1 Trichostrongylus colubriformis
CATGATTGAGGACTCTTGTTTGGTAGTCTTCGAACATGACTCGTTCGTCGTTGGTAGCTTTCACCTGAAGGCAGCATGAAGCAGTTGCTGCTCATCGAGATGGTGCTTCTTGATGGCGGTTGAAAATGCGTTGTTGGAGACAGGCTGCTTCTTTGGATCGATGGATTTGCTGTTGGTTGTCTGTTCGCAGTAGAAGAACAAAGGGAAGAATGGTGGTCATCGTTACATTTTGGACATTTGCCAACAGTAGAACACAATCTAGAGCTGTGTCCCTTGCTAAAACACCTCCAGGATCCTCTTTGCCGCTTCGCTTCCACTCTTCGCTGCCCTGGGGAATCAAACTTGTGACATTCTTGTGGTGAGTGTATTTCCCCACAGAGACACGCTCGTTTGATCCTTTGTTTGGAGTATAGTGCGTTGTCGAGTGTACTTTCTTGCTGGCTCCTGTAGTTGCCTTGATCAAAACCGAACAGTGTCCTAGTTGTGAGCTCGATAGTCTCTTGAAGAGTGATTATCTCATCGATGGAATCAATAATCCTGTTTGCATCGAATGGGATGCCGGCTTCATTTTCCTTCGTTATCACCGTGCCACAGATCGACTCTGTGAATTTCGAGAGGATCAGACGTCTCCACATTCGGTCGGCATTCATAGGCACACCGGTTTGTTCCAGATGTATGATGCGTGAAGAAATAGCTTCGAGCGTTTCACGGCAGCTCCTTGAATTTCCTAGAGCACGTGGGAGACGTTCGATCTCGTTGATCAAGATATCTGCGATGCTTGCAGATCTGTCGTAATGCTTCTTCAGATTGTTGACGGCTGTGGCGTACTTTGCCCCCACCACGGGGATACTGCTGATTGAAGCGGCTGCTCTCCCTTTAAGGGCTTGCTTCAGGAATAAGAACTTTTCCTGGTCGCTCAATTCGGAATCATTGTGGATTAGCGACTCAAATACGGACCAGAGTGTGTTGAATTCCCTGTGGTTCCCAGAGAATGTGGGTACTTCTAGTAGTGGGCGTCTGACCCGAACGCTGCGCTCTTGTGGTGTTATGGCGCCGCTCGACCATTCCTGACAGCTGCTGTTAGTATCTGCGACAGTTCGGCTGTGAAGAAGTGTAGGTGAAGCCAGTAGAGAAGTCTGTTGTAGTAACTCCTCTTTCCTGAAGTCGATTTGGTTCAGCCATCGTATAACTTTGATCTCTAGGCTGTTCGATTCCAATTCCAGGTGCCTATTCAAGTCCATCATGAGTTTCTCCCGTTCCTTGTGCTCAGCTCGTCCATTGATGGTTTCGATGGCTCCCTTGACGCAGGAGTCATGAAACTGCTTTGCAGAGCTGATAGTCCTTGTAAGATTATTCAGCTGAGCAGTTTTTCTGCTATGTAGGCTCTACACTCCTCAATTGGTTGAGGAAATGTGAATGCTTGGTCCAAGTTAGTGATTTGTGGTTCACTAGACTTGATTAAAACGCAAGCGTTGGTAATCTTGGTTTTAAACACTTGAATTTCGGCCATTTTGTAGGGCTGGCAACTGATTCTGAGTGTCAAATAGATTTTTTTTCACAATTTAAAGGGTAACAACGGCTTTTTGAAGCTTCGCTGGTTCCGCAATAGAATTGTTCCTGCCACGCGGGTCTTTCTGGTGTAGTTCTTGGGTTCCCCGGTTGAGGACTCGCGCAAGAAATCGAGAGTTGCCTTCTGGTTCCTCAGTGGAGGCTGTCGGAGAAGGTCTTGTTATTTGTTCTTTCTTGTGAAGATGAAAGAACTTAAATTTCCTTCTGGTTTCTCCTGAGAGAACTCGCAAGAATGGAAATTTGTTGGCTACCTGGATTCTCCGGAGAGATGTCGCTGGGAAAGCTTTGTATTGTTCTTCTGGTTCCTCAGTCGAGGACGCACAGAGAAGAACTTTTGGTTTCCAGTTGGTTGGAAAGTGTAAGTGATACTTCTGGTTTCTCCGAAGAGAACGCGCAGAGAAGGAGTTGGTTTTTTGTTCTTCTGGTTCCTCTGGGGAGGACTCGCGAAGAAGAACTGAGTAGCTCTTTTGTCTCTCAGAAGAGAGCTAGCGCAAAAGAGTGATTGGCTGACTTTTCTGGTTCCTCGTGAGAGGACTCGCGGAGAAAAGCAGGGCACTTGTGTTATTCCAACGGCCGATGCACCAATTTGGTAGGTGACCAATGGATAACTATACGCACGTGTAACAAAGGTTCATTACGACGTTACGTACAGAACATTAATAATACATTTCACTGGGTATTTATACAGAATAATGTGGGCGGACCCACTACATAATATCTAAGTTCGCCACCAGTTGGCTTGTGGGGATAATTGCTAGTAGGCATGAAAGAGAGTGCCGCGCCTAAGGGGAACTACTTCATGGCACTTCAGGATACCTACTTAGGATATGCTCAGTTCATGCCTATAGATACATTTTGAGTGATATTATCATTCATTGCATAATCAAAGGTGCTCACCGTTATCAATGCTGTACGTTTGTCATGGACAAGTTATTATAATATTATGGAAAGGTTGTGAGTCCACAACACTAACAAAGAAAGTCGTATAGAAACTCCGACAAGTGGAGGCTACAGCACCAGTAAGGAAAGGTGAATGGCATTAAGTACAATTAAAAGAAACCTACGAAACATAGCTAACAATAGTCATAAGCAGCATAATAACAGGATAAAACTTCAACCAGTCACAAACGTAGGCACGAGGTAACATTAGGTACATTGACACATATAGTTAGTATTGAGAGCTCAACCTGGCGTGTGAGTCGATTGGTCGAATTTTCGCTTCGCTGCGTCGCACTCGCGGCGCCGTCAGTACCAGTCGTTTGGAATTCCGCTCAAAACGCAGTGGGCTGGTACCGTAAGGGACCTTTAGGATCGCAAGTCGAAAATTTTGGGAGTTCGCCTATCTTTAAAGGACCCTTACGATACCAGCCCACTGCTTGCGCGGAATCCCAAGAGGCTCGCACTCGCCGCGCCGCTCGCCGCGGGCGGCCGGGCAAAAGTTCGATCAATCGAACTCACCTTTCGACCTGCAACGACGCATGATGGCGGTTCCGAGCTAGTCATTAGCATTCCACTGAGAACTACAATGCACTTAATTTAAGCTATATCTAATTCTAATTGTGCCTCGAGCAAGGAGCTCAAGGTCTTGATCGTTTAGGTCTCCATACCGTTCAGCCTTACAGTGGACGTGAGAACCAGGTTTTCATGACATGCAAAACTAGACATGAATTCAATGAAAGCTGTATACTCAACTAATATTTGAGGAATGGAGGTGGGAGAAAATCAGTTCCACTGCTTTTGGATCACTGCTGAGTAGTTTATCCAGCCTTCAGTTCCGATAGCCTTAATCTATAAAAACAAGAAGTCAGGAAATAAAGCAAATGCAAAGCAACATGAGCAAATATATTAAAAGAAAACTGAGCCCGAATATATCATGAATCGTCTACCTACATTTATATGATTTCTTATGCCAGTTCTCCTTTGACGTTTGACCTTCGTGAAGTAAAACAACGATAATATGGGTAGTGCTAAGGTATAATAGTTGAATAGCTTAAAGGTGTTAATTAATATTTGGCAAGCATGACACGTTGCATTACTTTAAACCATGGTAATATGCTTATAAAAAGCCCTCGATTTTCACAAATAACAACAGTAGCTGAAGAAATAGGAATACAGATCCTCCGCTGGCGAGAGTTTGCCAAAAGCTCGGGAAGCTTCTATGCAGAAATGGAATTGAAAAGATTCACGGCTAAATGAAGGCACTGCAACTGCTTGTTGAGTGCTCACCGTACATAAAGGAGTTTCCAAGAGCACCTGTATCGTGCTACAGTGCCAGTACTCTGCTCCGAACGTTCCTTTTCTCTTTACTTAGAAGGTGTGAATCAGGAAACATTTTGGCTCGTGCCGTCGGCATCCCTTAACACGTTGACGACATTACGTCCTTACGGCAATATGCACGTTTTCCTTCTCTTGTCGGGATGCAGCTCGAAGAGGATGCCATCGCACCTCTCATCGAACTCCTTGATCAGCACCATTTACTGCCGCATTGGAGCAACGGAGAAATAACTTTTTTCCACACATTTTGTTGTACGCTCGTGAATAAGGTTACATGTTCTCCCTTCGGCACTGGTACTCTTTCAACTTGACAAAGGACAGCCAAATATCTGTGGCAATGAGCTTATATCGAATTCAGATGGAAAAGATGTACGCAAATTTGGCTCTCGGAAATCACCGTTGTCTTCTTGAAAGGAAATTGATTTTATTTTAAGGACGAAGGATGAAGGCGCTTTCAAAATCATTTGCTTCTGCAAAATTTGCAGTTTGCTCCCTATTACAGTAATTCCTCGCACCTAGGCTGACCTCACTCCATTGAAAGAGTGCGCGTGGTCTCCGTGGCATACGAGCAGAAATTCTCATTGTTCTCAACATGTTAATAAAAGGACCATGCAGCCAACTTTGCTGATCAAATATTGCTAGAATTTATACGAGACATCGATCATGACGATTGCGTTGAGCTTTTGTGGGCGAAATTTTCACGCAAATTGCTTGTAAGCGTACCACACCGTATCCACTGACTATAGTTATTTTTTACTTCTTTTTTTAAAATCTCGATTCTCAATCAGCAAAGTGGCGCTGGCTAGCTATACGTATGTCGGTCTGGGAGTCCAATTCTGCAAAGACTAACTTCTGTTCCAACTGAGATTTAAGCCAAAATCGGTTTATATGTGTGCTCACGTGTTGAGTGGCTCTGAGAAACGAGAAAGCAACAGCAGTACAAAGCATCTAACATTTTTTTTCAAAAATCACTATTTAAACGACGTACATCAGCGTTCTCCTTGAAAGCAATCGACAAAGGATTTTTGGATTCGTAAATCCTAACATACAAAAAGATAGCTTGCGATAAGAATAATGCTGTGAATTGGAAGCTGGACACCCAGAAAAGAAAGTGCGACGCAATTGAGTTTTCGTTGGCTTGGAACTTTGATGACAACGACATTCTGAAAGCAACTGAGTACAGTGAATCCTTCATAGCAAGCGCCGAAGTGCGGTCCTATAATCTGAATCAACTCTAACGAACCACATAAAAAGAATCAGATGACCTGGGTCACGAAAATTTTGCACTTCTATCTTATCCAGTGTTTCCATTTTTCCTTCTGTGCCAGTAATGCCACTAATGGGCGCTCATCCATAATGGGGAACGCAATCAAAAAGGTATTTGAAGCCGCAAAAGAGGTTTTTCCCATTTGGTTCTTTCAACGACACGTCGCGTCGATCTTTTTTTTTGGAAGATATGATTGATATTAATAGTTTTCGGAAAGCGACAGCCTCGTGTAGATCCCATGCCATAAATGCGACTCATAGAGTTACGATTGAAAAAAGTCAGAAATAGGTCAAGGGAGCTACTATTGAAATAATTCACAAGAATTTGAAAAATTAAGTTTTAGTGAAGTGACAAATATTAAGCAAATGCTCATAATCACTATGGAAAATATAGCGCGCTTCCCGGAAGCTACATGTTTTCTGTTTCATTTCTGGTTTTTTATCCATCTTTATCATCCATCCTCCCTGCCGCATTAGGCGCGTTCATACTTTGCTGTGGCGGAGACAGGACGTGGCTGCTCGTCCCTGCGTCTTCCCCTGTGCCACCCTGTCTCGTTGCCTGAATTGACTGCCACGCCTTGCCGGCGTGGAGTATAAACGCGGCCTTACGCGCATGACTCTTTTCCTTAATCCCTGTCAGTAGAAGATGAGCGCACAACCATTTTTAGTGACGATTTCATTCCTGAATGTATATCAAATTTTGTTAAGTTCCTTTCTTGGACTCTTGTTCTCCTTATTTTGTTATAAATTCGCTGTCGACTATATGGAAAATGTTGCCTTCTCTCTTGTGTGCTATCCTGCAGCTGTTCAAGGTTTATTAACATGCTAGTGCACTTATGATTTTGTCACACTTTATTCGTTTCTCGTCTGGCCTCCTGGCAGATTAAGGCTTATGTGTGTCATGGTTTCAGTTTTTTACCATAACCTCTTTTTCTTGACAAATCGCACTGACTGAGTAGAAAGCAATAGAAATACCCAAACACGAGGAGGGCGGTTCGAATGGGTTCCATTCCGCAGGGTTGTATTTTTTGAAAATTATCCTCGCGCTACACTTGTTTGCATTACTCCTCATTTTTGCGACTGCATTTTGATTGTCTCCAATGACTCTTTTTACGTTATTCGTGAGTGTGCTGTGCTATGATAAAAATAGTTATGAGCCATTATACGTGCCTTCTCCCTAAGTTGAGGTGGAAGTATGTACGTTACAGTAAGTGTATCAATTTTCGCTGTAATTTTTTTAGCATTTATTGCGTTGCAAATGATAATTCAAAAGCTGCTAAGGTGTGGGCAACACCACATTCCTGTCTACCACAGCTACGCCACGACTTCTCATAAATGTGAAATTCGTTTAAAATTTCTGACTTTGTTGTACCCATATCAATGAAAACTCACCCTATCTGTCGTTTTGGCCTCCGAAAATGCAGTACTATGGTCATGACCAGAGCAGCGAGGTTCATTATTAGGAGCATAGTAAGCATCGCGTTCACACGATATTGATTTTGCGTTGACAACCATCTTCCGCTTAAATGCGGTTCGTCGAAGCTATCACCATAATATACAACAAGGATGATGCAGACGGTGATCACAATCTGGAAAGGAAAGCAGCTTGCAAAATATTCATCCCTGCTAGTTTTTTATTTCAGGCTGAGGAAGCGAATGCTGCCAAAAGCCTTACATTTTTACGCTATCCGTTATAGTCAAAACCGATCGAGAACAACCAATGGATTTTGAGGGAATTGATTACTATTATAGTTGCGTCCTATGAAAACAAGATTTTCGAAGTTTCGCTCAGCTACGCCTACTTATTTAATATCTAATTTGGCTTGATGAACGATAAAAGGAAAATGCTCACTTCAACTCTTGTGTTCAAAAACGACGAGTTCAAATACCCATGAAACCTGTGTTCAAATACCCATGAAACTCGAAGCACTTCTTATTTTAGAACACGAAAGTAACTGACTGATATTGTAATCAACGCTGGCCCGAGCTTCCTGTATCCTGTCTCGTAGTAATTCACAGATGTAATTGCAAGCCACCGCTCAGCTATTATAGAAAACTGCATAAACTGCGCAGCAATAATTACGAAAATGGTAGGCACATTCATGACGATGTAGAGCGCCTTCGGCAGAAATAAATCGCACGGTGCTATGTAAAGAAGCGACAAGGCCAAATGATGTGCCTGAAAGTATAAAAGTTGGTTTAGAAATTTAGATTTCCTTTTCAATTGTAATCGCTATGTTGAAAGCAAAACACAAAGAAGTTTTTAGCCAGAGTTCTACTCTTGCGTATAGTAATAAGAGCAATAATTTTGATATGCAGAAAAAAAAACAGGTTCTGTGTCTTGCGGGTCCATGGAAAGGGTGTATAGCGTACATCGCATCAAAGCCCATATAAGTGATTCGACAAGGGCTTACAACGTGCAGCAGACATTCAGTGTTTTTCCATTCGAGGTCTCCTCCACAAGCGAGCGAGGTTGTGTGTTTTGTGCGCATCACTACCGCTTTTGCTCAAACTTTTCTAGTGCTCAATAACGCCTCTCGCCACGAAATTCGTCACACACTGGTCGAGGTACAATGCATTTTCAAGTTTTCAGAGCATTTCTGGCATTTCTGTTTTACTTTACCTTTCTCTTCATTTCTGCGCTCACGAGCCGCCACGGTTGACGAGCGACCGGAACAACACTCAAATCTTAGGTCGCGTTCATACTTTGCACTGTCAGGGCGTGGCTGCGTTTACAGGAAGCGAGGCACAGTGGCACGAGGAAGGTGCGAAGACGACGCAGGCAACTAGACAGGGTGGCAGGGGGAGACGCAGAGACATCCGCCCACGTCCTGCGCCGGCAACGCAAAGTATGAACGCAGTCTTGAGCATTATCAAAGCTCTGCTTTTTACACAGAAAGACATCTCTCTTTATTCACAGGATTTTGAAGCAACGCTCAGCAGGCACCACAGCCGGTGTGAAAAAGAGGGTGAGCATTCCCAGACTCACATAGCTATCCAAACACGGCATTGTTGATAAGCGGAAATTTTTCGAAGATTACCTTCATAATGATGGTCAGGACGTTATACGCGAGACAACAGATGCACATCGAATAGAAGAGCATCTACAAGTTAGTGATTTTATAACACTGCCCGTTGAGAAAAGTATGTCGAATGAAGTACACAGAATGAAAGTGAAATGAAGGAGAAGTCTGCCATCTACTCTTAGGTTTCGATGAAAAAATGAGCTATGACTGTAGCTGCTGTAGAAAAAATAAAGCATGTGTGCTGTTGAGGCGGCTGATGTGGCAAGAGATAATGACAGTGAAAACCGATAATACCAGGACGTTGCAGTGAGTACAGCTTCCTGAAAAGGCACTTTTTCATGAATATTTCATGGGTTGGTGTAAATTCATGCAGGTGATAGTGAGATAAGGTAAATCACGAGCTCATAGAAATGCTTTCGTGCTTAGTGGTGTGCTCTGGATTTGGATTAAGGAATCATTCCTTGTAATGAATGAATTGCCCCCCTGTGTCTTTAACGGGCGCAGTAGCGCGCCCGTCAAAAACACCAAGAGAGGCGATTTTGGCTTACGGTTTGGGATTACATGGCTTGCAGTTGCCTCAATGCACAAACGACATCTTACCAAGATTACTTGTTTGTTGCTGTGTGTTGTTTCACTTATTTCACATCGTCACGAATGAATGGAATACACTCAACGGGACAGGGCGACATCTCTACAAGGAACAAATCGAAAAGTTAGTGTGGGTATTTTGAAGTGAAGCGGATGTGATGCGAATGGGTGTGTGCAGATATGACGGAGAATCGCGTGGCCCCCCGCGGCGAGCAGCGCGGCGGGTGTGAGTGTCAGTGGCAGGCATGGCAGCCTTCAAGCGAGGCACTGTGGCATGAGTGGAAGCACAGAAGGTGACGCAGCCACGCTCTGCCGGGTTCCCAAGAGCAATCGATTTGCGAGTCGTACTGGTGGGGCCGCGAGCCAGACGCCGCAAAGCGATTTGCCGTCATATCCGCACACACCCGATGCGAATACACACCACACCGTCGCACTTCTGAATCCAGGTTTTTCCACCGATTATCGCTTCTGACCTTGAATTTTCGTTACACAAAGATCATTTCTTTGCATCTTCCTCTTTCTTCGGACCCCTTCCGGCTCCTTTAACTGGTTTATTATAAGTGTCTAGGGAAGGAGCAAGTAATGGCTCCGGGAAACTGTAAGCTTGGTTCTCCTACTACCAACTCAGTCAAGGCGGCAGTACGAGTGGCACTAATTTTTGCTGCACTGTCCTTAATTGGTAGAAGACCTGTGATTCATTAAAGTTCGAGATAAAATCTGGGAGCTCTTCGTTATTCGAGATGAAATCTGGGGGCTCTCCGTTAATCACAAATGTATACCATAGACAGGGTAGTGAAAAGTCCTTTCTACGTCTGGTGATTACTGAATGTCGGGTCAAAGCTATTCGCTCCAGACTTGCTTAGAAATACCACAATTAGAATAGTACCTGCCGATTTCACTGCAGCTGCCTGATACTCATTCTACTGTGCCTAACATCTTTCAGAAAAAATGATGGCAGTAATTTCCACCCTTTCTCTAAAGCAACTGGTTTGAACTTACAATATGATCAGAACGTTGAAAAGGCAGGAAAATAACCTGAGCGACCTAAGTTGCAGATCTGCTTCATTATCGTGCATTTTTTGGAGGCAGGGTTTGTTATAATCTTCGTGATCATTGCACTACACCAAAATACTAGAGTTGATTAGGGACACGTAAGTGAAATCACGAAATCCTCCAGAAACCTTAATAAACAAGGGCTTCCTGATGCCTTTTCTCTGACGAGATTACAGTATGAAGTACAGGGATTTCACGTAGTAGGTTCCAACTTCTCTCTTCGTATAACCTCGGCATCGATATTGTATTAGAAGTTCTTCTGCTGTGCCAACGAGGTTGCTAGGTGGAATATTTATTTACGGCCTGACGTTTCGACAGGATCGTCTTCCTCGAAGGCCTAAACGTGGCTCAAGACTAGGATTTTGTCCACTACACCGTCAAACGCTTCATCCCCCTAGCGGTTTTGACGGAGATCTAGGAAAACACCAGAGAAACTCCGTACGCCAGAAACGAACTCACCCAATCCACCACCGTACGAGTGGGACAACGCCACTCCGAGTTAGTTGTAATTAGTGAATGAGAGATGCCATGTCGTCCTTATACATATATAGTATTGTTTGGGACATGTTGTTTCGGTTGTTCATACAACCGAAATGAGTGCTTATCCGTCACAAATGACCTCTTGCCATTTGCACCACATTGCGAGCTACTGATCTAAAAATGGGAGACATGCATGTCCCAAACAATACTATATATGTATAAGGACGACATGGCATCTCTCATTCACTAATTACAACTAACTCGGAGTGGCGTTGTCCCACTCGTACGGTGGTGGATTGGGTGAGTTTGTTTCTGGCGTACGGAGTTTCTCTGGTGTTTTCCTAGATATCCGTCAAAACCGCTAGGGGGATGAAGCGTTTGACGGTGTAGTGGACAAAATCCTAGTCTTGAGCCACGTTTAGGCCTTCGAGGAAGACGATCCTGTCGAAACGTCAGGCCGTAAATAAATATTCCACCTAACAACCTCGTTGGCACAACAGAAGAACTTCTAATACAATTTCACGTAGTGTTATCAGCCAATAACGTTGCTTTACTACCAGAATGTCCTCGGCGCTGTCTAGCAAGCCTCGTTTGCCATGTCATTGCTAACGCTGCTCCCATGGTTGAGTCAAAGATGGGTGTAGGCTCACTTCGGAGAACTGCTATCATCTGACTTCCGGGTCTGTACACGCTTATTACTCGCACTTGCGCCGCGGTAATCATACACTCTCTGCAGTCTCGGAGGGGCTATTTGCCTGAGAATGGAACCACAGTATTCAAGTCGTAGTCGGATGAAGTCAAATAAGCTGTATCTTTGACAGGACGTATGGCTAATGTATTCCAAACACTGCTTTAAGGTTGCTGAGCCTTACATGATAACCAAGTTCGATTATAGCCGCGGTCGAATTACGTGTACATACTTTCCCATGCTGCAGCATGGGTTCTTCTATGCAGCGCACTGAGCAGCACACCAGTCACTTCGGGTAAGGTGTTGACGGTGATTCTTATATTGCCCATACATATGTATATGTAAGAGTTGCGTAGCAGTACCTCTCTCCAAAAAGTCCCATGTGTTGCAAAATTCAAACTTATCGATGTTATTTAAAATGCTAGTTAAAATAACGAAGACCAGCACATGAATTTTCTTAGAGGATGTAGGTCGACGAAGTTCTTAATTGCTAAATTTGCTTATGAAAGGATATAATTCTTACACGCTCATGGTTGCCGTTGTGCAAATAAAGTGCCATGCCTCCGCGGGTGGTAGTGGGTGGGTTTTTGTTGTTTGTTGCCCGCCGTCCCGAAAAGTTTTGCATTTCACTCTCCATCTTCCACGAATACATGTACTCCAATTCCGAGCATTAATTCGGACAAGCGCCCAGGCACCTTTCATTTCTAGACTTTATGTGTGCTTATTAGAGCGGTACCCATAAATTGCACTATTTTCAGCAATGAAGGTAGTGGCAGGTACAATTCAGCTGCATTATTCATTCCATTTCTGACTGACCTCTCGTTTTCACCACAAGAACCAACACTTGGAAACTACAGTCGATATGCCTCTGATACGATACGATAAGTACATATCATTCACCTATCATACTCATTGCTATTCACCACAGTCATCCTTAGGCAAAAATGACCCTAAGAGGCGTAATCTGTTAGGGAAGCCGGAGCCTGTTAAGAACGATGCTACCCTTAGATCACAGTGGCTTGTGGGAGTTGGGAAGCTTCAAGAATCAAAATCAGGTTGCATTTGGAGAGCCTCACTTGCAAAATGCAAATATCGCAAATATATTAGCGCGAAAATTTTTGTCTCTTAATAGAGAGATGTTTGCAGAGTAGGTGCGTCATCAGTTTCTTGAAATTCAGCCCCAAAGGTTCTTTCGCCCCTCGATTAAGTGAAGATGTCGCGTCATTTCACATGAAACGTGCATGTTGACATTCAGAGGTACATCTCAAAGGAGCTGATAATGAAACCTGTTTGGCCATTGGGGCCTATGGAGAAGGCACAGGAATTTTCGCCCTAGATGGTGTTTTATTTATATTTTACAAGCGACGCTTCCCAAAAGCAGCTTGCCAGTCCAATTGGAAGGTTGACTGATAGACTGATCACCTCTGTGTCACCACCAAAATCGAAGGTGGGGTGAATGTGGATAAAGTGAGGAAAATTTCTTGTTGCATTTTAACGGCTCGTCATATATGCTCATGGATATCTAGCTTTGTAATTTGACATTCTTACAACTTTCAAAAAAAATGGGTGGTCGAATCGACTGAAGTCGTGATCCCAAAGGTCAGAGTTGTCTAGAGCGAAAAAGGCATCTTCCAGTGTCTATTGTGTTCTAGGGAGGAGCACGAGAACCTCTGGTACTATGAAGGGTTAAAAGTATTTTGCAAGCGTTTGCAAGACACATCAACAAAAAAAAAAGCAGATATATACATCAAGGACTCGAACTCTATTCTCAAGTATTCACGCTCAACTAGCCACAGGGTCCACCATCGGAGCGCTAACAGTGCATAGTCATAGCTCTTGCAAGACCTGAAGTGGATCTTGCGCTGTATGCAGTAAACCTCTGTGATTTCGTTCCCATAATCGTTCAGAGGTCCGCGATCACACGTAATTCGGAGGACAGAATTGAAGAGCAGATTTTAAATTACTATTCCAAACTGTATGAGGCCATATTCCATCTTGAATGGCCACGGTGACCTGAGAGCATTCTCTTGTTAGAGCCACCTCACGACTGGAATCACTCCTTATAACAAGGTTTTTTCCCGAAATTCTGCATATAGACTCAAACTGCGCATAGATACATTATGTGTAAATCCACAGACAAAGCGATAAAGTCCCTCACCTCATAACAGTACTCTTCCGTTAATACTTGCTCTACCGATCCATTTGACGCCATACTTTCGAAGATGGCTAGGAAAACTTTAATCTGAAAGTTTGAATAATCAGAAAAACTTATTCCGTATTGAGCGACACAAACTTCATAAGTCTGTCAAAAACAGCCTGCACGAATAGTGTTCCAAAAAATCATACTTGTTTCTATGCGCGAGCGACATGATAGGAAGCAAAGCGGGACTTTTGATAGAATGGAACTGGCTTTTTGTTCCACCAATTCTGCCTAATATTTTACAGGAGCTGTATATGTCAATTCTCATCGTCAGATCGTTAGAAAATGCACACATTTCGCCTTGATTGTACCCACGCTTTGCGAGAAAATGGCAGCTTCCACTCAGCGAAGTGACTTTTTCCATTATCGATCGTTCAAAAAATACAGGGATTGAAAAAAAATCGGACTCGAAATGACTCGTGTTGGTTCTCAGTGCTACTCGGAAAAGTTAGATAGGTATAGGGTAGAATTAGATAGGGGGTTATAACAGAACATGCCGTTTTGATATGCTTACACAACCCAGTTATTATAATAATACGTAGATATTCAAGGAGCAATACAGCTGGAATAGCACAATCACACAAGAAACATCCTGTGGGAGGCTCATCGTCTAAACAACCACAGCGCACGATCGCATATGTGGACATGATGACATCTTTTTGCCTGCTGGATACAAACCATTTGGATTATATGTACATCACAGTGAATGGAATTACTCAGACTCAGTAGCGATAAATACATAAATTCAAAAACTTCGTAAACCACGCAACACGTCGTGACGTCCACTAATAATGAATGTGCCCGTTGTGAAAACAGCCTTTGGCCAGTAAGAGAAACCCATAATTACACTCATAAATTTTCAGCGCAGAATTACCACTGATTGCATTTTGGACTCTGTTACTATATAAAAAATGCACAACAATCCGCTTCAACAGTTGTGAGGCAGTACCTTCGTTTCAGCATGATTAGTAATCACTCACAGGGGTAGATAACAAGGAGTGCTAAAGGAGTTGAGGGGGGATCACAGCGCTTTGTGGGTCTAACGCTAATGGTTAGAACATATTTGGGTATGGTATCAGTGGAATTGGGTCCAAATGCTGAAAGAAGCGATTCCAAGAGATTTGTTTATATATTGTACAAGCCTCAACCTAATGAAGGAGATTTTTTATTATAGGCTTGGGTAAATGCGCTTGGACGCGTTATTAGTTTCATTGAAGCGGTGTCCTTAGATATACTTATAAGAGGATAGTTTATTGGTTCTCTACGGCTCGTTAGCTATGAATAATCCATAATCATATCATAATCTAGAGAGAGCGCGAACAGAAAATGAGCGGCGCCTCTATGCTTTTGTTGTGTGGCCGCCTTCACTCCAGCAGCATTAATAGGGGTTTTTCGATACATGATGGCCTGATAGTCACAGCCTGTCTTGATAGAAGAAATTCTAAGGCACGTGTGGATAAAATGTACTCTACAGCAGTAGCAATACGCAGCGAGAGAGAACAGTAATGTTCTTAGCAAAGACCGAGTCAAATCGACCAAATGTTTTTGAAGCTGTAGTAGCAGCGAGCGAGTGGCCATGGCTTTGGCTTTCTACTTGCGATTAGCGAATTTTGGTGCGATAAATACAGTGCGGTTCAGTACCCGGAGTTTCGAAAAGAAAATAATTTTGATATTTTTAATTTTTGATAACTGCTGTTTATCGCCGCAGCTCACGATGCGAAAGTTACTACAAGGATGCTGAGTTATGGGCAAAAGCTTCGGTGCCGGAGGGGACTCGAACCCGCACTTCATCCTTTCCGGGGATATGTGCTATTCCATTACACTACCGACACCACCTTCACCCTAACTCAGCTTTCTGAATGGTATATTTACCATAGCTTATCAGCACTCACACGTATAACGTGTTGAGCCGGTTGGCCAATATCGGCATCGAACCGTGAAGCTGAAAGCTTTAGTAATGATTTTGAATTTTTGATAACTGCTGTTTATCGCCGCAGCTCGCGATGCGAAAGTTACTACAAGGATGCTGAGTTATGCGCAATCATCCTTGTAGTAACTTTCGCATCGCGAGCTGCGGCGATAAACAGCAGTTATCAAAAATTAAAAATCATTACTAAAGCTTTCAGCTTCACGGTTCGATGCCGATATTGGCCAACAGGCTCAACACGTTATACGTGTGAGTGCTGATAAGCTATGGTAAATATACCATTCAGAAAGCTGAGTTAGGGTGAAGGTGGTGTCGGTAGTGTAATGGATTAGCACATATCCCAGGAAAGGATGAAGTGCGGGTTCGAGTCCCGTCCGGCACCGAAGCTTTTGCCCATAACTCAGCATCCTTGTAGTAACTTTCGCATCGTGAGCTGCGGCGATAAACAGCAGTTATCAGAAAATAATATTTCCGCTTATCCAGTGGTCCTTCTTTTCTTGGTATTCTATGTCAAGCTTCAGCATGGAAAACATCGGGTGGCGGAGGTTCAATAGGACTACTGTCTTTTTGCAACGTACCTGAGTTTCTATTGCAAAATGGGTCAAAGAGCCTTTGCACAATAAAACTGGTACCAGTTTCGTTGCCGCTAACTGCAGCGTCACTCATCACGCTGCGAAGGAGCGATCCATCCATAGGATTCGTGGAGTCAACCAGCCGTGTCCAGATCGTTCGCCGCTGCACTCAATAACCAATAACTTTTACAAATACTGTATAAATAGGAGGAATTGAGCAACCGCACGAGTTCACTTTTTAATGCAGTTCGTTATCCATTTCCAACACGTGCACAAACATTTAACTTGAATGTTTCAAATGGACATATACACCCAATTCTTGATAGTGCAACTGTACCGTTGCGTTCAATAATCGTCTTAGTCCCTCTAACCAAAAATCGATGACTTCGAACAATGGATTTTATGGCGCTCACCTATGTATGACCGCTGTAAATCATGTAATTGTTAATACAAAAAAATAATTGTCGTAGGATGTTCCCAGACCTACACCGACGTTGACGTGTCACAAATTGTTGATTTGGCTCCCAAGACCTTGGCGCAATCTCAGCTCCTACCATTCTATTTCTACAAATTACTTCGGGACATGATCAGAAACTTTCTGTCGGCAGCCATCCGCCATTCCGGAAAATACTCCGCCTTTGGGCTTGAATTCATCACTCACTTTGTACATAGACAAAGGGTGCCAAAAAAGTCACTTTTTGTTTTCCACTTTCAACGCCATACTTGACGAACTTCAGCGGATCCTGACGATGTATTTTCATCCTCGAATCCAAGAACACCCTCTTACTATTCTACATTCTGTAAGAGCCTTCTGCACGAGCAGGATCCGGAGTCTCCTCTGGGTGAACATGATGAGTCACTTCAACTCGGCAAAATCCAAGATTTCTACCTTGCTAACGTTTGTTCTTTTCAGATATCTGGGGGTATTCATATTGCGTAGTGTTCTTAAACATTTCTTTTCTCCTGTTCTCAACGCGCTCCTTTTCCGAGAACTAAAACGTGTCATTATCACATTTTGGATCATAGCAGCCTAGTCTGAGCAGCAAAAGCTCTGTGACGTTCACAAACCGAAAAGTCAGGTCTAGGAAGCTTTCCACGAGAGACCTACCACGGAACCTAGCCCTGCTGGTTTAGGGAGGTCGTAATGCCGTCGGTGCTCTGAAACCTGACTGTGCAGACTGAAGCCTCCATATTTTCGGCAGTGAAAGAAGCCGCAACTTGACACTGCTTCAACAGGAACATTGCGAGAATATTTTCCTCCAATACTCTTACCCTTTCGTCACCCTCTGTTTTGTATACTTGGTGGATGTCAGCCGTGAGCGAAGTAACTCTTTTTTTGGTGTCCTCTGTATGTGTCGCTGTTAGGAGCATTTTTCACATTGATCCGAACCTTGTTAATATGCTTCTAATTTGACTCGATTTCAGGAACGATGACGTTTTTGGCAAGCTATGCGACAGTTACTGTGCAGCTGGCTACTTATCGCTTTAGTGGACAGGAGAACCCACAGCTGTGAAATGCGTCGATGTACAGAAGCACAGTGATTCATCTACATGCGCCTTCATTTATTTTTCTAGTGTAATTTGTACCTCTTTTGATAAGTTTATCTTTGAGTTCACTCACCCTTTTAAGAAGTTGAACTGTTGTGCGACTTTTTCTATCACGCTTCCTTTGCTTGGTCTGATCATCCAATTTTGAGGTCAGCGATTGCGTTCCATGTAGTGTACTGTGCAAGCATGGAATCTGCGTGGTACGGCAAACAATCTCACTGACCACGAAAGCTGTACATGGTGCGTCGATCATCCGACAAGAACCGTTACGACATTTTCTATTCTGACATTCGTATTCTGACAAATCATTTTCTGCATTTTTCCTCACCTTTTCGTTACTGATTCTCGTGACGGACCCAACGGCGTTAGGGCGCCAGGAGAAGCAATTGACTAGATATTGCAGCAATTCAGAACGGGCTATCGATAACGAGAGTGCCGTAACAGGAGGCCCTCTTCCCCCTCAAGATATCAATTGGCTCTACAGTCTTTGACATTGAAACTTAATTCTCCTTCTCAACTAGTTCCAGATTTTTGGATATTACCAACGTTGACCATTGTTTGATTCTCTTAATGATAAGCATCAGGCGCAGGTGCAACAGTACATTGACAGAGCAATGCACTTCTTGATCGCGCCCAGACAGTGGCCATTGAAAGCGTCTGGGCGTCCCACAGCATGCACCAAATTCTACAGCTCATGTAGGGACATATAGGGATAGGGTCCAAGCAACATATAGGGAAAATTGCAAATTGCAAATACGAACTACCAGCAATTACAGTACTATCATGTCGCATAAAACGGGATTTTCACAAATTCTGGACCCATTTTGTGCCAGGTACATTATCGCTTTTTGACTAATCTACAAAAGTTGATCACTTGTTGAGTGCACTACAACGGGAGGCGCGTGGAAGTATCCATCGATTACCTATTTCTGAGGCGAATTATGAACACTCCCTCAAATTTGACATGTAAATTACGGAGACAAAACAAAATTTACAGCAAGTCTCCAACATCGCTAAGAGAGCGCGAGGATGCAAGATAATAGGATTCTAGCGCAGCGGCGAGTCTGGAAATAAGGGAGCCAATAGTTGCTGACTTTACTCGTCAGTTGAGTTGGAGAAAAGTGCCCAACTCCGCGTTTCATTTTTAGCTCAAAAATTTCTTTTTAAGTTCTCTCTTAACCCTAAGAAAAAAGTCTTCAGCAGCGCATGGGTGCCGGACCACAAGAAAATGACTGGACTATCCAGAATATTCAGCAGTTGCCTCAAATGCACCGTCTCTGCACACTGGGCTAAGAAGTGTGTTAGAGACTGATGCATAGCGTGTGAAGAGAAAAAGCAGCATAATAATCTTTGTCCGCTTCGTGGTCATCCTGCAGCCGCATCCTACCTCGCATAGTATGCAGCACCAGCTCGCAGTTGACGTAGAGGTTAGGCCGCTTTCATACTTTGCGCACCGACGCCGTCACGCGCGTGACGGCGTCAAATCGACGCCGTATCTGCGTTGATTTGACGCCGTCACGCGCGTGACGGCGTCAAACTCACGCAACCATTTGCCCGCCGCAGGAGACGGCGTCCATAGATAATGCGGACCCAATCACACTACAGTATGGTGATTGTGGCCGATTCGAATCTTGGCGCTGTGCCAATACACGAAGCGGCCACGATCACCTTATTGGCATAGCGCCAAGATTCGAATCGGCCACAATCACCATACTGTAGTGTGATTGGGTCCGCATTATCTATTGACGCCGTCTCCTGCGGCGGGCAAATGGTAGCGTGACGCCGTCACGCGCGTGATGGCGTCGGTGCGCAAAGTATGAAAGCGGCCTTACGTGCGAGAAAACGCGTCTCGAGTTGTTGCTAGTAAATCTCAGCTAAGAAGGTTATTTTTGTCACATGGCGACCCTTTTTTGCAGTTAGAACAATCCCTATGGCTGTAGGGGACTCGTGGATGGGCCGAGAGCATCTGAACGATAACGGTGAGTGTCTTCTCATATTGAGCAAGAATATAAAGTGCGCTGTCGGACCAGCTGCAACTTCTAGAGATATTCCGTTCGAATTTGTAATAATTTCGCATGGCTTTTGAAAAAAAGGAGAAAGGAGAGAGAGTGTTCTTCGAGGCTGAAGTCAGACAAACCATTCAGAGCCTTCAATGTATGGTGGACGACGCGCTTGAAACCTTTGAACGTCAGAAAGTAAGTCAACGACAAGTAGTGTTTATGAAGGTGATATTATTGATGAAAATGAGGAGTACATGGAAAGTGCGTCGAGTAGATGAGGAACTGCGACGACTATGGAAACATGTGACATCCAGCTATAACCTCGGAGCTCATGCTGCAACTTATCTGCCCACCCCGCAACTCTCAGCACGAAGCCATAAATCGAGAGGAAGAGCATACGCTATGCGTTTTGCAATGCATCATGTGACCGTGTTCCTGGTCTAAGAATGGCTAAGGCTGCCACCAGACTTCGTGATTTTGCGGGATCACTCATAGCCTTCGACTGCTCACTATGCCCTCATTGGTCGCAATGAGTGCGCAGAGAGACGAGAGTGGCCTTCAATTCTGCGTCCTTATATCTCATCCTGCATCGCCAATCATGGAGTTTTGTAGTTTGCGCAACTTTCTCCACTAAGGAGGGTCCCGCGGGGACGGGACTTGCGGCTCGACGCGGTAAGCGTCGCGGCCACGCTTCTCCCGCTCATGGGGAGAAGGATCCCCATTCCGGTTTTTCTTTTGGTATGGGCCAGTCGTGTGGCCTAGTCCGTGTCATTTTTCTTACTTTTCCTCCCCATAACCTGAATAAGACCTACTTCTTATGTACGACTTTGTCCTTTCAATGTTGCACAAGTGTGAGCTTTCCACAGGAATAGTGGTCAATTCATTGCCGGTTGAAATTTGGCTCGCAGCAAAGAATTATCTATTTTGCGGTGAAGTACAAAAATCGAAAAATGCAAAATTAACTCACAAAAAAAATGCGTCACTGGAACTGTTAGACTTCCTCATTCCTCAAAAGGACGTACTTACTGGTCAGACCACTTCATTGTGACAATGTGTTCCCTTCACTGTTGGAATCGTGATTAAGTGTGTCAGTTTGCATAGTTTTCATAGTTGTGATCATAAGATAAATTAAATTTAAACACTCATAGCCTCTGTTGATTAGCTGCAAGGGGCGTAGCTAAGCTAGTAGTCAGCACTGTGTGTCCATCCCCTACTTACCCGCACATCTACAGCACCTGATCGAAACTAAACGACTACGTTCAGTGTAGAACTGCAATTTCAGGGCTCATCTACGATAATTACAACACGACACGAAGGATAGAAAGTACGGTGAACAGCATCTATCGGATAACAATCGCGGTGTTGGTGATAGTGGTGCTGTTGGTGGTCGGCATCATAGTGTTCGTCTGTGTTCTCGGCTGCCGAAAATACCAGAGCGAAAGGTAAGTAATAGCATTTCGCCACTTTATCGTACTGTCAAGTATTGTATTATTTTTGGTGTTCGTTCTGCTGGTGAATCCGCATGATGATTGAGGCTCACGCAAACTCATCCATGAATATATTTCTTCTTTTTTAACCCCTGATATCTTTCCCCTACTTTCTCGCTAGAAGCGTTCCAAAAAGAGCGCGTGAACGTGTGTGTGAAGGGAAAAACCAACTAATAAAACAAGTAAATTAAAGATAAATTAAATTTAATCACTCATAGCCTCTGTTGATTAGCTGCAAGGGGCGTAGCTAATTTTTCGTAATATACTAGTGGGAAAATAATTCGATCGTTTTCTCAGTTAGTTAGCTGTATCTAGGCATAAAATAACCCTGAGAGTGCCTAAAAACAGAAATTGGGAGTGATTCTTGCCTTTGTCAAGTGCCCCACCCCCTCCCAACTACATTAACACCTACACTTTTAGACTCAAATGGCGGATGTCAGTGTAGACTATGCTAATGAACCGGATATGGTAGTGGATCATGAGAAGGATTGTTCCGACCCGGCACCAAAACGTAAACGATGTCAGAGCGTGGATAGCAGGTTTCACATCCATTTACTTTTTCAAAAGTTTCGCTATTCGTTTCTCTTGCAGGTGTTTCGGTAAGAATTTTAGTCACACCTGCAGAAGCTGGTGCTTTGTTGGGGAGGAAAGGGGAGCGCATGAAAGCGGTTACCAGAGAAAATGAGTGTATCGTGAGGCTCAGTGATGAACCACAAGCAGGTAAGCTTATTTCATTCATGATCACATACCTGGGTGGATGCTACTGGCCATCCTTTCAGGATCAACAGATAGAGTATGTTTCGTGAAAGGCACGGTGCCAAACGTCATAGCCGCTGTTGCATCTCTGATAAAAACACTAGGTGAAGTCTGTAGCGAAAGTGATGAGGTAGGTAGTTTCAGCATCTCTACATTTCATGTACTTTTCTGCTGATGCTGAAAATTTCTGTTTAGCTTGGAAATATGATCCTCGTAGATGTTCTGCGAAAACGGTGGAGCTTTGCCAAATGGCACTAATTTTGCTTCTACTGTGGTAAAAGAGTGTAACAAGTCTAGCACCTTCTTGGAACTTGAAGTCCGTGATAATTTACAATGTTTGAAACACATTCGTTGCTATAATTCTGTGTTTACAGGTTCCTTCAAAACTTATTGGAGCCGTACTCGGCCGTCAAGGTCAGATGCTAAGAGACATCGAACGCTACAGCCTATGCAAGATACAGTTGTGTGGAAAAGAAGCCACAACTGATGCCAAAAGAATGCTGAGGTTTGCGGTAAAAATGTTGATATTGAAATAAATTAAACGTAGTTCGATTTTTGCCTATTTCAGAATAACGGGCTCGGAAGAGCATCTGAATCTTGGGAAATGGATGGTGGAACGGGCAATAAATGAAGCGCAAGTTCGCCGTATTATTAGGTTGTTGCAAAATTAATTAATTAATTCGGTTTCAAGGTATATATAAATAAGTAGATTTTTTGCCCTGAACTATTCCATCCCAAGGAACGCCAGGCATACCATTTGGTGGGTTTTTTTCTGCTCTTTCAGAAACTTCTATGAATGTCGCTCTAAGTTTTCCAGCCGGCCTTTTCCAGGGCTGCGTATAATCATGAACCGACGCGACTATCGAGTCATCATGCTTTATGAGTTTAAATTGGAACACTCCGCAGCGGAGGCAGCTCGTAATCTCAGCAGTGTTTTTGGGACGAATTGTCCTTGCGAACGGACAGTGGAGCTCTGGTTTAGAAAATTTGCTTCTGGCGATTTTGATCTCGAAGAGAAGTCGGGTCGCGGCCGCAGGTCATCGCTTAATGATCAAGATTTAAGGAGAGCCGTCGAAGCAAATCCAGAGACGAATACTCGTACGTTAGCAGAAGAGCTAGGCGTACATTACTCTACAGTGGCCAGACATTTGCTGACAATCGGCAAGGTGAAGAAGGTGTCGAAGTGGGTGCCTCATGACCTGACCGATGAGCAGCGTCTGGCACGTTTCGACACCTGCTCTAATGTTTATGTTTATGTTTATGTTCATTACGTCTGCATAAGGCATACGTGAGAAAGTCACAAAAAAGAACAGCAATATAGAAATCGACAGCACATTAACAGGAAAATACAAAACAGTGAAAATGACTAACAACGTTCAATCATCTGGAGAATTAGGACTTCTACTTCTCCTGTAGTTTGTTCACAACATATCGTTTGAATTGAGTCTGCGAAAGAGTGGGTGGTATGCTTTTGGACAGCTTCAAATATTCGTTACCCGCTCTAAAAGTGAAACTATTGGACCGTAGGCTAGATTTAGGACGATCCAAGGAAATTTTCATGGATCCTCCTCATGGATTTTTCATGGATTGGTATGGTCTTAGAAAGAGACATTTTGAACAAGCTGGATGAACCAGGCCCACACGCGCCCCTTATCAATTTATGTACCAAGCATAAGTCAAAAATTTTGCGCCTTACTTGCAAAGACTGCAGTCCAAAGTCTCCAGTCTCAAGTAATCTCCTAGTTCGCCATAAAAATGAGCCATTTGTAAACCGTATTATAACTGTAGATGAAAAATGGGTTCTTTATGATAACAGGAAGCGGGGATTAGTCTGGGTAGATAAGGATGCTCCTCCAAAAAACTTTCCTAAACCCGACCTTCACCCTAAAAAGGTTATGATTACTGTGTGGTGGTGTTGTAAAGGTGTAATCCATTACAGTTTCTTGCAACCTGGTCAGCCAGTCACAGCAGAGTCTTACTGTTGTGATCTGGAGCAAATGTATAGAAAGTTGCGAAAATTGTGGCCGGCGGTGGTGAATAGAGGAGGGCCGATCCTGTTGCAGGACAACGCAAGGCCACACACCTCACAAATCACTCGGCAAAAATTGACCCACTTGGGTATAGAATTTCTCCCTCACCCAGCGTATTCTCCCGACCTTTCCCCAACAGACTATCACTTTTTTCGAGCTCTCAATTCTCATCTGCGTCAGAAACAATTTACTAATTTAGACGATGTTGAATGTGCCTTCCTTGACTTCGTTGATTCTCGTGATAGCAGTTTTTATAGTGAAGGCTTAGATTTATTGCCTTTTCGTTGGCAAAAGTGTGTAGATTCTGATGGTTTTTAGTTCGATTAATAAACTTGTGTTTAAGCTGAGTTATAGTAGTTTGAAGTATGCGGTCCATTTCCGAAATTAATTTTGCAACAACCTAATAGATAAAACTTCGACTTGATGAGAGTTTAATTTGTTCTAATAATTTGTTTTTGTTGTTTATTTTTGTTTGTTTGTTGTTTTAATAATTGTTTTAATGTTTTGTATGTTTTAATAATAATTGTTTTAATAATTTTAATTTGTAGAGTTTGGATTATCGAGTTTGAATCAGTCTGAAAAGATATTTCACTCTAGAATATGGAAGGTCTGAATTTGATTGTTGCGACTGTAAGACGTCTGAATAACTACCTCGCCCACCTACAAGTCTCCAGTCCCTGGAAGTTGATAAGCGTGGGCAGAGGCTCCTCCTTCTTCTTCTTCTTGGCGTTAATCCCTCGCCGTTGCAGAGTCCGCAACCTTTGTCATACGTCGCCATTTGTTTGTGTCTAGGGCGTCCACTGTCGTTACCTCGATGTCGGTGAGGTCCCTTTTGATGGCATCCTCTCATCTCTTGTTTACAGCTCCATGTGGTCGCCGGCCCGGGGCGTCGAACTCCAAAGCCTTTCTTATTGGATGATCCTCTAGCCTTCTAAGCACGTGCCCGTACCATCGAAGCCGCTGCTATCTCACCTACAGCTCGACAGGAGCCGTCTGCATGACCGCTCCCACGTCCTCATTCTTGACCCGGTCGAGCCGTGTTCAGCTGCATGCCCATCTAAGCATCCTCAGTTCTGCGGAGTGCAGCTGCCTTTCGTGGTTCTTTGTTATGGGTCAACACTCGCTCCCGTACTGCATTGCGGGCCTCACTAGATGATTAAACGTGCCAGTGCATATATTCGCATTTCACAAGACTTTTCAAAATGAAATCGGCACTCCCACGTCAGTCCTCCATTATTGATTAAAATGTACTTTTTACGGACTTTTCCTGTAAATCTAGCCAACCAAAACTTTTCGTAGTCTGTCCGTTGGTTAATCACCTTGAACCATGCCTGTAGAACTCATGCATTTACTTGGACTCGTTATAGCATTCCAGATCATATCCCACCATCTTTTTGTATCGAATATAATGGTTATTTTTTCATTTTCATATCAACATTGGCAAGCAGAGAGGCAATGGCGTAATCCCTATATTGTCCGCGTGTTACTACTTTTTTCACAAAGACAAGCAACTGATGTTCTTTATGCTTCCACAAAGTAATCGATTCGACAGTACATTATCACGAGTTCCCATAGTAATGACCCAGGCGGTTTACCGTTTGCCGAAGGGTCTCTGGAGGGGTCGCATGTAAAGGCGAGGCAACGCTCAATGAGAAGGAACATGAAAAGTGGTAAGGAGTGGGTCTAGCTCTTTTGGAATTCCCTAGTTTTTGAGAGCTAATAGCAAGCACTCTGGTGGAGTTAAGGAGGTTGAATAGTGGAATCTGTAGGGCGTAAGAAGCGGTCAATTTCCTCGTCACGATCTTAGCCTCAATAAGAACTAAGTGGGTACCATAGGCTCTTCTTTCTACATATGTCATTTCATCTGTTCCAAATAACCAAAGCGAGAAAAATTCGGGTTGTAGGCGGAAACCTGTGGCAAAGGTCGTTTAGATTGGGTAAATTATTTACTTCAAGCTCTCAATTTGCGAGTTGCAGCATCACACTTGAGCGCATAAAAAAGTTCAGACACTCGATCAATAAGCAGCACTTTTCCCATGTGTTGCTCGGCTCTTCAAATGCAGCTACCCAACTTTCCAGCAACACTACCCACCCAGCCGGCCAGCAGCTTTAGTAAACGGACGCCCAACGGTGATGGTGAGAGCCAGGGGAGCGCGCCTCAAAGAGATTTTCGGTTGGCTATTGTGCTCGGGTATCACTTTGTCGAAAATCCCATTTTTTTCAATATGATCCAGACCTGCGCCTCATCTGAGAGCTGCAGTTGGTGGCCGTTTTTGCATGAACGGCTGCATCCATGTGTGTGTGTAGCGCATCGATTCTGATGACGTCGTGTGACTCGTCAGGACATCGTTGACCAGCAATTTTCTTCTTCCGCACACTTTTCCCCCTCAGCCAGCTGAAAGTGCATCTCCCCTCACACCTCGTTGGACTTCTGTGAAGTACGATGTGTTGGCACTCACCAGCTAGTACTCCTCAAATGAGTGTCAGCAGCCCGCCATATATCACCCTGAATATTTCCGAATATTTCAGCCATTCTTTTCATGCAAGCCACCCTGCGCCGTTATGACGATAGCGACCATTTTTTGTGCGAGTAGCTCATTCACGGGCGACGAAATGAGGTTATGAGGTCCTTAACGTTCATACGTCTCCCTCAATCCATTAGAGCTGCTATACTTTGATGCGTTTCTTAAGAGCATCCTTCTTTCCAAGCAAGACTATGAGCCTTGCAATCGTCTGCTCTACTGATTCGATCTTCATGAAGAAATCTATTACCATTCATCTCGTCGCCGACTTTTTCCATTTATATCAAGGAATGGCAGTCAATTGCAGTGCACTTTACAGCTTATCTAAGCCCTGCGGCGAGAATTTCAAACCATATGCGCCCAGCTTATTCTATGCATAAAGCAGCTTCTTTTTTAGCTTCTTGCTGTACCTCTTCTATACTTTAAGTACAACGTGTTTTAGTGTGCTTTGATGTTGATTTTAACCAATCGCTTGTTTCCACGTTTTTCAATTTCCTTCCATTTTCTGGGATAACCGTGCTTGATGATCCTGTTAATGCATGGCAGAGATTTATCGCAGTGCATAGAAAAACCAGAAAATAATGTAGATGCAGGGGTTTTATCCCACCATTGCCAATAGTGCAGGATGAGGAGGAACCCGGGATTTCTGACAGATGATTTCGTCAGCAAATTCGACCTTTTAAAAGAGTAACTACCAGTCGTAGGGGTAAAATTTGTAGACATTACATAAACAGCAAAAAAATGAATGCACATCCCTGTTGAAGACGCAATTCCTCTGCTGATCGGTGGGCCGCTGCGCAGTGGAAGCGTTCGCTTTTTTTTTGGTGCGCATAGAAGAGTGAGAACGTGTCGAAATATCAGACTCTGCCCACCTCCTGATGTGACTGTTTGCAGTTCTGATAGTTCTTATTACATTTTTAGATTTATTAGAACACAGCTAAACACGTACAAATGTAGCGGAGCCGGATTAATGCTTGAAATAATCTGATAGAAGACAGAATAGGATTGGTTTTCGTTTCGAAGCACACAAAATTCAGTCGAAGTGAAATTTCATCCCGGCGTTGCTTCCCCTTCCTTTTTTCTAGTTTTCTATCCATCTTTCTAAATATGGTTCCCTACAGACTGAGTGCAAACATTCATCCCATTGATCTACATATTTCTGGAAATGCTCTGAGAGAGGTCGCCTATAATGATGAATGAGGTTAAATTTCTGAACACAGAGGTTGCATGTGATGAATCACTATGTTCTATCTGTTAATGTTTTGGGCTGTTTAACTATTCCCACTTCTTCTACTCGAATCGACATTCACGTACGCATAGGCGAGACTAATCCTCTGCACTTTATCAGATCGACACGTCGCATTTTTTAAATTTTTCAAAGCGATCTCCAACTGGAACTCCTCTACCCACTCCTTTTCGCCTGCCATTTAACAAGTTATATTGAACATTTTTTTGAATTTTGTATTTGGTTTTCGATAATTACTGATTCTCGCCGCACCATGCGATGCGAAGGTTGCTTACAGCTTTTTGAGTCATGCCCGGTCGAGTCTCGTCCGGGACGAAATCTTTTGCTCATAACTTCATGTATTATACTATAGCTAACTTCGTGTTATAGACCAAAGAATGGTAAATAGCAAATTTTGTAACTATTACATATGCATAGTAATGGCTGAATGTTGTTGCGTGATACTGGCTTTTCTGTCGCGAAAGATGTCTACGCTGGAAATGTTATTGGTTTCGCCTCCTAGAATCCTCAGGCCACACAGATTCACGTGATTTGATTTTTTTGAAATGTATCTAATTACTATAATATCTAACATAACTTTTGAGTGTCTCTCTGCATGCTTCGCAACACGCGTCATGCGCGTAAACACTTCGCGTTCACTTATTGTTTGGGAGGCTTTCATTTTTGTAATTTCCAACTCCAGCCTTCGCGGAAGTTCGCCTCCAATGAATGATCTTTTAGAATGCTTGTCATTTCAGTAGCCCTTCCGTTTGCCCTTGTTGATCAAAAAAATTATAAAATTTTCCATATTTTTGTTTCTTTTTCAATTGTCTCATATTTTTGGCGTGTATCTTTTCATGTGCTATTTGTGTTGGCATCCGGTATTATATTATTATTTCATTGTCCAATATTGTTTGCAAGTGGAGGGATTCTCCGAATTGTGCACCACAAACAAGGAATCGTCGAATCCTCGACTAATGAGGTCGTATTTGGTCCGCTGGGAGGGAGAGGGTCGTAATCGTTGAGGTAGGCAGTGATCAAATACTCAGGCTGAGGGTCCAAAGTGTAAAGGGGAGATGTGATAGAACTGACTTCTGTAACCAAACGCGCATAACTTATGTTGTGGTACAACGTCAATACATGATACCCTGTTCACAGTTCACAATTCAAGACGACCACGGAAATCGTGTACCCTTTACCCTGATGGATCGTCGATGGAAACCACATGCATGGCGCGATCCACAACGAAGCCGGCCAGCGACAGTAGCCCTCGTTGGTCTGCTGGCGCTGAAAACACGTACAAAGCGACCTCCGAAATTAATCGATTAGCCGTGGGAAGCGGTAATTATCCACGGGCAGCTGTGTGGATGAATAATCAAGAACTATGTGATAAAAGCGAGAAATTAGCTGATATGGACTTCTTTCATATCTTGCTACGATTGCAAGTACGTGATCTAGGGCTAGCCAGCCACTATACGGACCGGAAAAGCCTTTGTACACGCTGAGAATGCGAATAAAATCCGCATGCATGGCGCGTCACGCAGCGGAGCCAGCCTCGTTGGTCTCCTGAGAGCAAAAGATGCGTACTGGAGGCACAACAGACACAACAAATCATTTTTCCCAAAGAATCATGGGAAGATCTCGACAATTCGGCGAGAAAAGAAATCCCGTGACTGACTTCTTTGAAAATAACCTCTTTATTTTCGAGATATTAAATAGTTCAGGTAGTGTTTATAAAGCTGCAATCTCGTAGACTCGCGCACAACAAATTAACACTCACAGGATTGAAACTGAAGGAAGTTACGACCACTTCAAGAAAACACTTTTCAAAATTTTGCTTGACTGGATTTCCACATAGAGAACTACAAAACCATAAGGGAAACCAGGGCCAATAGATTGGTCTGAGAAAGCCAAAAAACTGTGCACGGTACTTTGAAAGATTGAGTTTCAGTAAAGCTACTGACGGGAGCGCGCCCCATCATGATCGCTGCGTCGCTACCGCAACAGCGACGCCGCGATCGTAGTGGAGCGCATCATATGGCTCCTATTCAGTTGCTAGCTTTTCTATCTTTTTTCTTGCTTTATCCCTGCCGCCTAACACAAATGACTTTAGAGCGTTCTTCTTTGTCATCAATTGAAGAGTTACCAGTGACCGGCGACGCCTTCCTTTCGGATTATAGGTATTGAATTTGTTTCGTTCTTCTCTCTGAAGCGCTTTTTTTTCGGAATATAAATACTGAGTTTTGTTAGGTTCTTATTTCTCTTAGTTTGTGTGGAGTTTGGCCTCAGTGTTTTGACCGGCTCTTGATTTCCTTAATCAATCGCATTGGCTGGGTGGAAATCACAGAAATAGCAGAACCTGAAAAAGGGAGAGGAGGGTCGTATGGAGCCCCTCTAGGGGTAGGTCGTATTTTTGAAAATTTTCCTCGACGTCACGTTGACCCTGCCTACATGAAGTCTCTTTTTTAGGAAGTAAATGCTGGACTTTTTTACATCCTTTACCCAAGTTTGAGATGAACGATTGCTTTCTCGTTTGGTGTACTGTACAAGTATCAGATCTGCGTGGTACGGTAAGCAGTCTCACTGATCACAAAAGCTGTACACATTCATTTATTTTATACATTATGTAAATCTTTCCTCATTTCAGGTATGTTCTACAAAGCTTGTTCTTTGCTTCTCTCTTCCTGTTCCCGAGCTCTTGACTTAATACTCATCTCTACTATACTGATCACTTCATTTTGGGTAGTCTCCGTTCACTAACGATAATAATTACTCCAGAAAAGCATTACGACTAATGCTCCACTACGAAGGCAAATCATAGAAGTGTGAATCATCGCAGTAGCATCATATTCATAAACAGACGTTTTCGAAGGTAAAAGTATCAGTGAAAATAATTCCATGATACAATGAATCCTGAAACCTGTCCAGCACGGAACTCGAAAATATTCAGTACTTTTTTCATACCCGCAGCAAAATGTACATTCATGCAATGTTGGAGCGTAGTCATTGCCATTGCTTTTGCACTATTGCTGCGTAATTCATCCAACCATCATGTCCGATGGCTCTAATCTAAAAACAAGAAATTTTAAAAATAACAATATGTCTGAAAAATGCTAGAAAAAACCTCAAATAAGAATTCTCAAATACTCTTCGCCTACATTTATAATATTTCTTATGCCAGTGCTTCGTTGGCGCTTCACTTTCGTAAGGTAAAACATAGATAATATAGGTAACGCCAATGTGTAGTAGTTGAACAGCTTAAAGTTATCATTTTATAAAACACTAGTTGCAATGCTTTTGCCGTAATCGAACATAAAAAGACTGTTTCTGTGAATTTTAGTGTGTAGCTAAGATTAGCGATGAGGTTTTGTGCTAGAGAAACTCGCCAAGGCAGCTAGCTGACATCATACGAGGGACGAGACATGCCTATATTTGTACTTTTTGAGCTTTTTAAGCAGCGATGTACTCACTAAAGGAATTTCTAAATTGGTGCATAAATTTTGCAGTACTTTTAAAATCTTTTGTGGTTTCGATGCTTTTGGATTTTATCAAGTTTCTGTTACCATAGCGAGTCGAGCATGCTTCGATCTTTTGCAAATACAAGGCGAAAACAGGAAGGAGCTGAGCTCTGAAGCTCCGTTTCATTCTACGTATTCTCTAGTCCTATAGTGTTCCGAGTACTGCTTACCACGGCCCTGAGCGTCGCCTACGAAGTAACAAGTTTATCTGGCTGCACTCGAATAGTGTATCAACGGGTTTCTCAAATCGTAGATTGTGAACTTTTGAACAGAGGGCTCCGAGCAGCTAACCGATTGGAGTAGGTGGTAGCAGACATTGACTGTTATGTTGCCCATATATAACTGAAAGCTTTAGGGCAGTGAAGTGTTGAAAGAAAACATGTGTATCGCGAGACTCAAGCATTAACCTAATTCAAGAGAAAAATAGCTGCTGGCACTCCAAGGAGCAAAAGAAAATTTTATTTATAGATGGAATGATGTTTTTGTTCGACGCAGTCAGAGCCTAGTTTAGAGCGCATGTTTTCGTGTTGAAGATGGTAACATTTTGTAGTAGTGCGCTACTCGCCACAGAACTAAAAGGCAACGAAAACTCCTAACGTAATCATACAATCGTCACGGCAGAATCCCGCACAGCGCACATGCAGTGCTCGTTGTGCGACGTCACAGTCACCGTGGAGCGAGAAAACGATGATTGGGAATTTTTGTTGTGTTGAAGTAGCCTGGCTTGTAGCGTGACGGCTGTGGGATTTCTCTAGCCATCTGCAGTCGCCTAAGCTTCAGGGTCAGGGAGTTTTATAAACTCTTCTGCTCATCCGTCCACTAACTGACCATGTGTGAAGACACAAAGAGGAAAGAGCCAGCATCCTCAAATATTGGCAAATTGCCAGCGAGTCCTTTCCACTAGAAAGCTGTGGTAGCTGAGCAGGCTGAAGCCCACTGCCACACCGCGCAGAGGCTACGAGGTCGTTAAGCACCCACCGTATGTGCGCGCTGAGGAGTGTTTCTCTTTCCTCATCTATAAGAAGATATGTATTCAAGATTCGCTCTTTAGCATCAGACTCAATATCTTTCACTGCGAAAAAGTTGTCAAATTACTGGGCTACCCCTTTTCGCGCTATATTCTATTATCTAGCATCTGTCTACAATCATCGGTTGTACATTTCAGCTCAAGCTCAAGTGATGGCTAAAGATGTTTGCTTACTACCTAAAGCTTAGGCAAATAGTAATGTATTGATACCGTCGGACGCTGCACACCTTTAAGTGGTCCCCTCTACAACCACATGAGTACTGCGAAACATTTTGAAAGGATTGCGACAGTAGGTAAAAGTGTTGCACCAACATCGCAACATGCGCAAGCACATATACAATATTATAAAGTACTATGACTCAGACCACGTACATCGGCGTTCTCCTTGTAAGCGGTTGATAGAGGATTTTCAGACTGAAAAATCCTCACGTACAAAAGTATGGCTTGCGAAAAGAACAATGCAGTGAATTGCATAGTAGATATTAAAAAAAGAAAGTTTGTCACCACTGAATTCTCGTTGGCTTGGAATTTCGACGACAACGACATACTAAAAGAAAACTTTGTAAAACTTAGGTGCATAAATGATGTAAAATTTGTTTTTGGCGAAGAAAACTCACCCTATCTTGCGTTTTGGCCTCAGAAAATGCAATACTACGGTTAGAACGAGACCAATAAAATTCATCACTAGTAAGGACATCAGCACCAGGTTCGTTCGAGCTACATCTTTGATTGAAAACCATCGGCCGTTAATGTGCGGCCCATCGAAGTTTTCGCCATGATATATAACAAGAAGAATGCAAGCGGTAATCATTAACTTAAAAGCGGTGTTATTATATTCGCAGTCATGCACTAGCGCACTAGCTCGTGTTTGTTTGGTAGCAGCTAACTCAGAGTAAACAATTCTTTCAATCCACTCTCTCACACAGTATCATACCACCATATCGATAGCGGATATGACAGCCTGGCCAACCTAAGTCTTTTTACCGGTTATCTACCCTGCTTATGGGAAGTGGCAATTGCCACTACTGTTGCACTGCTCGCTGTCAGGAGCACTTTCCCTTGAATAACTTGTAAATTAACAACACCGTTACAGTTCTCATTCGAGAATATGTCTCCTGCTGATGGTCGCAACGTACACTATATTTAAAAACTCCTAAACTTGGGTATCGTATAATGCAAATTGAAAGAACTAACCGATGCTCCGATCAAAGCAGGTCCAAGATTCCGATAGCTTGATTCGTAATTCCTCACAAAAATCATCGCAGCCCACCGCTCAACTATCAGGGAAAATTGCATAAATTGCGAAGCAATCAATACGAAAATTGTGGGCAAATGCAATGCAATGTACAGCGGCTTCGGTAAAAGTAAATCGCATGGTACGGTAAATAGCAACGATAACGATAAGTGATGAGCCTGAAAGCATAAACATCAACAGACTTGCGAACACACAATATGCAACGGAGTTGCAGGTTCACGCAAGTTTATTAGCAACTATTGATGATTGCACTGATAATAACAAAGTGTCCAATATTGACGGAAGCCGCATCCGTGAGCATCAGTCCTTAAAGACACATCACCAATAGAAAAATCACTCTCTCGCACAACCAAAATTGATAAATGACACTCTCCCATATTCAGATTATAAAACAGTGTGACATCATCAAACCCTGTTCCAAGACGCCACATTCAACTTCTACTCCAGATCCTAGCGGCCATCCGAACCTTACCAGGTACAGGTGTGGTCTTTAATGAGGCCTTGCCGATGTAGGCAAGTCAGTCTTCACTCTTTCCAGTAAAACTTTAGCGCATAGACGACCACCAGGATAATGTGTGCTGTCCATGTGCGACATTAAGAATCTGATATCATGTGTGCATTTGCGGCGCTACTTCCTACTGCCTTAATTCCGACACCCGGTAAAACAAATAGCTGCGTCGATGCTTCCGCTGTTATGCATACAGACTATTAACCGTTCAGAATATTTGCGGAACATAAGCAGCGCTGAGCCTTCAAATCGTACTCAGTGTGAGTAGCAATTCACCAAGACTCGAGAGACGGATGATGAAATACAACACGATTGCACTCGCGCGAAAAAAAAAACCACTGCGTGCCCCTACGACGATGGGCACACTCTCAAGTCCGTTGTAACAGTGTATTATTTATATTTATAAAACAATGTATTCTTATTTCGCCTAGGGTGACCGTTCATTGGACGGCTATGGCCGCCTTCTTACTCTGCGGCGTTGGCGTGGCTGCATTGTATCCGTGTCTCCGCGTGTGTCACTCTGCCTTGCCCGCATTGTCTCTGCACCCCCATACCACTCTATCACGCTGCCTGTAAACGCAGCCACGACCTGCTGTCGTTAGAATGCGGTTTTGCGGTGTCGCACTTCCCTGCGCGATTCAGTGACCCTGATTCCATAACTTCGCCGGCAAAGCCGTGCTACCGCAAAAACCCGAATTCCCAAGGCTGCCTAAGGCTGAAACTCAATAATAATGTAACAGAAGTAGCGATCCACACAAAGCCAATCGCTACTCTGGGAAAGAGCAGTCTAAATAGCTAAGAAATAAAGTTGGCTTCTGTAAAATCATCTTACCTTCATAATGATGTTCAAAAGATCATATGAGAGGCAACAAAGGCACATTGAAAGGAAGAGCATCTGAAAGTGGGCATAGAAAGAGGCTAGTAATGGTTTTTGATGTTGTTTTGTTTATTTCTACAATGTTATTCAATAATTTGCTCGACCAATCTGTCATTTGGTAGCCTACAAGACAACCCTGTATAACGTATGCGATCTCTATCATGAAATTAACAAACATTAAAGAGAAAATAAATGCGAACTCTCAAGTTGCGGTGAAAAAACGTGCTGTAGCTGTAGCTGCTCTGAAAAAAATAGAACATGTGTACTGCCGATAATATAGACGTGATGAACGAAAATGCCAATGAAAGTTGGTAATACAATGCAGTGACAACAACAACAACCTGCTGAAAAAGTATGGCATTGTCACCAAAATTTATTACATTAAAGATTAACGGCACTATTTAACACAGGCCTGACGAGTGAACTTGTGATAAACAGTGTTTTTACTCGCTCAGATAAGGTCAGGCTCCTTAGGTAAAAAAATCCCACAGAACTCATGGAACTGAACCCTTATTTCAACCTTTTTACTAAATTCGATTTGTTTATATTTGTTTTGATGCTGTCCTGAGGCGAATGTTGCTAGCTTTCATTCCCATCTCACGTCCACTAAGTAAACCGACTAAGTTGTATGATTATCAGGGATTTTCTTGCTGCTTCGAGCCTCTGCATTCGAATAATAAGAAGCCTATTAGGGTTGCCCAGAACAGTGGAAACAGGCGATGCATTCGTTGAAGATCGTTTCAGCATTTTGTGTGGTTTTGCAGCGTTTCTTACCGGGGAAGCTGTCCAAAGGCTTGAAGAAATGGTGATAGAAGGAGCCAGGTCAGTTGACTATGGTGAAACCCATAGATTTTCGTAGCACAACTCACTCACGATCTTCAGAGTTGTTTGTGCAACATGGGGTTGATGGGAAAGACTTGGTCCCTTCCTATCAGGTAATGCTGAGCCTATAAGTTGCGGTTTGCAATGCATCTCTCTACTTCTTCACAGCATTTTTCAGCCGTAGAAGTTTCGCAGGGATGGTTGCGGTGGATCAGAGCAGTCGTAGACCACCATACCGCGGCTACGCCGACAAGTCTGACGTTACGAACTTGCCTTTGTGCGATAATGTGCAGATCGCGGTCGACTAATCTGCATATGTCATGATGCGGCTTACAATGGAAGGATGGTAAAGTGGCCGTTTGAAATGGTATGTATACCAATGATAGGGCTCGGGATGCCATTCAACAATCTGCACTCCATATCAGCTGTGCGTCTCTGAGAGCGGAGTTACAAGCGTTGAAAGAGAAGCAACTCAGCACATATGCGGTAGGCAAGTGCAACAGATGTGTGATTCGATAGCCATGTGGTTATGTGCTAGGTCTCAAGTTCGAGGGGTCACGGGTTCGGATTCTTGCTTGACGTAACTTTTGCATTTTTCCCAAATTGCTTCCCGAACGTCAACGTTTCCACTTCTGCGTTTATTGCTTTTTTAGCATTTTGCAACAGATACGGTAATCTAAATCGAAGTGATGAAAACAAAGAAGCTTGTAATTGTAAGAAACCTTGCAATTATTCGGAAGAGACACAAATTTGACTAGTGTCCGTGTGAACCATGTCCACTTCTAGATAAATTTATACACTGACTGTGAAAAAACATGTTCGTGAAGGCAATAAACGAAGAATCGGAAATGTACATGATAAAACAGCGAAAATGGACTCTTTTCCTTAGAAATGCTTTTTCGTAGTGAGATCAAGCCCTCGGAGCATATAATTCCTTGCTTGTAACGTTCGGGAAGTAATTTGGGAAAAATGCACTTTCAGCAAGGATCCGAACCCGTGACCCCTCGACCATGAGTCCCAACACATAACCACTCGGCTATTACAGCTCACATTTTCGCACTTGCCTATCGCATATGTGCTGAGTTGTTTCTCTTTCAACGCTTGTAACTCTGCTCCCAGAAACGCACAGCAGATATGGAATGCAGACTGTTGAATGGCATCCCGAGCCCTATCATTGGTATAAATTCTATTTCAAACGGCCGCTTTGACTTTCCATCCTTCCCTTGTTAGAAAAGGCCGTCTGAGCGGAAAAAAGGATGTCCGAGACATGGTGTAAAACCGTCTTTTGTCCACTTCACTCTAGAGGCTTTTGAAAAATCCCAGATATACTCTAGAGCATAAACGTTACTATGCTTGAGTTGAACGAGAAGCGAGCTTTCAATATCTTGCATGCAAGGAACACCATAATTCAGAAAATGGAATATTCATAAGCGCAAGAGCTTTGTGAACGACCTGTGAATACTCCCATGCTTTATCCGAACAGTATTTTTCATTAACAGTGCGTTGCACGTCGGACTTCAGGATGAGCTGCACATTTTCTGCATAGAAGGCTCCTCGTGCATCAATACTTTGAAGCGTCAGAACAATGAATTGTAGGGGGGCTACAGAGCGGCGTTCTGACTCGGCTTAAAGTGTTCGATGTCACACAACGACTTCGAGAACTTATTTGCGGGTTATAATCGCTCTTACCACCGGATTAAGCACAAACCAGGTTTGCAGTTCTTCCCTAAAAATGTTGAAAGAAACATTTCAATTTGAATCCTCCTCTAAGACCAGAAATCCACTCACCTCAATGCAGTACTGCTCCGTCAACTCTTGTACCACCAGCCCGTTCGATGTCATGCTCCTAAAGAACCATATAGCGATTTTCGAAGTGAAACGCTTAGTTCACACGGCACAAATGCAACGATGGAAAGACAATTCGATCACGAATGATATCGCCTCAGTACACTTCTGTAAATGCATGAACCTTGTATAATGATGCTCATGTTGTTTAATGCCGGACACAAACCATAGCTATTTGAATGTTCTAGGCTGAGTTCAAGTGAAAGGGGCCTCGCAAGTGCAGTAGATCAGCGCATATTTCCAGAAAGCATGCAGTGCGGATTCGAGTCCAATCCAAAACCAAAGCAATTGTTCACAATTCATCATCCTTGCAACATATTGTAGCATCGGGGCTGACGAACAGAAACAGGAATCAAAACTTCTGGAAACTACATGAGTTCAACGAATTCATACATTGAGACGTGTAGGATATTTGAATACAAAAAATTCTTGAAAAATAAGAGCTGAATCAATAGAAAAAACTCGGGATCTAGTTGTTGAGATGTCAATGAACACGCTTTTTTTGTTGGGGCTGAGACGTCAACGGTCCATAAAAGCAGGAGCGAAATCGTTAAAGGGACAGAAGGGTCAGTCCATATAATTTTCTAAATACAGAGCTGAGAACCCTCTTCATGAATTCCGCTAATAAATTAACAACGCTATGAATGTTGCGAAAATTCTACAACCTCACACGACAGCGAGGGTTAAACAGAAAGGAAGGCGTAGTTGCAGCGCAATTTCCTCCCTTTCGGCGGGATGCAGCCTTCATACAATGTGGTACAAGCGGAGATGCAGAGACAAAGCAGTCACGCCCTCCCGCCGGCACAGCAGAGTATGAAGGCAGCCTGAACAGAACATGAATTTTCTATGTAATAATAGTGGTCAAAATATTTCATTTACATTCACCTGCATCACCTGCCGTGCCGTTGTTCATCAGGAGCCTTGAGCGAGCTCCCTCAATGTCACCAATCGCTCCTATCGCCAGCCACAGTAGTCCAGCATTTCTGGCTCCAGGAACACGCAGCCCCTCATCTTCTTCGTGCATAGCTTTCGTGAAGAAGTTTGACCAGCGGACCAAAGGTCGTCCAGGTGTTCGCTTCACGTCCCGATGAAACCAGTCGATAATCGCTCTGGTCAGACGATCATCGCGATATAGCATGAAAAGTAAGACCTGAATCTTCGATCACTTGGCAAATACGGCGGCGTCCCTCATCTTCGATTGTCGATGAAGTTTGGAATTCCGGATTTCCCTCTACACTTGCGCGTATTGGGATGCTCCGAGCATCGTGCTCTCAGTATCGAAGAGATGGGCGTAGAGCCGATTTTCTACATCTTCTTCACTACTCTCTGGTTTGGAAGTCCTCCCCCAGGCCGCTCTTATCTTCTTGCTCAGCTCCGGTGCTAAGTCTTTCGGCATATAGACTTCTCCTCCTAGGTAGACATAGCTGAAGCATTCAGTGATGCTCGTTCCGTTGAGTGGAGGGGGCATCACTCACCAAACCGGTCCTCATGAACATAGTCTTTGTTAAGTTCAGCTGTAAAACGATTTTCTACTTTGCAGTCGATATCGGCTAGCATTTGCTCCGCTTCCTAGAAGGCCGGTGTTATGGGCTTGATGTCGCCAGTGAAGCGGAGGTGAATTAGATGCCAACCATCGACCTTCCCTCCCATGCCATCCCACTCAGTTGAGGTATGACGCTCTTCAGAGCGGTGCTGAAAGTGCAGGCGAAAGTGTGTCGCTCTATCGAGCCTCACTGTTAAGATCGATGACGATCTCCTTATATTTAGAATGGTAAAATTTCGGTCGTAAAGTTGCTATAGAGCTTACATCATTCGGTCCTGACAGGATCAGATCGGAACATTTCGCTCGCTCGCTTCTGTTTCAACGGAGCCGAGAGCTTTTTTTCGAATAGATGAATATGAAACATAACGGCATCTTTTACTCTCCCGACCTTGAATGAGTCTAGCGAGCATGTGGATGTGATCGTGTATTGAACCCTTTATGAAACCATTTTCACTCGCATGACCGTCCGTCGTCTGAAGTTCCCCAATTCCATTCAAGGAGCATGCAGACTGCAGACAACAGTCAGATTGGACGATTAATGCCAATGCCGTGTGGATTTCATCCTTACACACCGCATAGTCCTGCTGGTTTCCCACGAGGTGGGTAGTACCTTGCATTCCGACAGGTAGTGCGTGAAGAGTCGGGTCAGAACTTTGACGATAACTAGCGGTAGATTCTTCAGATGTTCCGATCTGATGCTGTCGTGACCGGATGACGTACCATTCTTTGCAGACGAAATGGCGCATCGGACTTCGTAAGGTAGAACTGAAGAAACGACATATCCATTCTGCTTCAGATTGTTCCTTGGCAGTGGACGTGACTATGAAAGAGATCCGAGTGGAAGTCGTAGAGAACTCTTCAATGCCTCCCGGACAGCAATAATCGGTACCGTCCGAAGCACGAAGACCGGTAATTTTGATTCTAAAACTGAGGAAACCTCGGTGGGCATTGCGGATACTCCTCCCAGCCTCTGCTGCTTCAACCATCACTGCTGCTCTTCACTCCTTGAGATATTCTCTTGTTGCTTCTATGCATTGCTTCGCAAGTCCGGACGTCTGTTGGTAATCACCTGCGGCACCTACGGCTCCATGTTGGCGTGTCAGCCCGAGAGAGACTCACAGAGCGACTTTCAAACTCTCTGTTTTCCTGTTTCGTGGAGATGCTCAATGAGCCGGTTGTACTCGCAGTCGATGTTTTCGATAACGGGACTCTCCCATACACTGCGAGAGAAACGATGTGTTTCCAGTTGATGACTGTCTCGGGTCTTCGCTTTTTGAATTTCGCAGAACTCTCCTCACGCATCGAGAAGAGTAATTTTGCGTGGACGAATCGATGGTCTGATCACGTATAGATCTTCGGAACAACGGCGAAGTCGGTCAGACATATCCTTCGATTGAAAATGACGTGACCGATCTTATTATGGAATTGTCCACCGGGTGACTTCCAAGTCCATCGTAGATGAAGGGTTTCTGGGATGGTGAGCTACCATGAATGGAGTAGTTCGACATAATGGACTCAGACAGCCTTGCACTCTGCTCCCTCCATTCCGTTCCGTGAGTCCCGATGTGAAGTTCTGGCAAACGTCATATCTGGGTTGTCAGATACTCGTACCAGTCGATGTTCATGGCCATGTGCATATTGACGAGAATGTCCACACCGTCAACGCCTCTCCTGTCGCATGTTCCAAGGAATAGTTCACCTTCAGTCCCGTAAACGACGTGTAGCGGGCGATGCCTGCTCGTCCCAATCAGTCCGATGACGTCGTACTTGATCTCCTTTACTTGCATCATCAGATCTTCGATACTCGCTTCCGATGCAAGAGTTTGTGCGTTGGAAGTACAGATCGCCATCTTATTTTCTCGATTAAGGCAGCCTGTTATAGCCCTGAATTTCGGCAGCTTCTCCTGAGCGGTCTACCCAACCCCGCTACTATTGGGGGCTCTCTCAGGTTTAAGGGAATGAAGCCCAGCTTTGTTGCTGTTTTCGGCAAGTTGAAAACCCCTGTTTGAAAACTCGTTCACACCATGAACAAAAATTAGCGCTTTCACAACGGTGTGGTCCTCTACACGTTTTCCTGTACACGTCGCGAGGGTCAATTGGGCACAAGGCTGATTTCATGTTATAATATATATTTTGTGGAACAAAGTGATAGAAACAGAATTACGAATAATATCGCCTCAAACCACAAACAGGTACTAACCACGGGAGAGGCTCTTGAGAATGAATCACTGCTGCGTTTTGTGGAACATGTGCAATATCGAATAATGTATGCATGAAGGGAAAAACATGTGACAAATAGTGTTATTATTATTTAAACAGTGGATACGACACTAAATCTTGTATGAGAGCATATAGCAGGTGCACTTCTTTGAAACAAATTTCTGACGTCTGAAGACCTTATTCTCTAATTAGCCAAGTTAAGCGTGCATTAATTGTATTGAGGCTCCTTTCATTTCAATATTTGATTTTTATGCTATTAGTTGTAGTGCATCCATACGGTCAAACTCACTTATTGCTAGAAACTACCATAAATCCCCGAGGGAAGATGAGCTCAGAGACAATCCGTCGCTTAGATTACGGACTAACGGCCAGCACATATCTATCATCGGGTTCCGTAAGCCGAGAGTCCATCATTGGAGAGGAACACGATGAGCAACGCGATGCATGCGAGATAGGGCCGACATATGTGGTTGAGTCCCAAAACGATTATCGTGTGTTACTCCTTATACCACTATATCCGAAATAATTGGCGTCGCAACTTACGAAAATAAATTTCGGCGCAGAGGCATGGTAAATGAGTTGTGTTTGGAATCTAATCGACATGAACATTTTAAGGAATCTTCCACGGAAAATGAGTTTTTCTGTTACCCATATGTTTATGTTGTATTTGCCTGATGCGGGCCGTATGCAAAGGTTTATGTGAAAAAATGTGAATCCGGCTAAGATACAGCACCACAAAGTGTAGGCCTGGTGGGCGGGACCTCTGAGCAAGTCTCTATCCCGGCGTCCGTCGCGGTCGGAGAAGCACTGTAGGAACAGAAACTCACGTAAACAGTTCTACTCTCCGTTCCCAACCGCGGCGCACGACGGTACGGGCTTCTACTCGGAGGCCCCGCCCACCCGACCGGGAATTGGGGAGCTGCATCTTGGCCGAATCTTCACTTTTTCGCGTGGAACTTTGCATGTGGCCCTCATTAGACACATGCAACATAAATATATGGGTGAAAAAGAAGCTCATTTTTTCGTGGACGATTCCTTTGAATACAGGGGACATGTGGCGTTCGGAGCAAAATCGTACTACTGCTGGCAAAAAAAGATATTCAGCAGACCCCTTCGTCGTAAGAAAACCGTTATTCCCAAACAATGTTGATTGATGGGTTGTGACACTAGACACCTACTCGAATATCTTGCTTCTTCTGGACCTGGGCCTGTAGCAGTAGTGGGAAGTGGTAGGCTGGGCCCTCGGGTGGATGGGTCAGCGAGAGTCGTATTTTCGTGGACAGCGTTGCACTTCTGCGGTACACTCTTCACACTGAGGTGTAACATCGCGATCCGTTTGCAGTCCGTTTGCACTTTGACTGAAGATGAGGTGAGGACATATCTAGCGTAGACATTTGGCATTTGGTGATCCGCAGGATTGTACGATTGCAGTCGACTCTCACTTGAGCGTGCTATTTTCTCGGTCATTAACCGCCAACGATGTGGATTGTACAAGTGTAAGTACGTAGGTACCGGCGCCACTGTGATACCGGCGCCACTGTGATCATGCGATCCTGTGGATCGCAAAATTCGCAAAGTATAACGATAGCCTCTCACTCTCTGAAAATGGAGAAGCGGAGGAGGTACGAATAAGGATCGATAGGCAACATGACTTCAGAAGCTTAGTGTATCTCGTTCCATTAAGCAAGGTGTAGAGAGTGAGATATATCCTCTTTTCACGCCATATGTACTGCGGTAATTGCAGTGGAAAGAATCGGTAACGGATCTTCAAAGGGTCTTATTTCAGCGGCTTTGCATATAGACTTTCGATTTCGATACTCGGCAATTATCCCGTAATAGGTGCACCAGTAACCACATTATAATGGGGTTTCATTACCTGTGACAAGGTTGGCTCCGCATCTATAGAAGAACGGAAAAATATGTTAAGATTGTTAGTAGCGATACACAAGACAGCTCTCTATAAACAATACACTGTAATTCGCCTGTGGGTAAGGCATTTGCTCCTCGGTGAAAACAACTACAAAATATCAAGCAGACTATCAGTAATTGCATTCATAAATCTTCTATGTAAATCTATCACAAATGACGTCCTGCCAACATAACAAACTTCGTAAGGAATAATAAAAGACTCTTGAATGATCAAACACTGCTCAACTTAGGAAACTACATATATGAGCATGGTAAGAATCTTCAACTCATTCAGAAAGACATATACCGGTATAACTTCCAGGCAAAAGATGGCTCTTGAAACCATAAAAATCAACTACAAGGAGCCTCACCCCAGCTCTTGATGAGATGTTCTGTTTTTTCACCATCAGAGCGCTTAACTGGCTTTGAAAACCTAAAACTGTAGTAGCATTGAAACTCTGCCCTTTCACTCCACCTGCCATAGTAGATAAACGAGCAGTCAGGAACTGTTCCGAAGCTTAAAAAATGCGAATTCTGAGCAACTACAGTCTTCTCGACAGGATTGAGACTGCAATAGAAACTAACTATGAAATGACAGGAAGCTTCAATTTTCTGTTGTTCCTCAGCAATATCCTGCTCTCTAACACCCTAGTAATTGTCAAGCTATATGAGCTGCCTAACAGTTTTGCAATCGGAACAGAAATGTACATATTACTAAAATTATTTATTTATTTATAATAAATAACTGTTTTATATTACTAATAAAAAATAACTGAATTATATTACTGAAATTTATTTGTCTATTTACTGTATAATGGGAAAACTGATTTATAATTAATAATAAATAGTAATTGATGATAATTATTGATATAATCACAATGAATTTATAATCAGTAATAGTTGATAATGATCAACAGCAATAATAAATAATAGCATTAATAATTGATAATAATTAGTTTACAATTATTAATTAATTAATTGGATGTTTAATCAGTGGATCAATATTCAGATTCAAATTTAATTATTTAATTTAAATTCTTTATACATAATTACATAAAATTTGCAGATTTTACCTCGAAAAATGTGCAGTTTTCACAATCCACCTCAGCATGGCATTGGACGTTACAGTGAAATTACTGGCCATACTTGGCTGCCCTCCACATCCGACGCGAGGCAGCCATCTTGTTAGAGACATCGGGGGGCAACCTTGCCTCACGCTATGGGCTTACGGTGGCTTGCATTTCGTTAATTGCACACACGACGCTTCGCCATGACATCATTGTGAATTCAAGGAATTTTTTTTAGCATCACAAACACTCTTGCTTCTTAATCTTTCGCTTATTCTCCCTTTTGTTGTTTACTGTTTCACTTTTTTGTTGCTGTGTGCTGTTACGCCTGTTTAGCATGTCGTGAATGAAATCAAATTCGCCCTACGCGACTTCAAATGACAGTAGCGTCAGCCCGTCTGAAGCGTGCAGTTCGAGGTGAAGCACTCTAAGATCGCAATAGCGCCTCGAAGGCGCGTTTTTCAACGCGATTCAAGCTACACATCTTTTCTGAGTTCGAATGTTCCTTTAGAGAGGGCGGTGTTCTGAAATACGCATTCCTACCTTGTCCCCCCCCCCTCTCCCGGCGTCTTCAAAGAAAAGGTCACTGCATTTCCAAAAAAGTGTAGTCACTGACGTACTAAAAAATAAAGGATAAAGATAAAACTTTCTACTTGGCTCGTCCCTTTATATAGTGTGCCGAACATTCCGCTCCCATTCACAATAGTTTTGCATTTGATCAGGATTTGGCCTGTAGAATGTTTTGAAGAGGTCAGTAGTTGCATAACCGAGAGTGTTTAACCCTTATCCAAAGGCCTATCCAGAACTTCCAGATCAAAACGACATAAAAAACGGCATAAAAATCCTGGGGTGGGGTTTTGGAAGAGCGCAGTGCCCAGTACCCAGGGGTAGATGCGGTTGGAGCCGTGTTCGAGGCTGAGCGTTTTGTCCGTAACTCAGAATACTTGAGACAAGCTTAATCGAAAATAATTAATTAGAAAGATCCCTCCTTAAGGACTCATGATTCTCATTCTTCTCCAATCACGTGGTGCTTGAAAAGGAATAAAAAGGAATGAAAACGGAAGACTCCATGGACCTGGCGCAAAAATCGAAAATTGGTTAGGTACAAAGTGGTACGAGTGAGAATTTTCGTACTTAAAGTGCGAACACGATAACGGGGTTTGAAAATTAAGAGGTCATGTGTTGCCAAAAGTCTGCATCAATCTCAAATAAGGTCAGGTGACTAGAGGAACTGGGAAAATAAGCGAAGTGAAACAAGCAAATATTCATATTGAGATATTGACAAAATCCATGAATCAGTTCAAAGCGCCTTAGTAGTGAAATATCTGAACCTATCTCAAGTTAATGGTTTGTTTCTTTCAGAACATTCGATTTATTTTTTGACCCTGCTCAATTATCACCTCGCTGTTCACGGCAAATTGGTCAAAAAATAATTCGCTGAAACTTCTCCTTGCTGATCTCGAAAACGACACCCATTTTGGCGTTGGCGCCAATTTGGTGGATTGATGCAGCAAATTGTTTTCACTAAAATCCCTGAAATTGGACCTATAGGGGTTATTTGAGGTGCTGATCACGAATATGGTATCGTTTGACACAACGTCGTTAAAGGAATCGTCCACGGATAATGAGTTTTTGTGTTACCCATATGTTTATGTTGTATTTGCCTAATGTTGGCCTCATGCAAAATTTCGCGCGAAAAAATGTGAATCTGGCTGAGATACAGCACCACAAAGTGCGGTCCCAGAGGGCGGGGCCTCCGTGTAAAAGCCTCGTCCCGTCTCCCGCCGCCGTTGGGAACGGAGGGTGGGACTGTTTACGTAACCTTCTGTTCCTACAATGTGTCTCAGACCACGGCGGACGCGGTACGAGGCTTTTACACGGAGGCCCCGCCTACTGGGACCGCACTTTGTGGTGCTGTATCTCAGCCAGATTCACATCTTTTCGCGTGAAATTTTGCATGAGGCTAACATTAGGCAAATACAACATAAATATATGGGTAACACGAAAACTCATTTTCCGTGGACGATTCCTTTAAGTGTCATTACAGCGGTGCTAATGTAATAGGGATGCCACGGTGTGCCCACTATTGTCTAAATCTTAGGAACGTAGGGGAACCTTAACTTTTGGACTAGGAATTAGGCTGAAATATGCGTGGAAATTGATAATAGTAGGATAGCACCATGTGAAAAGCGACAGCCAGGAATCAAGTGCTCTCTCCATTCAGCTACATTACCACCACTTACACAGACAAACGCGGACGCCATCTTAGAGCCAAACAGCTTTCGCGCCCAAAAATGATTATTATGTTCGTGATCGGCGTCATGAATTACCACTATGTGTCAGTTCTAAACGAATTTCGTGGGAAACGTTGGTGCATACCAAATTGATGCAGCAGCTGACGCTGATGCTGGAAAGGATGCCATATTCGTGACCGGCAACCCGAGTAACTCCTATGGGCAGTGAAGATTATTTTTTGACTTGCGGTGTTTGGAGTGGTGATAGTTGTACCATGATCTTTTATATTTTGAAATTCTCCTCTTCTTGTTAGACTATTGTAATTACTTTACTTGTTCAAGATTATTGCAGATTTTGAGTAATACATAACCTCTCAATTTTTACATCGGACTATGGTTTCTTCGCACCATAGGTTTCATACGTACCACTTTGTACACCCCTCGAAAATATAACGCAACAGCAACTCGTTCTAATTCCCGCCAAACAACCCTTGAACGGCTGTCGTCGGTGAGGAGCGCAATCCAGAAAATCGCGCCCAATGGTGATCTGCTCCCCACACTGCGTGACCGTCACGTGACCACTGCACACCTGCTCCACATCACTCGCAACTTTGCAACCGACACTTTGCGTGGATAAAACTTTGACAGGCTGTATCCCTGCCGTGATTTTGATTTAAATTTTTTTGTAGTACTTTGCATGTTGCCCGTACTATACAAATAGAACATCACTATAAAGGGCAAGAGATAGCCGACATGGGTGTATGTCGATTCTATCGTGACCCAGATCGGGATGCCGCGCAGTGAGCCGCGTGCGGCGCACTGCGCGACGCTGGGCTGCCTGGTTACGAAAGAATCGAGGGTCCCTTTGCAGCAGGTAATGGCCGATGCTTTTCCATGTTGATGGAGGGTGGTATGAATTTAGTCGAAGCCCGGCGAAATGCTAGAATTAGAAGAAAGTGATGAAAGAAAGTTATGCAAGAACAAAATGATGCAGTCCGATAAACTATTCCGTGCCACTTGTTATATATGAGATGTTTACCAATTAGTTCAGGCGTAAAATACGTAAAGTAACTTTTGACCTTCCACTTACAATATCTATCAACAATAGCTGAAGCGTTAGAAGCTGTCGCTCCTTTCAGTCGAATCATTAATGGAACCCTTTTTTCTTCTCATTTTCTCCATTTTTTCTACGAAATTTGTGATATCTCTTGAAACTGTTGAATGATGTACAAGTTAATCCTCGTCTAAATGTGACTCGACGCGTTACCTGCCGCGCAGTGTGCCGCACGCGGCGCACTGTGCGGCATCGCGATCTGGGTCACGATAGAATCGAGCGTCTCTCAGCCGACATTCCTTTAACGAGTCCTTTAGCTAGGCCGAGGTAGTTTTTTGTTTGAGCAGTATTGCGCAGTTTATTATCACAGCTCGTGTTTATTGTCATTCACAACCGGACATCATTTTAAAACATCAGTCATGAGTATAAAAATAATCCTATGTACTATGTATACATATCAAGCTTATATACAGCAGAAGACATAAACATTGCTGGGTTTGAATTTGATTTGCTGAATTTTCCAGTACGTCACACAATACCGACATGACAAAGTGTCGTTTTTCATGGTGAATGTTGAATCAAATCTCTGTAATGGAAATCATACATAATTCGGCCAATAACTGTTGAAGTATGAAATTTTATTAGCTTCTCTTGGAGATACCATAATCAGGCCTTGCTGAAAATTGAGTTATTTGTGTCGCGCGATAAACGAGGTGTCGAAGAAATTGAAATGGCCGAAAACCCAAGTCAAGTATTGACATAAACCCTCTACTCTACTCTGTTTTTAACGGTGGACGTGTCTCTTGTGCCACACCATTAAAGGCACTTTCAGGGATAATCGCACTAACTATTTACCCTGCCGCATAGACCCCTGGGTATGTAGATGCGAGGCTGTACTCTTTGAGCGAGGCCTGCTGGCAGTCTCTCAGTGTATTCTTTAGCATCTCTAGTTTCATAATTCAGCTCTTAAACCCATTCAAGGTAATCGCGAAAGGTGCGATTAAGTTATCGATCACGGTCGGGCGTCTCTGTCATGGCACGCAACGCATGGCGCAATCGTGCGGGATCGGGGCATACTTGAAGGCACATTCCGCGATGATCAGATGGGTCGATTCACCTCCTTAAAACAGTAGATCCTCTGGTAACTAGTCAGTCTGCACCTTTTTCGCGTCGTCACGCGCTATCACGGCGCTGCATCTGATCGAACCCACTGCGACGCCACCCATTTTGCTCAGTTGACCAATAGGGAAGCTCAAGTGGGTGGCGTCGCAGGGGGTTCGACGAGGTGTAGCGCCGTGGTAGTGCAGCGTGGCGACGAAAAAAAGGTGCAGCTTGACTAGTTACCAGAGGATCTACTGTTTCAAGGAGGTAAATCGACCCATCTGATTATCGCGGTATGTGCCTTTAATTGAGAGGCCTTAACTGGTCTGCATAGTGGCTTGCTAAACTGCTACAGGAGCACAGCTTTCACTCAAACTGAGTGGGCAGGTTTCTTTTTCCTAAACAAACATATTTCGCTCACAACAACTTCCTTCATAAACACACTCCACGATAAACCATCTAGTATTATCTCACTATGACCTTATATCCACACATTTGTCCATCCTTCCGGTGCACATAAAAAATGCTTCCAGATTGGTGGTACATAATGTAACCAATGCAACTTTAAAGGAATGTTCCACGGAAGTTCTATGATTTGAATTCCTACTGAAAGCACTTGTAGGTACAGTGCATGAGCAGTAGCACATCAAAATTCTCCCTCACTCCAAAGCAAGAACCGATAAACTGGACGAAGAGCAACTCGTTGGAATTCCCGCCACAACCTTCGAACAGCCGTCAGCGGCCAGACGCAGTTCAAATTTTCGCACAGATTGTGGATTTGCTTCTCTCTCTGCGCACCTTACCACGAAGTGCCGCCTCTTTGCTCCGCAGGACCCTAGCATCCAAACTCACTCGGACGCCCCACCCCCGTCTTCCGCCACTTCCGAAATCTACCACCTCAATAAGATCCTGGTACATGCGCATGAAACTTTGCAGATGAACTTCAATTTTTGTGGACGATTCCCTTATCATAAAGTAGCCTGATAAGTTCTTACCTTGATTGCCCAAACTTGTGAAGAATGTGTCGTCACCAGTTGATCTGAAATATCGGCAGCACTTAGCTATTAGTCAGTTGCAAACAATATTCGATGGAAAAAAAGGTAATCGAGGATTAGTTCCCTTTTGCCGATTCACCGTTCATTCCACTGTGGGCGTGTATGTCTTGTACAGCTTTGATCGTTCGCATGATCTTCATAGTTTTTGATAACTATTCGATAGCTTTTGGAGAGGGTGTTTCATTGAGAGTATAAACACCTCAGCACATTCCAAGTTTCATGGGTTGTCCAAATTTTTTCATTATAACAGAAAATTTCACTTATCCATAACGATCTACTTTATTGGGCTGAACTTTGTGAACCCCCTACTCGACTATGTACGTACCTTGAATGATCATAAGAGCGGAACACAAAGCTCACCCACCTTTCTCCGCGTAGTTTCGTGTCATAAATGTAACACTGCTTCCCAGGTATTTATCCACTTTGAGTGACTGTGGGAATTCGACAACAGAAAAGTTTCTTGGTCCATATGGGTATCCTCCACCGATCCGCTTCACTTTTCTTATCTAAATCGCTATATTTCACGGCGACATTATATTGGGTCATACCATAAGTAGTGTCGTTTTTTCCAAGCAAAAATTTTTGCCATAAAATCACAAGTTTTTGCAGCATATCATATATCGTTAAGAAGAAAATTTTCTGCTCTACAAAATGACATGTTTAGTTTTTGAGTATGTTTGAAAGACGCCGACATTTAGGCTGACGGAGAGGTAGGACCAGCAGGCAAAAATTGGTCAAGCCGGCAATCAATTAAAACACTATATTTTACTTGAGGAAAACTAACCAATCATGTGTTCCGTACTTGGCCCCGACCTTTCATACAAGTTGCACCAGTCGGTTGCTGGGAAAGTCACGTCGCTCTTTTACCACATTAGTTTTTTCGCCACAACTCGTGATTTTAGACAATTTCTTCGAATCAAGGCAAAAAAGTTGTCTCAACCAATCAGTTGAAAGAGTGGTGAAATGTTATGAACAGGTGGTGGGTAGGAACAGGGAGATACACTGTCCGGATTCCTTAACTTTCTCATGGAAAAAATAAATCGTGAACAATGCCAACTGGACCCCTATCACATGGTATTAAAACTCAATCTGAATCGCAGCCAAAACAAACTAGAAAGATGTTTTCGATATGGCAGGAAAAGTTCTTCGAAGTGGATCATGGAACAACTCAAAGCAAGGAGTTTGAAATAAAAAATTTCATTTTGAATAAGTATTGGTGGTTTCGAAAAAAAGGTCTTAGAAAAAGAACGACACGACTTATTGATCAACTAAATATTGGAAATTGCAGAAGAGGTCGGGGTTAAATACGGAACACACCGTTGGTTGATTTTGCTAGAGTGAAATATAGTGTTTCAGTTGATTGCCGGTTTGGCCAATTTTCGTCGGCTGGACCTATCCCTTCGTCAGCCTGATAGTCGGCCCCATTCTAACAAACTCAGAAACTGAACATGTCAGTTTTTAGAGCAGGAAGGCTTCTTTCAAATGACATATGACATGCTGCAAAAACCTGAAATTTCATGGGAAAAATTTATGAAAAAAGACGACTTTACTTATGGAATGACCCAATAGATAAGGATGACTGGGAACATATAAGTTGAAGAGTGTGAAATTGACTAGTTTGGGCTTCTACTGCTCGAAATTGTAGAGGTACTGAAGACTACGAATAGAAATCAAAGGATAGACATGTTGAACTTTTAGTCAAAAATTTTTTTGTTTCCAGCCAATAATCGACCCTAATGGAAGAAAAAAAGAGGAGGGAATGTGAACGGTCATAATTAGGGCACGCAGGCATTTAGCCTTTACCTGCCACCATAAAAATTGTATATAACTCAAATTTGCAAGAATCCACAGGAATGTGGCCGGAAAAGGCTTGGAAAATCATAGCCCTAGCAGTCCAGGAGGATTTCTCGAGGAAGCGAACGTTGGACCTCGGAGTAAGTGTCCACCGAGAATTGTGAGATTTGGTCAAACTAGCTGCATGGAATCAATCAATCGTCTGTACGTCGCATCTTACGGGGCCGGTCGAACCACCCTGACAGCAACAAATTCAAGCATCTCTAGTATCCACTTGTCGCAGTGTTACGGTGACTCCAGATCTGTTGCCCTTCTTCTCCTAATCCCATGACGTAGTGGAGAATGGCGCTTGATCGTACAATGAGCCTATAGCATTTCAGTACTATGGACGAAGAGGTAATTTCTCGATTCCCCTGCTCTATAAGACCTCTGGGCTAGCAAAAGCGCCGATAGAAGCTGGCTGCCATTATCCTTTATTTAGGTCAGATGTGTATTACTCGAAATGGACCTAGGCTATTATTGCTTTTCCTGTATACATGACCGGACCGGAATCTGTTCTACTCTGTTTTCTAAAAATGTGCTGCATGTGGCTACTGAACGAAACCTGGGACCGTCTCTTTCCGGTCATTTTTGAAATATCGGGAAATTATAGCCTTGATACAGCCTATAGGGATCAGGACATGTCTCTGGATATGAAAAACAATATCTCTGTGTGAGACTGTCATCGAAAGCACTAGTTCCTGTTTTCCACCTCATTTTTAGAAAAATTTAGGACTTAGGACTTTTTCGAAAATTTAGGATTTAGGACTTATTGACACATTCAAAAAGATTTCCACAGCACTATCAAACTAGATGATTGATTTTTGAAGAAAAGCACGGTTTCAAAAGAGTAGGTCGTTTTCCATATTCGAATGCATAGCCTGATAGCTTTCGAGCAGGATAGTGAACGAGAAACTCGAAGGTGACTCGTGCGGCACCATGTATAGCATGTGGGCAATTATGCACTAAACTGCTAGTTGACATTCGCTAAATGGAGAACAATGATGGAATACGTCATACTTGGAAACCCTCTCACCTCAACCAGCTGATCTGCAACACCGGATTTTTCGATGCGGTGAATACCACGAGCAACGGTGTGTGGTGATAACACTCGTGCCGTGGGAAAAGTTTTGGCCGTTTTCAAGATCGGAATAGGATCCGGGTAACTCTCGATTCCAAGCTGATTCGTAGAATTGTTCTCTTTCACAGAGAATGTCCTTCCGGTTATATTGATAAAGCTGAGCTGCCTATTTCTTGTGGGTTTGCCGATAGTATGAGTCAATGGGAATGAAACAATGTCTTTTCTTGATAGAGTCGATTTGATCCCATATATGTTACTTGGGCCGTACTGATTGAATCTTCGCAGTGCATCTTGACCTGAAACACCGTTAATTACAAATACAGTTAGAAAAATTAAGCGAATTGAATCGAAGGTAGGACAGCAGTAAAATAATAGCCTTCAGCACTGATCAACTGATTTATATTTTTTTTTCTTACTCTACTGAACAGGATATTTGACTTTATACCAGCCGCTCGACGCTGGTCTTATTTCGGACATATTCTGAAGCCAACTTTGAGGTTGAAATTGGGATTAGAGTGCCAAATTAAAAGGCTGCTGTAATAACCGCCTATGAAGTCCAAAAAGACCGCTTCAGTATTGACGAATCAGTTCGGCATAGCTGACACACCAAGAAGTGGATTTGCTCGGACAAAATGGGATTCGGACCTGAAACGTGGGCAGCTGCGATGCTGCGCCCTCATCGTTTGAGCCTACGACGATCGCACAACTCTACGATAGCGGCGTAACAGATTTGCCGAACTCAGAAGTGGTGAAAAGCTAGGATGTGGGTATGCAATACCCTTTTATCCATCAAAACATCGACATTATTAAACCCCAAGTCTAACCTAAATGAATCTCTGAATAATATCTCACCTCTAAAAGTATACAAAATGTCGCTAGAACATGAGATTAGTTGTAATAGCGCAGTGAGACGAAGCATCACCGTGATCCATCAAGACCTCTTCCACTCCTGGAGGAAATCACCCTCGGTCAGGTCAGGTTCGGAGGAGAACGTGATGGATTATGTAGACGAATGAGTGACTGAGTGGCTGAAGTAAGTGAGCGGCGGTCATTATCGAAGTCGGTCAGTTGTAAGGGCGCGCTCGTACAACCACATGGTGCACACAATGAATGCAACAATTAACAGAAAATGACCACCTAAACCCACGTACCGTGACCGATATAATAACCGTCAATCTACCACACAATGGGGATAATTTTGAATCTACGTATTCCTTTCGGGATTATGAAAACATTCAGATACCTTTCACCTTATCCAGTAATATGGGTTGGACTAAGTAGCTGCCTTGGCAGAAAAACACGTAAAAAGGTGAATTCGGAAAATTTTCAGCCGAAGCGCAATGTGAAATCGGGGCGGACCCTAAGGTAGAATTTCGCACCGTGACACGCAGCGTGCAACGTAATGAGTAATGGTGTAGGGTTCTATGCAACAGGGTCCCACAACGACCACATGGTCATGGTAGGGACGACGCGCGTAGTTGCCTTATAACAGTTTTCTCGTATATGTCTCTTCGCACACGACCCACCATAGTGCGAAATCCTGACGTAAGTGTACACACACAAGGACTTTTCAAATTCACTAGAAAATTACGCATGGTCCCCATAAGCTCCTGGAGAGATGAGCAGAATCCAGTCGATTGATGGCATTAGCAATGGGTGAAATTAACCAGAGCGAAATGTGAACACGGCATACAAGCAGATGCATAGTGAACATGCTTTCTTCTACCATGCTCGAGAACCGCACAGTAAATAGCAACTAAGTGAATATTATAATTTTCCATCTTATTATAATTTTGATTCGACTTACTTCAGCTTTGGGGCCCAGGGGGTACAATGACTTGTAGCGCCTACTCCCGCCCTTATGAGTTCAAATCTCGCAGCAACTCCCGCCCAAGCCAACCGAGCCCTCCACCCCCGTTAGGTAAGTGAAGTGGTACCAAGTTCGGCCGGGAGGATAAAAACACTAACTCGTACACCGGCTCACCCTCACTTCACTGTACAGGCCAAATCGTGTTCACCTGCCACCACGACTCTCAGTGGAATTAGAATACGCGGTGCATCCCACAGAAGGAGTCGATTAACTCCACAAACTTTACCCTTTTATTTTTTGATTTTTGCTTTTTGGAGGCTTTTTTATCTTTATCTTTTTATCTCGACCTCAAAATAAAGACCACACCACAACAGTCAAATACATAGGTAGGTGTGGTGAAATCTACTGGGGTTTTCATACATTTTTGATTTTTATTAGCAGGTTTCCTCCAAAGTTGTTGAACATGGAATGAAGGAGCGAGTCCCACCAAAAGCTTTGCTCTGACATAGTGAATCAACAAAACGGAAAGACGAAACATTATGAAAGGGAAAGAGGAGAAAGCGAAATCAGCCGCACGTTGGCACGCGCTGCGTTCAACAGCGTGACGTGGCTACGCCAAAAATCTCAAATCGCGGATGCGCCAATGCGCCGATGCGCCAAAACTCTCATTCAATTTGGTGTGAACGCAGCCTAGTGAATTCCCTTTCGACGTCTTGGCAAGGTGTCGTCCGTGCATTGCGGCAACTCCACCGTCCTCCCCGTAGCGTAAACCAAAATCGCTCTACTTCCGGTGTCTTTGAGCCCATCAATAGGAGAGGCGAAAAAAATCGGATATGAAAGGGAATTTCTCCGTAAATGCTGGCTAGTTTTGTAGGCTCCCCGTGAAAGTGCCTCTTAAGGTTTCCTCGTGACTCTGCATGCGTTGCGGTCTTACACTGCTGCCATGGCTGAGTAGCCACGAAGTACATGAAGTCAAAATCTTTTTTTCAAAAAGAATTCACATCTAAACGCAGAATCGAAACCTTAAATAAACGCGCGAAGTCAAGGAAATCAAACATATCAGTGAAACAACGTCAATGATAGCTGACGAACTTTGGCTTACAATCACCCTGCTATCCATATGTGTCGCAGCACTGCATCAGGTCGGCGGTGTCTGCGACACACCGCGACGAAAGGGGGGAGAGAAAAACTCACCGGCGGCGCGTGTGCAGCGCGTGTCCACCCCGCCGCACGCCGCCGCGCGGCGAAAAGGCTGGCAATGGCCTGCGCCGCCGCCACTATGCTCCAATGACAACAATTTGCTGGCATTTTGCCAACGCTCCCTCGCTTCCGATCAATAGCGGGTGGCGCACTCTCGCATTCCCCCATACCGTCAGTTACCCTGTGTAATTCCTGATCCCCTGTCATTCCCTCCTCGCCATGGGCTGCAGATATTCTACTACTCTATTTCACAAGTGCTATGGACGAGGGTGAGTATTTTTAATGGGGACCTTTTGCTCTTGATATTTTCCTTGCAAGCAATTGTGCTCTCATCATGAGCCAAGGTGAGCTTCCCTTATCATTTCTTTCTCGTGGTTGTTTCTTTTTTGGTCAGCCAGTGCATGGTGGTGTCGTTCACTAACACTTTATGATTAGTGAATATTCCACGCATAAGCTGGAAACCAATCTACTATCCCACATTTAATCGTTTCTTTTCTTTAAATATCCTCTGATACTTCAAGTTTGTTTAGTCTTTATTGTGTGTTCAAAGGTATTGGTTATTGACTACTACCATTTTCACGGCCCTTCCCTGCTAACTGCTCGGTTTCAGTTCTGAAACTGGATAGCTTAACTCTACTGTTAACATACGTCATTTGCTTTTTTTTGCTCAGTGCGGCTGCGTTGTTAGAATAGCCACCTTTATTTAGTCAACTTCGAAGGAGACATTTAGAATCTTCTTTATTTGTATTACGTACTTAATCGAAAGCCATACAATTCTTCAAATTGATTTTTCCGAAATGAATCGCGACATTCTGCGGCAGTACTTAATGATGGTGGAGGTAGTCACACATGCACGTCTTAGTTCTCTTGCAAAACGCCGCATCTCCCTGGCCACTTTTATGCGTCTTTCCCGATCTCTTCTTCTCAATCTCCGTTCTACGTCAGGTAGCTGAAACAAGGATTTCGGTACGTCTCATCAAGACTGGAGTAAAAGTCGAAACAAAATTTACTCGCTCCAACGCGCAAAGATCTCCGAATGCTCTTGTGTTTGAGGCTCGAATTCTTCCGAGAACCACCTCCAGATCCACATTTTTTTTCTTGAAAATGCGGCGTAACTTGCTGAAATACAATCCTGATTGTAGTCACCATATAGCGATGTCTTCTTACCTGTGGTACGCTTCGGCAAGATTTGTTGTCCGAAGTTCGGTTATACCCCATTTGCACCACAAATCAGCATAAGGTCCTCTCATCCATGTCGTGTGCAGGTACCCCAGAAATTCTTCACATTTCTGGTAAGCCTCATGCCCCAACGGAATGGATGGGCGGTTTAGTCCAGGAAGACGTCGGTGAAGGTGCTTAGGCAGAAATGGGAGTCCCTTTATCATTCTCCACCACTTCAAAACCGGTCTACTCCGATGTGGGCCTACAAGGTAGCGTCTCAGGCCGAGCGAGTCCCTCTTCCTGTTCCAGGCTTGTGCTAGATGGAAAGCACAGCCTTCCACACTCACGCTCGGAAATACAGCTCTTGCGGCGCGGATTGCTGCTGTTTCAAAGTCGACAACTAGTCGCAGACTGGGTAACCCGCCTAAAGCGACGAGTTCATCTGTCAACCGCCCGAAAATGGTTCTGTATGTCGCTTCCGTTTTGTTCCTTGTCAGGGCATGCAGAAGAGGAACCTGCAAATGTATCTGTGGAGTTTGTTATTTGTGGCTCATGGAATTGAAAAGTACAGCTACCTCTGAACCGTTATTACACACTCCGTGAATTGTATACAACTGGCTATGGTCCCCCAACTGCTCCGGTAACACCTTGTGTACCCCGTCTGCGACTAGAGCATGCAAACCGTTACGATATGCCTTCTGGAACTCGAGTATTCAGGAGCACAGAAGACTTAGAATGAACTCGAAAGCTACCTCTATTGTTTTCTGAGAGTAATATATGTGCAGGCTTTGGGTTTGCACTTGCAGAAATCGTGTGTTATCTTCAAGATGAGAGAATAATTCCGGAATATTATCCCAATTCATGCCCCGCACTCTATGAACAGCTTTACTCCTGTAAAAAAGATGGCAGATAATATCAGGTTGTACACCATAATGTAAACTACTTCGTGATGGCGCTCCTTCTCGAGTCCAGGTTTCCCCGGTGGAAGCGGAGCATCATTTCCTCGCGTTCCTCGGCACTTCCGATAGTTCTATCCTTCTGATATTCCTCCAGCATGTCTTCCAAAATCTCTGTGGTAGTACACTTCCTGTACCGGGGGTCCTCACGGATTGCAAGGCTTTTCTAGAACACATTCTTCCATAAAATCCTTCATGATAAGTGAGTATTAACCCGCGGAAACTACATGTACGGTTGGGGATAACCTGATGTGTTCTTCGTTCGACCTTGTCTTGAACAGTATTTACACTGATGCACCGGTGCTGATGCCTACATGGATCCGACTGGAACTGGTTACCAACAACCTTAATTCCTTGCTTATGGTCATGTTACACGACAGTGATAATAGATAAAGAAGCAAACCTCAATTTGATTGTGTATGCGTTCCTTCTTGCAGCCTCTACACACATAAAGGTCGTAAAACTTACATTTCTTGTGGAATATATATACGAAACATTGAGTTGAATCTGGAATTTTATACCTCAAAATTTCATGTTTGCCAAGATTACTTACCTCTCTCTCTCCAATGAATCTCGGAGGCGCTGCAGACGTTGACGGTGCATTCAGGGATGACGACGACGCAAGAAGCTGTCGGACGAAGCTGCCCTGTAAAAAACGAGGGGCACCGGCGCGAGGGGTATTCTGGTTCTGCGAGCTCCCAAGTCCAGAAAAGGAGGGCTGTGGCGCAGCTAACACTACAGCTGGACATGGTCTAGAAATCACGCTGTCTCGCGCAATGTTCTGGTTATCAAAGCGCGAGGTGCCAGCATGGGAAGTTGGGTTAGACTGGCTATAAGGAGACAGTACCGTCCTTTCCCTCATAACCGGCAGTAAGCCCTGATGAGGGCTGTTGACATTATGAGCGCTGAATGGTCGCTGAGTCATGGCTTACTTCTGAAAGTCCGAAGACACAAAAGTATAAAAGACTCTATAGATTGTCGAGCTGGTTTTCGAATAGTCAATGTTGGCGGGAAAGTTTGAAAGCTGATCGTCATTCCCAATCAATATAGCCCCTTTGTAAAACCTCATTCGTTTATATTGTAAACCTTTCATCATGGATGAAAACCAATAATGCCAAATGGGTTTTAGAGATTTTGCTTGATGTGTGCTGGCAGGTGTCGATTATAGGGTAGAGACGGTTTTCAATCAGGGAGAGACTGAACGAGAAATCGAAAAGTTCTCAAAACCGGTGATGATGCCATAGGTATGAAAAACACTCAAGATATCTGAAGGGGTAAGAAGGAAAAGAGGCGACTACTGGTGAGAAGTGGTTTGGTCTTTCCAGTTTATGGGTGGAACATTCACTAATCATAAGTTGTTAGTGAACAACACCACCTTACACTGGGTTTGACCATAGAGAACCAAAAGCGATAACAGCATAGTGGCAAAGGAAGCTTACCCCGGTTCATGGGAACAACAACAATGCTCGTGGGAAATGAAAGCAGTGTGGTAGGCAGTTCGAATAGTTTAAGCAAACCGCGAAGTCTCTACCCAATCCCGAAAATCCGTCCCCAGCTCACTATATATCATATCCATCTCTTCCAAAATGAGTTCTACGTAAACTTAGACTTGTGGCCAATTGTACTCCTCCCACTACGAACTACACCTTAGCACGAAGAAAATGTATCGGTGACAAAACGTTTGCAATCAAAAGACTTACCCTCATCCAAAATATTGAGTGTAGCACAGATAATAGTTGATGCAACCAATGTTCAAGAAAAAATGACAGCAGAATGGGAATACCCAGGATAATCAGAGGATATTAAAAAGAAACGATTAAATGTGGGATAGTAGATTGGTTTCCAGCTTATGCGTGGAATATTCACTAATCATAAAGTGTTAGTGAACGACACCACCATGCACTGGCTGACCAAAAAAGAAACAACCACGAGGAAGAAATGATAAGGGAAGCTCACCTTGGCTCATGATGAGAGCACAATTGCTTGCAAGGAAAATATCAAGAGCAAAAGGTCCCCATTAAAAATACTCACCCTCGTCCATAGCACTTGTGAAATAGAGTAGTAGAATATCTGCAGCCCATGGCGAGGAAGGAATGACAGGGGACTAGGAAACACGCAGGTAACTGACGTTATGGGGGAATGCAAGAGTACGCCACCCGCTATTGATCGCAAGCGAGGGAGCGTTGGCAAAATGCCAGCAAATTGTTGTCATTGGAGCATAGTGGCTGCGGCGCAGGCCATTGCCAGCCTTTTCGCCGCGCGGCGGCGTGCGGCGGGGTGGGCACGCGCTGCACACGCGCCGCCGGTGAGTTTTTCCGCGGAGCCGCGACGAAACTCTGCCCCTTCTGAGTATTCGACGCTGCCGTACGCGCGGGAAAGGGGCACAGGGGGATCATTCTTTTCTCGAAGTCTATCGAAATTTCTAATCCGTGCGTTTATTCTTCCTGTTTCAGCTTAGTGTTCCATGCGTAGTCTTTTCCCCACAACTTTTGGTAAATTGTTTTCTGTTGAAGTGTGAGGGGGATAAGATAGCCCATAAGATCCTATATTGATGCGATCATTTTCAAGATAGTTCGCTTCAATATTTTTCATGCCTCCACAGCCTTGTACTTTATGATAAACATGTGTTCTTTTGTATCCCAAGTCACTCCCAACGTCGATGGAAGTTCTTCGTGTGATCTCTTTTCCTTTAATTCGCTTGTTGAATTACTGGTTAGTCAACGTAAATTCTCTTAGCAACATCTTTAGTTCATCGAAGCGTTTTTGCTTCATTGTATTTCTGAAGTGCTTGTTCTGTCTATTCTGCGGTCATGAATAGGTTATCTACGTAGAGGTAGAAAGAGCGCGATTGGGAACAAAGAAGCAAGTCCAGAAAACTCTGAGAAAATCACACGAACATACGCAGAAAGCTTGGGATATTCGGAGCAAAACATATCTGATGGAGCTTCGAGATCATAAAAAAAGAGTGGAACACAAGAAAGGACTTTAGTCACGCCTAAAGTGGGCAGATTGTGCAGAAGGGAGCAAAAAACTGTCAACGTAGGGTTGAAAGAAGACCTATCAACCTGTTAATATCACTAGAGCTTGAGAGTAGTGCGCCACAAAATAGTGTGTCAGAAAAACAAGAAACAACTAGTGTAGAGAAACCTCAAAAATGCAGTTCAAGACGTCAAAGAAGACCCCAAACAATCACAGAAGATGCCGAAACTCTACAAACGTACATGGTAGTGTTGTAACTACAGAAACTAAAAAAGAAAAACAGATATTGATTTTGAGGAACCCAAACACTTCAGTGGAGCTGCTTAGAGATGAATAAGCAAAGCAAACGCGAAAAGAAAAGAACCACAAAACCATATCGGACGCATTGAAAGAACAAGAACTGAAGTTACTGAGAGTGTCGAAAATAGCGAGGATCGCTCCTTGATTCCTTTGGTTCGCGGGTTCCCGTGGATTTGACCGCCGTCTTGTCATGTTGGTCAAATTCCGTGATCGTTCGCTATCGAACGATGGCTGCGCATTGCGGCACTATCACGGACCTCTCCGAGCAGTCTTCTTGACTTCGTCTCAACGTGTGGCACGTCTACTTTCCTATTGATCCACACGGGCCTCTCTACTGAGGGCGGCGGCAGCACCATGGGGCTTGGGCCCTTTGAATAAGTCGAGGAATGTGCCCTAAGTTGGAAGAAAACCTGACAAGCAGTGTGTCGTCAGACGGTCTCGTAGCGAGGGCCCGGCCTGAGTGCTTTCCAGTTCAGTTTCCTTTGTTATATTAGGTTTTCTCTACTACTTCAATATGAACCTATTAGTAATCTTCCTGTGCTAATCTCGTGTGATCTTAAAAGTGGTTCCTCAGTCTTTCTCATAGCTTGTATGTCAGTATTGTAAGGTATTCGTCATAGTTAGATACTCTAGTGCTACTGGGAGACAGTTCCAAGGCGTCCTGCTCAACATCGTTAGCGTCCCCAGATACTTCAGCTGAAGCACGTTAGGGCCAAGAGAGGAGCTAGGTCGTGCGTGGCCCACGATATTGTGGGCCATCCATGAGGCACCGTTTGCAACAGAGCCTGCTATCAGACCAATTTGGAAGTATTGGAAATGAAGAAGGATGAAGAAGGGAGTAAGGAAGATCAAGGACGAGTTAAAGGAAGCCGTCGAAAAGATGAAAAACGAATTAGACAAAAAGCTGGAAGTCATCATCGAGGCCGAAATCCAATAGCTGGTCAAAGTAGAAAAGTTGGAACAGGAATAAGAGAAAGAAGAAGACCAAATCAAATGCATGGATTCGGAGCAGCTGGCCAGCACGTCCGCAAAAAGTCCATCGCGGATAAGACAAAGACAAGACTCAGAGCTAGAGGGAAACCGCAGAGTCGACCCCACAATGGAGCTCGAGGCAGTCAGGCTTGAGCTAAATGGAATGCGCAGTTGCCACGAGAGAGCCTCAACATATGAGCAGTGGCCACTGACAAACGAGGAGGAAAAACCCGTGATGTCCATTTTCTGCAAAGCCACTGGATACCAACACTCGAACAACTGCCCAAACGTTAGGCTCACAGCAGAAAGAAGATAAATAGTGGAGACCAAGGAAGTGTACTGGGTTTTTCTTAATAGGCATTAGGGACAATGTCTAGTCAGAAGACAATGCATGTCCTGCGCAAGCACAAACCACCACTACGCATTATGCTACGCCCCGAAAGGAAAAATGGGATAATAGACGGAAGACGATGCAGCTATCAACTCCAACGTCCATGAGGGAAGTGTGTCGCAGCACTGCATCAGGAGGGCGATGATTGCGACACAGGACGATCCCGCGACGAAATCCTCCCTTCTGAGTATTCGACGCTGCCGTACGCTCGGAACAACGGAATCGGAGGGAAGGGGAGGCAACAGTCCTGTCTTGTTGTGATCCGGATAAGGATTCCATCGTCTGGTACACCCCCGTTCGTCGCTGGGACCGTTAACATCATTTTTTGCTGTCGTCATTTGATAACAAGAGTGTATTGCGTTCACGGCCAAAGGGCCGGTCATCACGGATACTTGCCATAGCTACTACGACAACCGGCCCGGATAAGCCTCGGATATTTGTTCATCGTGTTATTTGTTTTTACAGTCCATTTCGGAAAAACTGGCTGGGCGTGTTCTACGAACTTGGATGAACGGTGTCAAACCCTTTCACCCCGCCACTTACTCTCAGTCTCGCCACGTACTCTCACTCTCGCCACTCATCCAAGTCCGTAGGACACGCCTCGCCAGTTTCTCCGGAATGGACTGTATCTGCGTTTTCACCTTCCTGACCTAAAGAAGTCGAACAGCCGACACGGCTCGAGCATTTTTCTGTTACTAATTTTGTTTGTTATCCTCTTTGTATGGGACAAACCTCAATAGACTGCCGTCGGAGCGATATCCTGGGTGTTATTCCTGTAGTTCTCTGTTGTATTTTTTTCGACGTCCGACGCAGCGACCACCACATCTACGGGTTAGCGGCATTGAACGTTGTGGATAGTGGTAACCCATAGAGAGTACTATTACCACTGAACCCATACTCTAGTGTGAAGGGCTTACACACCATACCGAAAAAAGAAAGTGACGTAGCGGGAACGATATCGAGGATAATAGACAGAGGTGTGTCGACAAATTGGTTGGCTGTTTTTGAGACTTGCACTGCTTATACTTTTCGATAAGACGCTCAAAAGCAAATATTACGGCTGAGCAATCAGCTCTCAGGTTCATTTACCCAGGTCGATGTAATGATCCCGTGAGCCCAGCCCACTTCCACCTTACATCATGCATCAATGTCTGTCAAGATCCATACATTTATGTCAAAACTTATAAAGCTTCTTGCACAGACGTACATATGTCGGAATATATGCACAACAATAATTGGGTGACGGACAATTCGTACGAATATAGGCGTGATTATAGCAGCCAGGCAATCTATTGCACGGTTAAGAGACTTTCGAAAAATTTGTTCAGAGTGCACCCTAAGCTGTTACCCCGAAGGCCAGAACAAATGTCTATGCAGATGGTCTGTAATTGAGAATCTGCTCATTCGCCCACTTCGTAACTACTATATAGCACACCCAAGATATTTTGACGCCATGCATCTCTTATTTTTTCGAAAAATCTAGCCTAAAGATTTATATTAAATATTAATATTAGCAAAAGTCTCGTGGATTTTTGCTCTCAACGCGTTCTCGTTCAAAATAAAGTCGGTGGCCAATACAATGTAACCGTCACGGGTTTGCAGTTGCGGCTCAACGAATGTGATTGAATCCTGAAAATTTGATCCAGCATTTTAATTTAAGAAAATAAGAACAGAGAAAGAATATTCTAGTACCTGAAGCGGGAACGGTATGCCTTTTTTGAGCGCCTGACTGAGCTGCGGTCCAATAAAGGTTTTTGCCAGCGGTGCAATTTGTTCAATAGATGACGGATCCATGCCAGCCAGAGAGGTGCGGTGAAGACGTACTGATAGTCTTGAAATCAAAATAAAACTTTACATTCAAGGTCATCTGCATATATGAAACGAATTTCTAAGCCACACAGATCAACTCTTTTCGCTCGAGCCTAGTTTCAGTTACGGTTACACGGGTGTAAGGCAGCAGGTTACCGCTGTACAAGGCCTGCCCCGCACTTTTTCATCCATTTTCTCCACGAACTTGTGGCCGCGCTTAACATCTGAGCTGCATGTCGATGTAGGTTTGGAAAGCTCAGGTTTTTTTGGGTTGTAAAAAAAGGAATTGACAGAAGTGAGCGAAACTTCTATTTTCTTACCGATTCAACTTCAGATCTCCTCCAAGATGTCCATTTCGCGCGTACAGTAGAACGTCTGCTTGACCCTCAGCTGATGAGACCATCATTTGCTTTTCTTGGCCGTGATCATCAACATACGTGAGAACACGGGCTGTAAGAGCTATGGTTTTGTATTGGATAAAATATATGATTGATTATTAAGTTCTAGAGTTATCTTCACTACGGGTGTATTTCACTGTGTCTTCACTAGTTATCTTCACTAGCAATGGAAGCGAGGGCCAATCCATGTAGAAAGAACTGACGCCAAATAGCCACAGTTGCATAAAGCCGCCGTCAGACTTAGCGACTTTGCGTTTTTTGCAATTTTGCGGTTTTGCGGTGCCGCGGCTCCGCACGCGAAGTTGCGACATTGCAAAATCCCAAAGCCGTCGTATCGCGTACGAAAGTGCGACACTGCAAAACCGTAAAATCCTTAAAGTAATCGTCCACGGAAAATGAGTTTTTGTGTTACCCATGTATTTATGTTGTATTTGCCTAATGTTGGCCTCATGCAAAATTTCACGCGAAAAGATGTGAATCTGGCTGAGATACAGCACCACAAAGTGCGGTCCCACTGGGCGGGGCCTCCGTGTAAAAGCCTCGTACCGCGTCCGCCGCGGTCTGAGACGCATTGTAGGAACAGAAGGTTACGTAAACAGTCCTACTCTCCGTTCCCAACGGCGGGGGAAGACGGGACGAGGCTTTTACACGGAGGCCCCGCCCACTGGGACTGCACTTTGTGGTGCTATATCTCAGCCAGATTCACATTTTTTCGCGTGAAATTTTGCATGAGGCCAACATTAGGCAAATACAACATAAACATATGGGTAACACAAAAACTCATTTTCCGTGGACGATTCCTTTAAGGCCACATCCATCCTCTGCGGTGCCGGTGTCGTGGTTGCGTGTCTCTGCGTCTCCGCCGATGCCACCTTGCCCAACTGCGTGTGAGCGCAGCCACGCCCTGCCGGCGCTGAGTATAAACGCGGCTTAAGGTAGTCTGATTGTCTGATTCTGAGACCCTATCCCTCCCTCCCCCCCCCCCCCCCCGACTAACCAGGGATGGATGACCACGATACCCTAACTCATCGTCTACCACTGTTGATAATGAGCACTGTGGGCCGCTTTCGCACATAATTATTTTCCTTCACAGTATTCCCTACTACTTTACAACATATTAACAGGTGGTACGTACTTGATAACATGATAGCACCAGCATCCCCATTGAATTGGAAATCCGGAAGACCATGCGGTAATATCACGAAAGAAGTTGTTGTGTTTGGATATGTCTAAAAATTGAAATAGAAATTTATCAGCAATAGAGACTTTCGTTCATAGGAACCGTAGATGTGTTCTATAAAATAGCGTCTCTGTGGCATGACTATTAGGTACACACCTCGGCTATGGGTGGTATTAGTTTTCCCACGCATATCGATGAGGTGAAATCACCAGAATTTCCAGTTCCATGGCAACTGGTCATGAGGAAACCACGATATTTCTTCGATATATTCTTTCTATTCAGCTGAAAAATTAATGCAGTTTGTCATTTCAACCATAGAGAAGTTTTGGTAGCAACTGGTTCTCCATGGAAACCGCGACCACGCCCTCCCTCGAAAGTGGCATTACCCCAGTGAGCCACTGCTTTCTATGAGTAGGTAGAACGATTCATCTCTGGAGGATGTTGTCTTTCGGCCCCCGTTTTCCGGGAATTGGTAGTTACGGCGTTATGAACTCTCAAAGCTGGTGAGAATGGCGTGGCACCATCTCCAATAGATGTGGTCGTGATGTGGGACACCCCTCCCTCCCACCTTTCCTTTCACCTCTTAGCAGTCTCATCCTGCCTACGCCCGCACGTGAGTGCTTCTGGAAACTCGTGTGAATGTCGAAGGCAGCGAAAGAGTCTATTCCTAAATGATGTGATGGTTTTCTAACCATTTTCTCCAGTGGCTTCCAAGATGCATTCAGTCCAGGGTGACCTCCTCCACAAAAGTAAAAACCCATCCCTCTCACCTTCAGTGAAAGTTTGTTTGTTTGGTAAGCATGGTAGAGAAGAGAATTGAATATATAATCTGATCCATAGAAGTAAAGCATTCGATCGGATTCTCCATCGGTGTACATCGGCCTAGAACGGGGTAACCTATAAGCATCTCTGCTCTCTTCTCATGCTTACCCGAATATAGCCTTATTTAATGCAGGGATTTGTTAAATAATAATACTCAGAAAATGATTCATAGTTTAGAAAAAAACTTCGATCTTGGTGACAGCTTTCAGTTCTTTTAGGTTAACAAAAATCTCACCTTGGATAGAACGGCGTCACTTCCTCGTTATTGTCGTATCGAATTTCTCCTGCAAATTGGAAATGAAGGTGTTGCCTTTCAAACAATAATCACGGGTGAGGCGAGTCAGAATTCCTCAAACTTTTCTACAAAAACGCATGGCCTCAAAGTTAAGCTGCCTTACAATAAGCCGAGGGCAATAACTTCAAAGCTGCATTGCTGACGGCGCCCTTAGAGTCTTTGGAGGGATAATATCGCACGCATTCCAGCCACACATCTCACGTGGGAAGAGTTTTAACTTCCCATGGAAGTTCAATAAGACCTAAGTGGATCGATAGGTTTTCGAATGTTGAAAATAGTTATGAAAATCAAAACTGCAAGATGCCGCTTCGAGGCGAGTTCCGAGGGGTCTACACAATAAGGCTTCCAATAACTCATCGGCAGGGTGATTTGAATCAGCAATGCTAGCCGTGGGTGTAGCAACGGTCCCCGTGGTCCAGTAGTAGCGCTCCTGCTCTGGAGTTGGTAAAAGGTGAGGTATGTCACTCGATTATATAATACCTTTTGGTGAGTCATACCCAGCGGTCAATATGTTATCGCAAGGGAATTTTGACCCTCCTAACACGCTTCGACGCTTCGGAACTTTGTAATTTTGTTTGTCATATCTGAAATTAGCGCTCGAAACCCTATCAATCCACCTGAACAGTTCACTGGCACGCCAGGGGGTATAGCCAGAACGCGGCTTAATGCCTTTAGTTGTCTTCTGGAGCGTGGAATGTACCTTCAGAGGAAGAAATAGAGGTAATTATAGATGTTTACCTTTTTGTTGAGTTTCAAAAAACTCGTTAGTGACAACGGGATCACTGATGTGAAGATTGTTGATATACATTCCTCTCACGAAGTCGTTTACGAATCTGAACTATCGGTTTTCTAATCCGCTATTTACGCTACAAATCATCGCTAAAAGGAGTAAAAAATGGGTGAAAAGAGTAAGAAAAGGGAGGAGGTGGTCAGGTTGGGGCGAGTGCTCAGATGGGTCAGACCGCCTGTTACTGAGTTCGAGCGCCTATCTAAGCTGTCGGTCTCTATATGCTATATCGACAAACTAAGGTGATTATGTCTCATGCTAAACTTGAAAAATGGAATCGTGACTCCGTTCGTCATAAGCGATTTTTAAAAGAAAATTGCAAGAGATAGGTAGAATAATTAGAACTTAGTGGCCTTAATCATGCAGATTTATAATTCAAAACCTTAGATCCATGATAACCTTCGTCGTCTCCATTGATAGTGAAATGGACGACATACAAATTTGGTGACCTCCTCTAATCTAAACACTTGCACCTCACCAGAGATGGTGCACTGGCTCGCATGGAATTGACGTTCGAATACCGTCAACTTCCTTTAAAGGGGGTGATAGGGGGCATTAGGGCCGAATATGGAATGGTCATCACATATGAAGGTCGACGTCCTCAATAGTGCGAAGTGAATGAAACGGTCAAAAACCAAAGAAATAAAACTTCCTTCTCGCCGTTTATTTTCAGAAGAGGCGGGTCGGTTCAAAAAAAAAGGCTAGAATAAAACAAGTGGCAGCTGTTGAAAAAGATGACTCTATACAGCCCCGGGACACTCTTTCTCATCCGAAATTTCGCTACATATAATTGGGATCCAGTTTAGGAGTTCTCACTACCCACATTACGTCTAATCATTGCCCTATTACAACACGAAAAAACAACAAATAAAAGTTTCAAGAAGAAATGATTTTTAAAGCCCCGTGGCATTGTGCCCTGAGCTTGAGAAAAAAGCGTCAACCATCACCGGACAGTGCAAACGGCGCGGTCGTTAACGAGTTAAGGCACTCAAGATCACAAAGCTGAGCTCTACTTGAACTTACTTTTTGATCACAGGACTGTCGATGAGCCGAAAATCCTTGAAATGCTCCTGAAATTCGGTTCGGACCAACTTGTGGAAGAGACGTGGTGAGTTCTCTTCGATTAGATGCTTCAGCTTTTTGCAGAACATTCCGGGTATCCGACGCCGAATGCCATCGTTGATGAGGCCATAAAAAATTTATGCTAGTAAAATTTTTGAAATTTACTGTATAAATACTGCAAAAAGAAAAGTTCCAGTATGTGGAGTATGTGGATGTGGTTCCAGTAAAAATACGAATGTGCTACCTCTAGTGTCTTCACCAGTGGTCCCATTGGACCTTGTGGATCGATGTTGAAGTGACTATGGGTGATCACAGTCGAGCAATTGGGCACCTGAACAAAATCGAGTAACACCCATCTTTTATATTCTTCTCTTACAAGACTCCGGCGCAATATGTGCCGTTGCCTGGGTTTATTTATTCATTAAACTAATAGGTTGTCGAAAAAGTCTTCGTTTTTTGGACGATTCATTTTTACAATTTATTACAAAACACAGAGCATACTACGAAACAGGGTGATTAAAATCTTGTTCTACCACTCTTCGCCACCTTTCAGGCAAATTTGCTATGCCATCCGCATGGAACTGTTCTGGCTTTGAGTAGAAGAAGTTGCACAACACCGTTCCATGTATCTGCATTATCGAAGGTTTTTCTTTGAATGGCGTCAGAGTGGGAAAGGAAAAGGTGATAATCCGAAGTAGCAAGATCAGGGTTATAAGGTGGGGGGCAGAACTTTTTATCCTAGCTCCAGAATTTTTCGGCGAGTCGCTTTTGCTATATGTGGGCGAGCACTATCGTGTAGGAAAAGTATCGTGTCATGTTTCAAACGTTTCTCTGTGATTTTCGCGACCGGAATATACGGCTGCTGACAGTATAGGTCTGCTGTTAGTACAGTATTGCAAGCCAGCACCCGCAACGTTCGTTGTCGACCTGCGATGGGGGTCCGGACCGGTCAGAATCTTTGACGTTGTAGTTGCCTGCTCGAAAGCGGTTGAACCCAAGTTGTGCCACAAGTTCAGACATTGAACCCTCTTCGAATGCAGCACTTATACGACGACTGGATTCGATTGCTGAGAAGCCATATTTGAAATCATATAGTAGGAGACCCCAAAAGTACTCCTTTTATATATATTTTGCCGAAAAGGTTATCCGGGAGATGGAAGACAAAAATACCTAAAGATGCGTGTGAACTTGTGCTACATGTGTATGTACAGAAGAAATTTCTGGAAAGCAGTTTAGAGGGAAAAAGCGCGTATTTAAAAAACGAAAAAACTTTTTCGACAACCTAATATTTACTTGCAGCCCTTCAAGTATTGAGTGCGAAGAGGATTTCAGTTGCAACCTGAAAGAATGTATACGAAAAAACCGATTCCTCTGTTACTTGTATATTTATGCTGTATTGCTTAATAAGGGTCGCATGCAAAGTTTCAGGCGAAAAAGTGAGAATCCGGCCGAGTTACAGCTTCCAGAAGTGCGGACGGGGTGGGAGACGGAGCTTTCAAAAAGGTTTGAACGCTACACAGCTGAAGTGTGAAGAAGCGACAGCCTTGTGGTTAGGGACGCAGAGTTAGAAGCAAGTCGACACTGCGCACGAAAATTTTAACTGCGCCTTCCTCCTTCAGAATTAGAGGAATTTTTCGGTTTCTTCCGTGCGCGGCAGACGACGGGAATGTCCTTCCCGTCGACTGCCGCGGTTGGAGACCGAGAAAGGGACAGTTTACGTAATCTTCTGTTCCCACTATGCGTCTGAGACAGCGGCGAACCTCGGCGCGGGGCACTTGCTCACAGGCCCCGCTTCTCCGACCACCACTTTTAGGAGCTGCATCTTACTAGGGAAGGTATTTTACTTCCCATGGAACTTTGAAATGAGACCCAGAGGGATCGATAGAGCTTAGAACGCTGATTATAACTATGAAAACCAAAATTGCTAAATGGCATCCTGAAGCGAGTTACGAGGGGTCAAAGATTGCCTGTGACACCTCATTGGCGAGGCACTTTGCCATCAGACGGTTTGTCGAAATGGCCATTTGCAATGAGACATATACCACTGTACGCGCTTTTGAATGCTGATCTCAAATCTGTATTCAGAATCTGTCAAACACTTACCTGAATGAAGTTATGAAGGTTTTTCTGAAAGAAAAGAGTAATACCATTTCATGGTACTATGTTTGGGAGCCCATAGCGAGAGAGCCATACGTTTCCACGCAAAACCAGTGTGATTCGTGTTCAGGAGATCAAATTGCCCTATAGGACAAGTTTTCAGCCAATTCGAGAATTTGACCAAATCTCGGAAAAATTGATGGGCTATTGGCTGGCAACCCATTCAAAAAGGAGTAGTCGTTGACCCTTGCCCAGCAAATGCTCTTATTTGGCGCTTGTTACGTGCGTTTAGTGTGATGGGCAAATGTGATAGGTATGTTTAAGTTATCTTGTTCAGCTTGCAGGATTTTTTGTGGAAGGAAATTCAAAAAATTCCTACTTGACCCCTGGCCACCCCTAATTTTCCGAAATTGGGCCAAAAACTGGATCCGGCTGGAAATTTGCACAGAGGGGTAATTGGACCCCCTACGCGCGAATATCGTACAAGGAAACGTTTAGAAGTGAAAGAAAAGCACTTACTGACAATGAAACACAAAATGCAAAAAATGGTGCACCGGCGGGAAGCAAACCCACAGCCTCGCGCCTGCGGAACCGGGACACTACCACTGAGCCAAGGAGTCCTCTGATGCCTCTGCGCTAGTCCTGGTGACGAAGCGCCTCGCCATTGAGAATCACAGGCAAGTCACAGGCAAACTTTGACCCCTCGTAACTCGCTTCAGAATGCCATTTAGCAATTTTGGTTTTCACAGTTATAATCAGCGTTCGAAGCTCTATCGACCCCCCCCCCCCGGGTCTCACTTCAGAGTTCTATGGAAAGTAAAATACCTTCCCTAGTTAGCAGAATTTTCACCTTTTTTCACCTTTTTTGCATGCGCTCCTTACTAAGATTGCCGAGAAACTCATTTTTCCGTGCACGATCTCTTTGGTTTACGGTGGGTCATCTTATCAGGAGGAAAGAATTTGGTCTCTATTTAGATCAGTGAAAGTTGTATTTCCAGAATTCAATCAGTCAATCAATACTATGTACTACCGTGGTTTGTAAAGCATCATTTGCGCTAATTATGTAGATGGTTATTAACCTGAACGCCCATTATGCCGTCCACATCTGTAGCGAATTCCGCGGTCAACGCCACTGTCATACCAGAGATAGTTCCATCAACGAAACCCTCCACTTGAAATGGACCGCCCGAGCTATAAAACGCTCCGGCGAGCCTGGAAACATGAATAAATCATCATGTAACGGATAAATATAGGTCACTGAATTACAACGGATGAATGGTGGTGGTTTAGAGAACTTACGAAATGTCCATGTTCTCCAATCCAAAAATGACATAACGAGGTGGAAGGAAATTGACTACGGAAACCTTCAAAGAGCTTCATGAACACGACACAAATCAACGCAATTATAAAAGTAAAACAACTATTAGGCTACCTGTGGTGGATTGTAGTGAAGTACTCGTACATCCCTTAACGTGACCACTCCATCGAACCCAGTTTGTGAGATGGCGAATTGAGTAGAGTAACCAGAGAGTGTCGCAATTTGTTCATTTAACAATCGTACAGCGACGGTCTTCAGATGATTGATGCCTTTCTTTGTCAGACGAATCTTCACCCCAGCGTTTCCTCAAAAATAGTTGAATTTCAATATTGATTTTGATATTTTGAATGTTGATAGCTGCTCATCTTCGCCGCAACCCGCGATGCGAAAGTTACTACAAGGATGCTCTGAGTTATGGGCAAAAACTTCGGTGTCGGACGGGACTCGAACCTGCACTACATGCTTTCGGGGCATACAATACCGCTACTAATTCATGGTCAATCGACGCCCAAAATCGTAAACCCCATGCTTTTCCCGTCTTGTTGCTATAACTTCCTTAGAAGATTCCCAGATATTTTGAAAATGGTACCAGTAGGAAGCTCTGGTTGCGACGAATGGAATGGTCTACCTAATTTCTGCATTTCTCGATTCCTTCAGCATTATTTTAGAAGTTTTCGCAAATTTAGCCTCAATTTCACCACAGGCTATTTTCGACGACGCGATGGAGTCGTAAACCCTCCACTTCATTTGCGAGTTTCAGAACAAAAGTTTCATAGTCAAAATTTCATAGTTTCATAGTCAATCTTTCATAGTTTCATAGTCAATCAGAGCTTCCTATTGGTACCATTTTCAAAATGTTTGGAAATCTTTGAAGGGAGTTATAGCAAAAAGACGGGAAAACCATGGGGTTTCCGATTTTGGGCGTCGATTGACCATGAATTAGTAGCGGTATTGTATGTGCTAATCCATTGCACTACCGACACTCCTTTCACCTTAACTCAGCTTCTGAATGGCATATTTGCCATAGCTTATCAGCACTCACACATATAACCTGTTGAGCCGATTGGCCAATATCGGCTTCGAACCGTGAAGCTGAAGGCTTAAGTGGATATTGATATTGATATTTCGAATGCTGATAGCTGCTGATTTTTGCCGCAACCCGCGATGTGAAAGTTACTACAAGGATACTGATTTATAGGCAGAATTTTCGGTATTTAAATACTTTTTCCTCAAATCACTGCGCATGAGACGTAGCCGTGGCATGATGCGAATAGGCCTCATCTCCTCTCTGTTGAGATGACTTGCTATGTTTTTGCCATATGAAAAATAGCTTTTGTTTCAAAGTAAGCACTTAGGTGATAGAATTGCGCCTCGTGATGTGCGAAACTTCAAAAGAAATGCAGGTGGCATAGTAAACTATCCAAAATTGTCCTGGACCATCGCCTGGCCACGCTAGGCAGATTTTCTATCCCTGCGGCTTCGGTGAGCCACCATCAAAGTCCGAGAGCGGGAAAACGCTTGACGGCGAATTGGCTGTTCTTGCAACTATTCAAAGAAATCATCCAAGGGAATTTGAATTCTACTGTCACCCACATACTTATGATATATTTGTTTACTAAGGGCCGCATGCAAAGTTTCACGCGCATTACAAGAAGTCAATAGAGATAGAGCTCTCCAAAGTGGCGGACGACGGGGTTGAGCGTCCGAGTGGGTTTGGGTGCTGGAGAGCTAAGGAGTAAAGAGGCAACAGTTGTGTGGTCAAAGAAGCAGAGTGAGAAGCAAATCGGCATTGGGTGCAAAAAACGCACTAGTCACTGACGGCTGTTCAAATTTTGCGGTGAGAATACAAATGAGTTGCTTCTCTTCCATTTTTTCGATCTCTGCTTTGGAATCAAGAAAAATTCTCCGTTCTTTTCGTGTTTCTGTTCATGCAGTGTATCTAGCAGAGTGACTTTGAGAAAAATAGAATCATGCAATTTCCATGGACGATTCCTTCTCTATGAGACAAATCGCATTCAAATGCTTCCACGGTTTTGCATTGATTCACCGTGCATGACGCAACTACGAACTGACTCAACAACTCTAAATGCCTCATCTTTCATGTTTTCCTCAAGAGTCGACAGTTCATTTTTGCCCGACAATTCTCGACCACATCTTGGTTCATATTATTTCAAATACCAAAGGCTTCATAGTATAATATACGGGGCTCTAAATTCGAAGTTTCCGTGCACTTTTTCGAAAAAAATGTGTTTCTGCCTTTAGCACGCCTTTACTATAGTTTTTCGAAGGGGCCATGAATTCGATTACGATTTTGAATTTTATCGGGAGGTTTCTGCGCTTTGAGAATTCCAACTTCATCATGGAGCTTCTTATCTTCAACGGTTTCTTTACTGCAGCGCTATTGAGAAGCATCAGGTCTGGCTGCTTACATGTGATTCTCATGGCTGTGGTGATAAATAAGCTTTTCAAATCAAAACGAGACTTGAAGCCACGATTACGCGGAGGCAAATCGGCTGAGCTCTGTGAATACGAACGGTACATCCCATACGGATCATGAAAAATGTAGTGAATATGAATATGAAAGTCGAGGCGCGGTGTTATGTGGCGGTGAAGGAAAAACGGAAGGAAATGGCCAACAACCCGAAATAGGACTTCTTCCCGTCGTTGATTCTCGACGCAAATGACCTTTCCGTCAAGATGCGGATAGTGACCACTCTCACCGTAGCAATGAGGAATCACGTCGCCTTGAGGCAGGCTCTGTCATCCAAGGGCGTTAGCTGTTAGTCGTTACGTTATATCAACAGCTCGGAGGCGCGCTTTTCGACGAAGATTTTGCCTTGAGCAGGCCCCTATTTTCCAGAATGACTTTTTTGCAGGGATTTCTCAATAACCACGTTTCCCGAGATGCTGTCTTTGAAAAACCAATCATATACGGGGTGTTGTAGTAGTGCGGTATCTTCCGGCCAGTGCTGACCGATGAACGTGACTAAGAGAAAATACTGCGAAGTAGGTCAAGGAATTCTTCATTCTGACCGAAGAGCTTTAATTATTAAATATGATTAGGCCTATGTCCACTGAATAACCACTACTACTATCAATTCAACTTATAGTCTTGATAGGGACATGGCGAGATCTCAGAACCAAAAAATATCGTGCAGTGTGAAGTGCTATATAGATAAGACATGGAGAATGATATGGAATACTCATACAAAAACCTACATATTTTTCATCTCTATTCTCAAAGCCGGATGAATGAATGGGACAGCCAAATGATCGAGGCAGAATAAAAATTTCTCAATCTGCTCCATGTCCGACTCTCCATTAATCTCGGCATTTTACAGTATCACTAATACGTTGTGGTTAGCCTCCGAGATTGTTACAATGTTTATTATACAGATTATTCGGCTGACGTTTCGGCCAAATGGCCTTCTTCAGAGCCTGGAAAGCCGAAACATATAAGCGATGCAAAACGTCGATTACCCTATTTCAAATTGCAAAGGAAAACTAAGGGTGAATCAGCCATAAAAGATACAATGAAACTCGCTAACCTTATAGAAATGTGGAGCTGTATTTGGCACCTAGAGTTAGGATTTTACGGCGGTGCTTATATATGTGTTTTGAGCCCCCAAGGTTAGGTCAGATTACTTATGGGAGCCCCCCAGGGATATTACTTTTACTAAAACTTTTACTTTTACTAAAACTTACTTTTACTAAAAGTAATATCCCTGGGGGGCTCCCATAAGTAATCTGACCTAACCTTGGGGGCTTAAAACACATATATAAGCACCGCCGTAAAATCCTAACTCTAGGTGCCAAATACAGCTCCACATTTCTATAAGGTTAGCGAGTTTCATTGTATCTTTTATGGCTGATTCACCCTTAGTTTTCCTTTGCAATTTGAAATAGGGTAATCGACGTTTTGCATCGCTTATATGTTTCGGCTTTCCAGGCTCTGAAGAAGGCCATTTGGCCGAAACGTCAGCCGAATAATCATCTCGGAGGCTAACCACAACGTATTAGTGAATTTCACAATCCCTTTTTCACACCTTATCTATCCTTTTAAAATGTACCAGTGCCACTTCTGCCAACTCGCTTTGTATCTATTATCATTGTTATCGTAAGATATCATCCGCTACCTACCAGCAACGTACACTCCACCTCTCCACAATCTCATTACGTAGTTCTACCTAGGTGCACATGTGTATGGCATAACCATCACTGGGCCCTCTTTTACTCATTTAATAGTGTTGTCAAAAAGCTGTAGTATGCGGGGAAGTTCTGTGATGTACTGTGAATCCTTTTTCAATTCAGGATCGTGAATTTGAATAGGTTTAGTCTATGCAACCTCTTTTTGAAGGGCTCGTTCTACCTACGTGCACATGTGTATGGTACCCTCTTAGTGTTGATAACAGGAAGCAACCCAGCCATCCTTATTCGAAAAGAATAGAAATGTGGCGAAGCTGATTTCAACTGAAATCCGATTTCTGGACCATATGTATGGCAGCGAGGCAAATTTCGTTATTTCAACTGCGTGAACTATACAACATGATAGTATCCACGTTCGCCAAAAGTTTCCTCTGAAAACAAACTTTCTAATCCAGAAGAGGTCAGAGGTGGCGAAAATCGCATTGAAACGCGACTTGAAGTCCTACTACGATCCCGCAGCACGGCATGTCGTCCTGCGGTCCTGCGGCCGGGCGAGTCGTTGCGGAAGAGGGGGAAAACGATCGCGGCCGGCTGATACAGCCTCTGTCCTGTTTGCGGTCTACCACGGCTAGTGACGCAGATGGATGTGGGAGAGAGGGAGAACTTTCGAGTTCCTAATGCTCGGTTTTCTCGAAGTTTTGTGTCATTTTTTCTATACTCTTGTATTGCTGAGCACCTCTACTTTCATAATCAATCAATTTGCCGATTTACCTCTCCCGGTGTCTTTATGTTCGAAAGACTTCTATTTATTTATAGACGAAGCCGCCAAAGGTGTGCGAAAGTATGGAATTCTGTCCCGTAAATCCCCTGCACTGAGGTTGCAATCGTCTCACGCTCCAGTACTAGCGGGACGGAATCCTTTCGAAATGCCCTCGCCCCATTACAAGGCGAAAGAAGCGCCTTTCTAATTACCATCCCCGCTGTGCTCAAAATATACTATTCAAACCATCCGTGACCGTGAAAAAACTCAAAAAGATCTATGATATTAAACAAATATTTAACAAAGCCCGAATTTCTCAGGAATAGCTCGTGGATAGCTTCTCAAAGACCTCAGACTTTTGGAAGCTTTTAGAACTCCCACAGTTAGGAAAGCGCTACGAGAATTCGCATTCTCTTGAGTCAACAACAACAACAGGCATGTGGCTGGCTGAGCGCCCCCATGGCTCGATGTAGTCGGTTTGGTGGAGTCATAGTCAATGTGAAGAGTCAGCGATCACAAAACTAAAAACGAAAGATATGCAATCAGAATGAAAACAAGGGTGATTGCTGCAGCAAGGAATGTTAATGAAGCAAAGTAACTTTGAGCAACCTCTCATGAAGCGTGTCCTCATGGAACCAGTGCCATGTTGAAGTGAGTATTCCTAGCCTCCTGGAGGTCCAGCTGCTTATAAGTTTTATTAGAGGAATACAATTTCGGCAGCCTAGCACGTGCTAGGATCCCCGAAGCGCTCTGCTGCTGTGAATCAGTACTCTGCCGATAGTGGTGTAGACATCCTTGACCACGGTGGGGCGCATAACCTAACTGAAAGGCACCAGGAGGGGGCAAGGAAAGAAAGCGTTTCCTGAAACACCGACCTCGGGTAAAACCACATTCCCACACAAAGAAGATAATGTGTAGCTAAAATTGAGTAGAAAAACGCACTTTCAGGGTGCTATTGCGATTCTAGCGCGCTTCACCTCACAGTGCACGCTTCATGCGGCCCACTGATATTCGATCTCATGTAGGGCGAAATGGATTTCATTCATAATGATGTTATACTTGTGAAACAGGGAGAATAAGCGGAAGAGTACGTAAAAAGTGTCATTTGAAGTTAGTTTAGGATAAAGTTTTTGACGTTCATCAATCCCTTCCTGGGATACGCCGCACATTCTAAATCCATTCAGAATCGTGATGGCTGGTGAATGTGATGTGGCCTATACAATGGCTTGCGGTGGGCAGCCGATGTACAAGTCAGTGCTTTTATCCTCCCAGACGAGTCTTGCCAATTCACCGACCCCGGTGGGCGCCATCTGTCACCACACTATCTACGCCCTTATAAGTGTCATTATAATAAAAAAAACCAATCAATCCCCACTCGACCGTCTTGGTGGGTCGACACCGTCGTGTGTGCAAAGCAATGAAGTGCAGGCCACCGTAACCCATACCGTAAGCCCTAATTGTTCCCTCCCGTAGTGTTTAAAGGCACAATTTGCCATAATTTGACTACTCCGTTCGCACTTGTAAGCACGTAGTCTCTTTTGGGTATTTTTGGGGGAGGGGGGCGGTAATAGGGTAATAACATAAAAATCTATGTAATGCCTGTTTCCGGACTGTGATCTTGTTCAGGCCGGAATCAGACAGACCATATTCTTACGGTTTCTGAAGGACTTTCCCGGTTCTTTTTCTACATATGTATTCATCAGCACTCTTCAATCTTTACTGAGCTAGATGACCACTGAGGTTATTGTGAACTGTGCCTTTGAAAGCACAATAACGTTACGTTCTTTCCCGCTCATTCATGTGCCGGACAATTAATTTTCCACACGCAATTAGGAATTGTCTGAGCTAGTTTTATAGTGAATCGACGATATTCGCGAACCCAAGACAGTCACACAGGTCGCCGTCAGTCTCTCCCATCTTTGTCTAGGATGATCAACGATCAGGACTGTTAAGTGGATTTTCGAAGCTGCAATTCTCATAGCCTAGAATGCAAGAACATAAAGGACAACCATCTTAATTATTGACTGTTTTAGAACAATGGGGAAATGAGTTGGGGAAATTAGAAAAGAAAACCGATCGGGAAACCGTAATCACTGCGCGAATGATTCATTGAAAGTGAAAACGATAACGAAAAGACTGACCAGGTGTTTTGTTCCATTCGGAATGCTGGAAGATTTGTCGAGTATCGACCACTTCAACGGTTACGAGCACAAAAAGGACCAACGTTAGCCATTGGTCAACGCTTCGCATTGTAGCACGTTTTAGAGCGTAAATCGGCACCAAATTGAATGCAACAGGATGGATCAGACAGTCGCAAACTGGATCTCGATTGTAAGACATCTCCCGAAAAGGAGTGATGGGTTGCGATGGTCGCGACCCCCCGCCACCACGGGTGGTTGAACGTTGTCCACAGATACTCCAGCAAACAGGAAGAGCCACAGGAACTAACCTGAATCTGAAAGTAGCAAGAATGGTGTTGTAATGTATAAACAGCATGTCATTCTTAAGCAGTGGCTGAGCGCGCGTGGCTTTAACCAAGGTTATTTCCCGGTCTACCGCCTGTCTCTTGTCACTCCTACACGAATTTCTTGGATGTTTTCAACCGTTCGTGCCATAAAACTGCTTGACAACTGTCTTTTCATCCATGTTCTTTCACTTTTCCCTTTTTCAAATTCTTAGTAAAGAAAGTGAAAGACAGCCACTTGTGTGCTTTAATCTATGAATATTCTGACCTTTTAGGCCAAGTGTTGGTGAAGGGATTGTGTTGATATTTTGGTATGACTGCACCCCAAAAGACAGCGGTGCCGTAGGATTTGCCGTTCATAGGGTTCTTTTAAAATCCAAACCTGACACGGTATCTTGGACTCATTACCTTCAGCCCCTCTTTGATTCTCTTTTCTCGACATCGAGTGCAAAAATACGGCCCCTCTTCCAACGAAATTTTCGTTTTAGTGGTGCTCTTCCTCTGCCTCTTCAAAGCAGAGGTGAAGTCGAATCACTTTTCCTCTTGAGCAGTTCCAGTTCCGACTATTCAGCTCTGAATGGATAGACTATCCAACCTTCGATAGCTTCAGCCGTGTCAGATTGCATCGCTTTACCTATCGTGGTTAAGCTGCTTTCGATTGTAGAAAAACGTACTTACTTCTCCCAGCGGAACGCAGTACTACTCTTCTTCTTGAGAACTGCTTTTCAGCCCTGTCTATGCATGAGTATCGCACACACTCAAGCCGCTCGAGGCCTTCATTTTCAATAACTGCTGTTAAACCTATGAGTGAGAGATCAGAAGTGCCTATCCATAAGCTTTAAAATTACAGTTGTGCGAGATAAGCCCATAAATTGCAAGGTGCCTTCGAAATCTGACTTACGAGTCAGTAAGGCAGCAAAGTTGTGCTTGATATCTAGAGGTGCTCTACAATGCGACGTAGATTCAGAAATACAGCTGACTACAGTATACCCTGAGTAATTCCTGAGCAAGTAGTTAGTTATGCAAAAAGCATCGGATTCTCAAAGCACCTTACAACACCTTTGAACAATGTACAAATAAATGCGTGAGTCTGTAAAATCTTTTTTCTCTCTTTTTTCATTGTTTTGTTTATGAGTGGTTTTATACAAGCATTACCTTGTTCACTTTGGCATTTACTGTCTAGGTTCATTGTAATTTGTAACCGCGCAGATTTGATCGTGTAATAAATAATAATAAATGATTCGAGAGTACTGCAGCCTCTATGCAAGCTACGAAATGGACAGGAGCACAGACAGTGATGAATGGCATTTGTTTTGCACATATGACCTGAAAATCAGCTCTCACACAATACTGCATTTTTCAGCCAAGCACCTCTGACGTGGGTTCACCTGTACAACTGCGCTCATACTTTGCGTCGGCATATCCTTAATGCGTTCATGGCAGCCTGGCAGACTGGCGCGAGGGGGGTGCAGAGACGACGCGGGCATTGAGGCAACAAGGCTGGCACATATGGAGACGAAGAGAAACGTAGCAGTGCCCTGCCACCGGCACCGCAGAGTATGAAGGCTTCCTATTGATCGCGCGAAAGAATATGGAGACTCCGTCGACTACATTGGCTAGCCGTGACATGTCATAGCTGATATCGAATATGAAGTGAATTGAAGGCAAAGATGTGGCGCATTCCAATGAGGTCGGACTACCCTTGCTCACATTGCACTACTCATGGCACCGTAACAACGTCATGTCCATTAACAATGTTGAAACATCAACAAATTAGTTTTATACAATCAGTACGATTCATAATATATATAGTAATATAACATACATTCATTCCAAACGATTAACCTAACCGCTGGCTTTGCTCTTCGTTTTTTAGAGGTGTGAAGGATAAGGAAAAAGAGGTGCTATCGCAATGAGGGGGTATCCTACCACTTGACCCCATTTTTACCCAAGCAAGGAAGAGGAAAGGAGCCCCTCCTTCTTCCTTCAAGGCTTATGCAAAAATGTACGCTTGAATGTGCAGAGTGACCCCACTAAAATTCTTCAGAAGTACTCAGGTATGGAACTTTTTGTGAGATGCCTCCCCCATTGCGATAGCACCGAAAAAAGAGATATTCGGAAGCCTTTTCAAGCTTTACTGGCCTTTGCCGACGCACTTCAAGGGGGGCCGATGCCCGTAGGTCTGTCGGAACTTGAAATGCCAATTATTAGCGAGTATAGCGGCTCTTAAGAAAGCGCTCGTAGAAGGTGAGAACAATAGTGCACAAACATGAGTGGTGCCTCATCACCTAATATGAATGAGAAAAATCAATATTAATGAGACGGTTGAGTGAGAAGATGTAGATTCCATGCATGGTTCAAGGCATACAATCAAAAATCAAAGAAATGAACGTTTTGGGAATGTTTGAAGAGAATAAAAACGGAGAAAACACATCATACATGCCAATAGAAAATGACTAGAATGTCTGTACGGACGCTATATACTCTGTCCAGTCAAGCCGAAGTGAGACTCCACGATTTTGCGCATCTGCGATATTGCGATTTCGCGGTATCGCAACTGCGCACGTGAAACGCAGCAAGAAGCAGAATCTTGACTGCGCCGAATCATGCGCGGAAATCCGACGCGTGAAATCGCAGAATCGCGATTCTGACATCGGCTTTACTGCAGTAACACCTACACAATAGTATGTAGATTATAATTGGTGAAAATCTTGTAATTCTGTGTCGTCGTGTGCTTCGTTACTTGTTTTGACGATCTCGATATCCGGACGGAATAGAATCTTGACTTTCTGAAAAAATTGTCCCACTGATTACCTTTTGAGCTTACATAACATGAGACGCGTTCGGTTGCGCGTGGCGTAAAGCCGGTTCATACCTCGGCAACGGTGCCTTCCGTAGTAAACCATGCATAGATAGCATAACCAGGAATGCAGAGCATTGACGACAACGACAGGAACCAGCCGAACACATGGCCCCAGAAAGGATAGTCATAGTTGTAGGCGGCAATTCGTAGAGGCTGATACTTCACCAAACCAAAGATCATCACACCCTAAAATAGTCATAGGTTACACGGGTTACGTCCAAAAACAGCTTTGGCCTGTGTTTTGATGTTGGCCATCTGCCAACGATCCGTGGTCATCTGTTTTAGGTCGGTTAAAAAGTATCCTCCGTCTTGCATTGCCTAACTCTGGCAGATTATAATTCGCTCGAAAAAATCGAAAAAAGTTCGCCAAAAAGTATAGTCCGTACTGGGCATACATATCCTCGATATACATAAAGTAAAGCGGAACTTCCGAGCCTTGTTTTGTGCAGTTTTTCTCTCAAATGCAGTCGATTGTATTGAAACAAAAAACTATTAGATTCAGCAAGCTTTTCTCAACAATTATAGCGCAGACTGTTTCTTTTGTTATACTAAATTTCCTTTCAATAGAATTTAGAAACTGTTGACAGATTATCTAGATATCCCTCTCTTCTTCAAACCATATCTCCTTTGACAGATCTTGAGAGGGCCAGAAAGCACTGATCCGTATTGAACACATGCTAGATCTACAAAAAATAAAGCGAAACTCCCCCACTTTGTTTTACACATGTTTTTGGTTAGCTCATATTAGGATGCGGGAGTTTTGCGTCACCGCGAGAGCGCTGGAACCTTACCCGCCCCCGGAGAAAAGCGTATGGCAAATTCGTCATTTATTCATTTAAAGACTGCACTGTTATTTAAAAGAGTCGCTTGCAGAATTTTGATGGCCCGCGCTTACAATAGGCCATGAAAAAGTAACCAGCATGCATCATTTTGGACCATTGTCTCTCCTGACGTTAACTTGTAAGATCTAGGGCTGGCGACATCCCTCCCAAAACTAGTCGTTATATTCCCAACTTATTGCAACCTAGGAGTTCTGAGGCATCTTCTACCATCACTCGAAAACCACACCTTTCCATGACTTGAAAAGAGGTTGGAATAAAGCGACTTTTCGAAATTATACATAAGTACATAAGTATACATAGTAAGTACGAAATTGCAGGTTTTTCTCTACAAAGTAACATACAAATAATCTGAAAAGTCGCGAAATTTTATGCTGAAAAATCAAGGCAAAGCAGTCGGTGTTGTTAGCGTCTATGTCGAGGGAAAAAACGGCGAGAACTTTTTATCCGACCTTATACTTAGTTCAAATATTCCAGCGAACGAAGTCCATTCCAATATAGTATTGTCCAACTTATTATTGTTTGAAAATATTACCCATTAACAAAGTTCAACTCCCGCTTATAACCAAGTAACCCACAAACTTGGCTTGTGGCTTTAGCTCTAGTTTGACGACTCTCTTGCCTTTTTTTCTTCTAGCACCTGATGGATATACCCCAAGTTGCCGGCTGTGCCCCATGGCAGATTGAGCGTGACAAATTGCCATCACCAGCTGCGGTAGCCTTCGAGACCCGTCATTGGCAACTGTTCCACTGAAAGGCGCCAGGCGTTGTCGGCGCAACTGGTGGAGGTGTTAGGTCAGCGAGCGTGAAATCACACACCATTTGTCTTCCTGTTGCGTTCTCTTCATGAGATTCTATGTGAGCATTGCGATAATGAGGCTTTTCGGCTACTTCTGCTGTTGAAAAAAACTGCGAGAACATTCTGAGGAATTACTACCCTTGATGCTGAGTTATGGGCAAAAGCTTCGGTGCCGGACGGGACTCGAACCCGCACTTGTTATCAAAAATCAAAAATATTCTGAGGAATGTTAGACTTTTCCTGCACCCTCAGAAGCGCACCTTCATTGGTCGAGTTTCTCTTCGCCGAGGGCGTTGAAAGTTTGTGAACTCAAAAGGGTGTAGTGACATGTGGCGCGCCCTCTCACTCAGGATGAAAGCACTCACTTGTGCATTGGTTGGCCTCTTTGGTCAAATTATGGGCCACATCGTATTTCCTTGCCACCAAAATTCTGAGTGGGACTAAAGCACGGCTCATTCCCGAAAGGGATTGGATACGCAAAGAAATTCATCCTGTACTCATATCACACCTATAGCCTGATCTAACCCTTCAAGTATCCACACCATTGCTCTGGTCAAAGGTAGAATACGTAATACGTGCGTCAACTATTGAATCTACTTAGGCTGCACATCTCACAACGTTGTTTAACAGTATCCCAGCACTATTTTAGCTTTATAAACTTAAGTCGAGCTTTTGAATTCAGAAATAAAATTATCACTATTTCATTAATCATAGGATGTACAAGAGCTTGCAAGATCAGGAAGTCAGGATAGTATACCGTAGGTGACCGTTGAAGTGAGAGGCTAGTAACTAGTTCCTATCCTGTTTATGCACCGCAATCTTCGCTTCTCAAACTGTTCAGTGAACGTCATTTTCCTTTCATCATGAATTTAAACTTTGTTGATGACACAAGACGTGCTGTTTACGGTAGACCATTCCGACATTTTGAACTTATAATTTCATATCGATTATACCATGCACACTGCGGGTGTGGCGAATACCCAACAAAACTTCCACCATCGATTGGGATAATAGCCAATCATGCTCCTCATATGCTCGTACCATCGATCGATTCCTACAAAAAGAAAATCATTGGAGTTCAATAGAGGGCGTGGCTCCGTACTGCTTTCACTCACCAACACTCCATGAGATCGCGATACATTCGAAGAACAGTAACCATAACAAAGCCCATCCAGATGCTGCATAGAAGTCAAACAGTTGAAACACGTAGAAACCGCCCTTGAACAGTATAAATATAGTAAGAAAACAAAAATTTTTACAAGCCACTAATCAGTAGTGAGCGCCACGTACTCATCTTTTACATGGAACTGTGGAACTGTTTGAGTGCGCATGCAGCTTTACTACAAGCGAGGACGATTTGCAATTACTGGCACTGGTATTTTATAACAGCTTTTTTACTATGATTATTGCTGAACACTATTAATACGTCATAAAAGATAGAATGATGAAGCTTGGGGCTAATCAATCTCTTTCTACGATGCGCCGTGCATTCCAGTTTCATTCAAAATCGTGGTGGCAGGTGAATGTGATCCGGCCTAAACCCTGTGGGCTCCAGGCGATGTACAGTTCAGGACTTTTACCCTCCCAGACGAGTCTGATACCTAATCACCGACCCCCGAGAATGGGATGCTTGATTGTCCTGGGTAGGCATTGATGTGGGATTTGATCTCTGCACCATCAGAGTAGGATTGCGCGCTACCTGCCGCTACACCAACTCCGCCCTAATGCACCATAATGCACAGAAATCTTCGGGTTCATGCTGACTTTGATTCCACGCATGAGCACTGTAACGCAGGAGACCGTGACTCGTTCGCCCTCGCTTTACCACATTGTTATAATGCAGCTCTGAGTACAGCCGCCTGTTTCACTTTCAGTGGGCAGTTGTCTGTTTATCTTCCATCAAATCGGCAGTTTTTACTTTACGTTATGTTATTTATGATAGCAGATGTTTATGTATAGCTGACATCCGTGCCACCTTGACTATGCCAATTCCACGGTAAAATCAGGACGCTGTCTTTCTAGAAAATGACCAAGAGTATAAGATGCGTACAAGATAAAATCAAATAAAAATCGTCAAAAGAAGATCAATAGACCACTTATGGAGTTGTGCACCTCGAGTGCCTCTCAACAACTGCAGGACTATGGCGGATGCATGACGCATTTCGCTAGATACAATGAAGGGTGTCTATGCAGTCCTTCAGGTTGTGAGTATGGTCTACTAAACTAAGTTTAAAGGTACCGGGAGGGAAGCAAGGATCAAAAGCATGTTTTTAGACACTGTCCTTCGTGAAGGAACACTCGAGCTCAGAAGACATAATGTGCAACGAATAACGATTCGACGAAAAATGAAAGGGTGTTTAGGATAGAAAACTCTGATCCTTCGACGCCTCAGAAAGGCATGTGCAACCAATGAACTGCAAGTTACTGTCACCTCAACATTAAGAAAGCGTGATTATTTTGACCGTATCAAAGCCGTTGATAAATGTACGTATTTCATGCGGAAAAAAAAAGTTTGATGTCATCTGCGGTGTATTATACTGTTATCCTAATTGTTTTCTTATCACACATACTGGGGGACAAATTTATGCGAACTTTTTCCACTCTTATTTCTTTTGCTCAATTTTTCTGCAATTTAAATATAATGCTGTACTCAATGGATCTTACGACGAACGTTAAGAAATCTTGTATTGAGAAGATGTTCGCTTGGTGTATCAATCGCGCGGAGGGATCTAACAAGAAAATCCCTGAGGTATGAAGAATGATAAGATTTGCAGCACTTATCATTTCTGGATCAATGTGGGATAAAGAATGCGTCAGTGTTACATTTGACAGTTTGCGGAATAACTGGGACCATGAAAGTCGAGGTGTCCAGTAATGTATGAGTACTGAAGAACGAAATGGTCAAAAACCAAAAATTGAAGCCCGGAAACCTTTCTTCTTACTCCTTCCCTTTCGCCAACAGTGCACCACTACCCTGCGGGGTCAAAGTGGCCTGACAAGGCCTAAAACTGTCTGCCGTAACGTTGACCCGCCCCCGCAGCAACTCGCACAGCGTGATTGGCAGCGCTGAGGGATCACTGTACAGACCCTGAGGTGTATTTATTTCTATGGGAGTTTCGTCACAGATCATCTATTCTGGACTGGGATCGCCTTTCACAAAGAAGACGTTTATTTTTTTATGTTCAGAACAAAAATCAATATTCTGAAGGTACCTGAGTCACCGTGCTGAGACCGATGAGATACGAAATAATGCAGATGACTCCAACAAAGATTTCTCGTCCATATCTACTGGCACGAAGCATTACTGGAAACTCGTCAATGATTGCAGTGAAAAACCCTTCCATGGTGCAGAACTGAAATGACATAAGCAACATAAGTACAAATTTACTACTCTACGAAAATACTGCAAAGCGCCCTCCCACATCATCTCTGCTCTTGAAGTGACATTTAACGATAATCAGCTGGGTCGATTTAGGTTTTGTGAACAACAGATTCTTGGGTAACTAGTCAGGCTGCCCTATTCTGTCACCACGGTGCGCCATTACAGCGCTACACCGGCTCGAGCCCACTTCAACACACCCCCTTGAGCTCCTTTACTGGTCAACGAAGCAAAATAGGTGGCGTCGGAGTGGGTTTGAGCAGGTGTGGCGCCGCGCACCGTGGCGACGCGGAAAAGTGCAGCCTGATTAGTCACATATCTGACTCAAGGATCCACTGTCCCAAGGAGGTATGTCGACCCATCTGAGTATCGCGAAGTGTGCCTTCGAATGAACGTCATGCTGTCCATCATTACCACCAATCATTGTGGTCGACGCCGCATTGGCAGGTCAGTCTTCCTACCGAAGGAGCATAATAAAGTCCCAGCTCACTGGTTTTCTGCAAATTTTTTTGCTTTCTTTTACTGGGTGGATAAGACTGCCCCTACGTTGTGTTGTACGGAATCAATCTATGTCATCGCGATGCCACTCAAGGTGCCCTCAAAAGAATGAAATATGGAGTCGGTGGGCTCTGAGAAAACGTCCATGAACTAGCACAAGAATCTCGAATTCATCAGTTTTTAATATAATATTGCGAGTAAACATATAGATTTCGATCCAACTCCTTGCATGTTGCTAAGAAGTGCCCAGAGAGTTCAAAAAGAAGTTCTAGAGAATTCCAGCAAGTCTAGAGCGTACCATCTCGATACCACCGGAGCGACGTCACGGTTAAGCTTCCAAAGGTTATCGTACAACTTTTGTTTTTTCCAAATATTTTGAACGAAATTTCAACTGAACAATTACAGAATCTCAAAAACTTATCCGACTTCCCTGCTCATGTATAAAAGGCAAGGCTGACTGATGAGTGACAGTTATGAGATTGTTTTCTATAGTGACTTTCTATGAAGCTCTTTGCAGTGGCAGTGAGTGCAAAGAAAAGAATTACCACATAAATTACCTGTGAATCAATTCCCAAGAAAAGGACCATGGAAAAGAACAACATAGACCAGATGTTAGTGTACGGAAGCTGAAGAATTCCTGATGGATATGCCAAAAACAGTAATCCAGGCCCAGCTTGTGCAACCTGAAAAGTATTCTTGTGTTCTGCAGAGTCGCATCACATCCTTTTTCAATAATTAACGAGATTCAAGGAAGGTCAATAAGTTAGCCAGGCCATTCTCGATGAGATGCACATCGCTGCATGTGTCTTCAGGCGCTAAGCTCAAATCTGCTTTTTAAATGTGCGAACGACTCTACAAACGAAGTTATGAAAGTTTTTCTGAATGGGCAATACTACTACATAGTACAGGTAGATGCCCGTAGCGCGCGCGCCAGGTGTTCTCGTGCGGAGGCAATGTTGTTTCCATGTTGAGGAGGTCGAGTAACCGCTGGAGAGTTCTAGGCAAATTTAAATTTTCATCACATTTTTTTGGGAAGATCTTTGGGTGAGCTAAGGCTGCTTTAACTTACGGCAGGCAGGATGTGGCTGCGTTCACAGGCAGCGAGGCAGAGCGATACAAAGGAGATGCAGGACGACAGCCAACGAGGCAGCATGGCGAGGCGGAAACGCAGAGACACACAGCCACGGCCTGCCGGCGGCACCTGACAGCTCAGTATGAACGCGACCTAAGGTGCCTCAAGAGTGAGTGGTATTTTTTCCATCCCTTGAAAAAGCTACCAACATAACCGAAACATACCTCAAAGGTGCCTTTCACAGCGAACGCCAAAAAAAGCACTCCCTTAACATGGGTCAACAACTTTCCCTTTGTTGAATGTGTTGCCATTCCATTACCCGATGATTACTCCAAATTTTGGTCACAATTTCTTCGGAGGTAATACGACCTCCGGAACGTGAAAGCAACATCGGTTCTGCGCGAAATGTCTAGCTCGCCCGCTACGGACCCCTGCACATACTACATATGTATAGTGCTGCTCATTCAGAAAAAACCTCATAACCTTCCGCAAGTTTAGAGGGAAAGTTTGAGTTCAGCGTATCAAGACATGCTGCACCTCACTGAGAATGGCCAGGCTGAACGATTGACCTTCCCTTATCAGATTCAATCAAGAAAACAAGAGAATACAAAAATAATTGATCCAAAGAGAAATGTAGATGAACCTCAGCGACACTTTTTTCTTGTTGAGTGGCCATAAATCCGATGAAAGAGAAGATCACAAAACCGGCAAATACACTTGTCCCACTGTTCACAAAGCATACCGTCAACGCCTGTCTGGAATTGCACTTTTTGAAAAGTGGAGAGGGTCTTAAAAGATCAGTTTAGTTTATCAGCTCTTGGACATCGCTTCTCAAAAAAAGTCCTCCCCCCACTCCCTCTCATTCCTGTACCATCTCGAACATGACCACAAGTACAGGTTCTCAGGATGGTGTATCGTTAGAGCAATCGTCCACGGATGAATGACTTTTTCTGGTACCCATATACTTATGTTGTATTTGTCTAATAAGGGCCGCATGTAAAGTTTCAAGCGAGAAAGTGGGAACTCGGCCAAGATACAGCTCCTCAAATTTTTGGCCGCGTGGGCAAGCCGCCGAACAAGCGCTCACTCCGTCGTCCGCCCCGGTCGGAAACGCCTTGAGGGAACAAAAAGTTACGTAAACAGTCCCACTCTCCGTTCCCAACCGCGACGGATGACGGGACGGAGCTTTTACTCGGGGGCCCCGCCCACCTGGCCGAGAATTTGGTTAGCTATATCTCAGCTGAATTATCACTCTTTTAGCGTGAAACTTTGGAAGCGGCCCTTATTAGGCAAACAAAACAGTATATAGGTACACAAAAAACTCATTTTTTTTCTTGGACGATTCCTTAAATAGTATACGATGTTCCCTAGCAATAAAAAGTACTTGTGCTGTAAATGCACACAATGCCACCGAGCACACAAAACATTCTAGATAGACTGAAAATCATTCCTTTTCCACAATCTCTACACCTAGGTTTTCGTTCGTGCTCTATTTTTTGCTCCATTCTGTCTCTATTGTCCGATGTCTCTATGTCTGTGTCTCTATTTTCTATTCTATTCTGTCTCATCGTATTTTCGTCCTGTGGTACTCCGTTTCAGCCTATAAATTGAATATAAAATGACTTGGTCACAAATTTATGAGATTGCGGAGCACCATCCTGGCGTCCTGAACTTGTAATATTAAATTAAACTAGTCTAACGATAGAACCTCTCACTTACTTATAAACGTTGTTGTGGAACTTATTGTAGCTTCCGAGAGCTACTAGAGCACCGAGGCCAAGACCGTATGAAAAGAAAACTTGCGTGACAGCATCAACCCAGACCTGAAATGGAAGAAAAAATGCCAGGTGACGCGTATGAGAGCACCGTTTACCTAGCAAAAACCCGCAACTCACCTTTGATTCGAGAAGCTTCGAAAAATCAGGCTTCAAATAAAATTCCAAGCCAAGAGAGGCTCCAGGTAAAGTGAGACCACGTACCAGTAAGAAGAAGAGCATGATATACGGGAAGGAGGCGGTGAGATAAACAACCTGAACATTCAACAAATTACGCAGCATTGCTAGGCGTGACGAAAAAAGAGCTCTATCCTGAGAGTGAGATCCTTCTACCACTCTCGATCAGAGCTAATCAGGACCTTTCAGGGGCTGATATCGTGACCGAAAACCTGATGACTCAACGTGTATATGGTAGCTCATTCCGCCTCACTTCAATCCAGATAAATGTTTATCCAGGTAATCACATCTGCTATTATTGTAAAGGGACTCTTTGAGGATTACTGGCAGGGCGCGCGGTTGCGGTTGCTGCGGCAGCCAATGTCTTGAGACACAGGTAGAACCAATTTTCTGCCCTGCGTATTTTTTTGAATAACCTTAGTTGGGAGGACATCCTTTATTGCAAGAACAAAAACAAATTAATTTTGAATTGCTAACTTTTCCAGTCCACCGTACGCCTTTGAAGATGCATAAATAGCAAATCACCCAAGCGATGAACAGATACAATGCGAGATCATAACGAAGGCTTCCTGGATGATCGATACCTTCCGAAATACCCAGTACTTTGAAGCTGAAAAAGTGTTTTTCAAAAGTGAATTAATTGACGGCGAAGTAGAAGGGGTGTTAAAACGAATATTGACGGAAACGTATTTGAACTTATCACACCGGGGATCAAATGCGATGGAAGCTAACCGAAGAGCGTCAAAAAGAAAATTATGAGGAACGGAGAAGAAACAGAAAAAAAGAGAAAGTAAACAAATCGACTGCAAAATCTGACTTCCAGAACTCCTTCACGGGTGATTGAACACTGAGATCCTGTGCAGTGCATACGGTGAAATTTGCTTTTGATCCGACAAAAAATTGTTTTTTGTATTCGAGTAGATGATCAGCAGTCAGAACCTATGATTATGTTGGCCTTTTGTAATTATTATAAGATCGACGTGGTTTATATCCGTGCTTATGTTATTACACCAACCTTGACATTGAAAAATTCGGCTATGGTTCGATTACTATCACATGGTAGTTTTTCGTATTCAGATCGACATCTGGGTGTGTTCCACCTGAATGGGAGTTTACAGTAAGTGAATCAGATAGCAGAAAAGAAAGACCGATTTCTTTTGGGAATGGGAGCGGTATACATAAAAGTAACATAGTACTCCAAGGGCATTTTTAAAGGCGATTTCGGCCCACTTTGAAATACCAAGTTGTTAAGTAGAATAACGGTGGGGAAATAAGGGAGTGAAACGGTCGAGAGTGCGAGGACCAGAACCTCCTCCCAATATCGAGAACGTGCACTCACGTCTTCTGCATCATTGATAGGGTGATGCATACGGCAAGAGTAGCTAAGCCAGCTAGCCATAAACACTGCCTGGCCCTTCAAAACTAATCGGCCACAGGGAAGCATTCAAACGAGGCCGCGATAAGAAGTCCGAAGCGCCCCTCTTGCAGGAAAAATGCGCGCAGCAAAAATAAGTTTTTCTGTTACCCATATGTTTATGCTGCTGATTTGTTTATAAGGGCCGCATGCAAAGTTTCATGCTAAAAAGTGAAAGTCTGGCTATGATACAGTCATGCTAAAAAGTGAAAGTCTGGCTATGATACAGCTTTTCTAAATGGCGGCCGAGGTCCGAGTAAGTGCCCGTCCCGTCGTCCGCTGCGGTCGGGGATGATGAGCGCGACTCTTTACGTAATTTTCTGCGTAACTCTGTGTCTTCGATCGCGGCGGACAACGGGGCGGACACTTACTCTGGAACCCCGCCCTTTCGGACACCAACATGAGGAACTGTATCTCACTCGAATTCTCACGTCTTTGTGTAAAATTTTCCATGCGACCTTTAATAAGCAAATACAGCATAAACATAGCCTGGGTAGCTCTCATAAAAAAATGTAAACGCCTGTCACAAGTACAGCATATGTTGAAAGCGTGATAAATTCGGCAACTCACAACCGTATCGACTAATAGGCAACAGGATCAAGCAAAATGCTGTCAATCAATAATTTCTGAGATAGTATCAAATTAAAGCAAGAACGTACTCATTGTTGCAACTCCTCCACGGTACGTTCACATCAAGGCGTACAGAGTTCCATAGATAGCAAAGTGCCCAACTGAGTACTACTATGTAGTAGATGTTCAACCAGAATGCCATCACGGCCGCAGCTATTCCTACTCCTGAAATAAAAATGAAAAATAATAAAAAATCACAGCAGTACTTATGTTACATAGGGTGTAGAGCAGGGGAAGCGGCATCTACATCATGATCATGGTGGGGAAGGTAAGGCCGCCCTTATACTCCGCGATGCCGGCGTCGGAGCGTAACCGTGTCTCTCTGCGTCTCTGCCTGTGTGAGGTTGCCTCATTGCTTACGTTGTCTCTGCACCTCCCCCGTGCCATTCTGCCTCACTGCCTGCGAACGCAGCCGCTCCAGCCGAAGCAAGGTATGAAGGTCCGAGAATCGAGCTACGCGACGCCGCACGGCATCGGCCGCGCTGCACCACATCCAAGCGTATCTCATTTGTCGCTGATTAGGGAAGACCTCAGGTTTTGTTTCTTCTCCGTTGGGAAACTAAGATGGAATAAGGTTTTTAGCCCTCACGCTCCTCTAATGCTTTTCTTGCTTCCTCACTCATTCAAATCGCGTTACCGCGAGCGGCAAGTGCCTCGCTGGTGTCGTTATGAATTGGCTGCTCATTGAGGTCTGTCGTGGCCACATCTTCTCGCGTGACCCAACCCAACTCAAGTGCCCTGTCACATATTCAAATAAACCAGCAAGTGAAACTTCTAGCAGGTCTCAGCGGTAATTCGTTCGCGAACCATTTTCTGGTAGAAACTCTACATGTCGCTTCATTTCGTCCCCACTTACTGTTCAAGTTTAATTTGAGTATACATATTACGTCTGCTTGAGGCATCAACGTGAGAAAATTCGATCAACGAAAAGACAGAAAAAAGAGACAACTGCAAACGATCAGTCGTCTGGAGAAGTAGGACTTCTAGCTTTCTTGTAGCTTATTGACAACATATCATTTGTACTGAGCCTGTGAAAGAATGGATCTTTTGGTCAGCTTCAATAATTCACTACCCGCAAAACTTTGCGCCTTACTTGTAAAGACTGTAGTCCAAAGTGTTTATTACGTATAGGAAAACTCAGGACAAACTGTACTAAGGGAATTGGGAAAAATCCAATAGCCTACTTGTTCTGTGCTTTTATGTATATCCGCTGAATTTGTTATATAAGGACACCGATCAAAGATCGATTTCCAAACTTCGTGAGAGAGTCCACATTCTTTCACTAACATTCATGACATGGAGTGCATTTCCAAACGGCGGTTCTCGGTGAAAAAAAATTTATGAGTTTCTGTCCACTTCAGTACCTTCCTTTTTTATTAGGCTGACCTGTGAACTTTTCTCTTGAGAAACACTAGATTCTTCCGATTGAAAACCAGTACCTCTCTCAAACAAGCATAGCAAGTGTAAGTGTTGACGAGCGGCTGAGGCGTATGCATTAGTAATTTTGTAATTACTAATTGATTCGTATTTGTCTTCAGTAACATGGAATGTCCAAATAACCTTTCGTACCTTGCCGAAGCTCAAGATGATGAGCTTGTCGGCAGAATAAGATGGCGTCTGCTATGCTATGGCAGTGGAAGACAGTATGAACAGTATAAGTGTTATCATGTAAATTCTGGCGACAAAAAGCGAAGCGAAAGGGCGTCGAGATACGGCACGGCACAGGTGCACGAAGACGGACGTAGGACCGTGTCGTGACTTGCATACGTCCTGCCCTGGGTATATAGCATGCGCCGAAAGGAAACCGCGCTCGGGCTAGGTCCGTCTTCAGACATTATGGCTCAACGCCTACCGTAAACGATCTTATCCACGTGGAGCGCGGGAAAGTATCGATCTGCCAGTTTCCCGCCAAGCCAAGTCAGTCGTCTTGCCTGTCGTCGTCAAGAGCGGTTGTCTCCTCGAAATCTGTCTATGCCAGTCGTCTGAAGATACCGTCGTCTCGTCAGAAAGATGTGCTACAACGACGTCTTCACTAGCCTGGTGGACCGGAGATGCTATTCTGCTACCTTCTCCCCGGGATTTCCTCGTTACCTCAAAGTCAACCAGTCCCATGTGAGTCATTTACTTGTTGATGGTAGTTGTATCTCATTTTCCTCATATAGTGCTTTCCTCATCTTCTATTTGTGTATCATGTTATTTCTCTGCTTGACAGTATTATATCGTGCTCCTTATAAACTAGTATTATAACTTGGTGTCTGTCGTGTAGCAATACCTCACAAGATAGCATCCTTATAAGTAGTCTTTCCTCATAGCGGCAAGGGTACACAGCTCTGGGGGCCCGCGCAGGCCTTAAACGGCTTTCTCCTCATACGCGACAGGTACCCTCAGAGGCTGTGGGTCCTTACAATACCCACGTTCTGGCGTGGTCCGGTGGCGGCGAACCATCTCATGCAGCTATTCAAACAGCTAGGCGCACCGGTCACGACAGACCGCGTTCATACAATGCGTACCGGCAGCGTACGTAGTTGTGTGCCTCTACGCCTTCGCATATGCCACCGTGCCTCTTTGCCTGCGTCGTTTCTGTACTTTCACTGCGTCACTCTTCCTCGCTGTTTGTAAAAGCAGCCACGCCCTGTCGGCGCTGAGTACGAACGTGGCCCAAAAGAGGCGTCTTCATGGTGTCAAAAAGCAAAAAGCGGCCTAGTGATTGTACTGAATATACCTAAATACGCTATGTCTGAGTATTTGCGTGTGTCTGTCTGTTTGACACGAAATCTATATCTCGCGTTGCATTAAAGGCTCTGACTTTTGCAGATGATGTAGGGAGGGGTGGGGGAGGTGGCATGTGTACACTGATTGTGGGTGTCAAGTACTGATAACACCTGACAGGGACTGATAAGGAACGCCAGAGGGCAGAGTCACCCAGTTTATGGCGCACTCTGGGCTCTGGGGATGTGTTGGCACGAGTATGTGTTATGTGAGATGAGCAGGGACACTAATCTTAAGGACGAAGTGATAGAGGCTGATAAGAAGAACATTTAGCTAATCTGCCTTCTGACGATTCTTGGAAGTCATTTGTCACCTGAACCATTGCGCATTTCATGTCCATTCCAGAGCGCTGATATTGAAAGGGGATAAGTGGGGTGAGAAAGAAACACTGGTGGCGGGAGACCGGAAGTGGTAATAACTGATAGAGCCTGATAAGGACAATTCAGCAGCAAATGCCATTGAATTCGTTACGCTCGTATTAACCTTGATGCATTGACACTTACTTTTATACAGGGTAGGACAGTGTCATCAGTAGTGGAGAATCCAAAGTGATAACAATTGGTAACATCTTATAAGGGACGTCGAGAGCATGTAAGAGTAATCACAAATAACGTAGAAGCATCACCGTCAGCTCAAGTTATCTCATTTACAGACACTAGTTCAAGTGAATAGTAATGGAAGATAGTTGTCAAGTGTAAATGCCGAGTATGGCCGAGTAAAAGCGCAGCTTACAGCAACATGTGGTTCTCACTGGGTCAATTCCGGCCGAAAAGTCATATCGAACATGAGAGGCTCCTTTGTTTGACAGCCTTATCAGTAGTCATTGGGATATGTTGAAATGGTACAGAATTGAAAAAAGCTCACAATAGTAACGTCATTAGAGGTCAATCTTGAACTTACTTAAAAATATATCGTAGGAAACGTTATTGGTACACTGGTTCTTCCACTGGTTTAAGAATTAATTGAAGTCTCACCTTTGAAAATTGGACAAATCTTGAACATTCCAAGTCCACCGACGGACAACAATTGACCCCATGTGGTCTCAAGAATGAACAACGGTGCACCACAGAATACCAATGAGATCACATATGGGATGAGGAATGCTCCTGAAATGATCACTGATAAAGAATCATAAACAATTTTTTGATAACAATAGTTTTTTGATATTATGAGGTTTTTCCTAGGACTTCCTAGTCCACTCGATCCTTAGCATCTTGCGTTCTCCGAAACCAATCGTAGCGAATCAGAGATGCTCGACGTGAGCGTGTGGTCACAATGAATGACGTCTTGGACTTATGCTGTTGCAGAATGCATGTGATTCACATTGGTTTACAGGGATATTGGTTCCCTTAGCGCCCGTAGTCACGCGGCCCGACACGCCAACTTTTGCTTATCTCGCCGAGAGCAGAATGCGTTTCCTCGTCTCCGGAAGGGATAGAACCCCGGCAGAAAGTCGAGAAAGCACCACGTGCACGGTATTCGTGGAGGGAGCCATCCTAAATGCGGCGCGGCGCGCGACAGTACTGCATACGAGAATCTTCGAGGTCGATCACTTCTTACTGATTGCAGAGACAGCAGCCTCCTATTCACAAATAATTAATTAGAATTACTCGTAATGATGCTTGCTGATGAGTAGTTAGTATAAACAGCATTCCACCTTCATAGCAACATTGATTTCTGCCAAAAGTGATCAACAGTGATTATTCTTGATATTTTGGCTATTAGAAAGCACACAGGAGAGTTTGAGACCCTGTCATGGATGAATATTTGCACACACAGCATCCTTATGGCAAACGTCTGCTTCGTTCACTGCTCTCTTGAAAAACCCCTCATTTGGATTGTCACCACTCGGGTTCAGGCAACCCGATCAATGTTTCTCTATTTCTCAGCTGATGAGGTTGCCTCCGTAAGTCAGCTGCTGTTTTTACCCATAACATTTTGACATTTGACACCCATGTAATCTGTTCGCGTCCTGCCCAACTCAGCTGCCCGCCGATAGAACTGCATGTCTTGGGTTGGATCCTCTGGTGAACACGGGACATTTCGCCGTGGGAACAGCAGCTAACAAATTTAAGCTACAACGGAGCAATGATTCTTCTGACGGACATCAGAAGATGCACCTATGCAGATGAATGACACTGCAGTAACGGGAGTCACCCTGGTTGACTTTGGTAGACTTCATGAACCACTCTATCTACAGATGCATTGAACTACTACTTGCTACAATACTTCTAACGTAATTATTTATTAACCTTCAAATTGACAGAGCAAAAAGGAAGTAGGAGATCCAAGGTACACGGTGGTTTGAGTGGCGAAAGTAAGAGTATGTGAGTGAGAGTGTGTGGCAGGGTGAGAGGGTCTGATACACTCTCACTTATGTCCGTGGGCCACGCCCTATCGAGCGCTCCGAAATGACCGTAGAGTCGGGAAAGAGAAATCTAAGAATTGAGGATGTGAAACAGAAATTGTAGAAGAGAATAGAAGACTAGAACTGTAAAAGAAAAATAGGAAGATTAGAAGCCTCGCCGAAGCCTTGCTGAAGTCCTAGGTCTCGAGAACAGAGCACTGAACATTCTGGAGCTCGGGATATGATCCGCAAAGCGATCAGTCTGCCTTCCTGTTCACAATCAAACTTTTGGGAGCATCCAACCCCTCCCGGTCAAAAACGGGTTAAGGGCTGCAACTGGTGTAACCGATGTTCGGAAACCTCAACCGTCCTTTATCACATCATCAATGAAATCTTTGCCAATCCAGAGCCTCGATCGTTTCGGTCACGCAAGTCGTTAATCGATCAATGGCTGAGCTATTCAATGGATCAAATCGGCCAAACAATGCATTGAATCTTCTTCGCATGCCATGTCTGCTTATCGGCTTTCTGTTTCTCTGGGGTTCTCCTCATTGATGCAACGCAATTCGTTACAACAAGCCACTTCTCCCGACCTTACACTTTGGGAACAGCCGTCACCCGATTTCCAATAGGTTTGGTCACGCCTTTGGACACCCATCTTTTTGAATCAATGCCAGCTGTGGATTGGGAATGAGTCGTAATTCGGGCTATATCATAAGAAGTGCAAATCGAAATTCGGAAGCCAGAGCCCGAAAAGGAGGGTCTTGGAATATGAAAGCACATGGTTCGAACCTACTGCAACGAACATTCTAACAATTTTGTAAGGCAGTATGCGACTGTTAGAGTGACGATGTTGTATGTTTAGAATATGACAGTGGCGTACCGTAACCGACACTGTATGTTGCCGGTGAGCTAATTTTTGAATAAACAAATTGAATTAGCGGGGAAACTTTGACAAGCCTATCATTGACGAAATTAGATTCCAATTAATTCCGATAAGAATAGTATTGACGTGGTCAAATTCCAGTTGAATCTGGGGCGAGGAACGGGGATCGCATTCAGAGATGGAAAGACGAGAGGGAAGCGAGAAAACGTATAGGAAGATAAATTTTCGGTCATTCTCATGTTTGTGGTGCCCGAGCATTCTTTTCATGTCCTGCTCGAAAATTTTCTTAGGTCGGTCGACAGGATGGGTAGGGTAACAAGCACAGATCGGTTGATTCATTGGAAAATGTAGGAGTCAGGCCAATTCCATATTCAGAGTTTTTCACCATGGCAGAACAAGACAGGAACAGAGAAGGTCACTGCTTGAAAGTCATTCACCCGCATGAGTAGTTCATCCGTGTGAAGTCCCTCAGCTTCATCGGGCCAGCCCGGATCTGAAGGCACGAGAACATCCCAGCAACCATTTTTCGTGTTACTTCTTTTTTAAGGTCAGTGATTGATTTGAATAGCGGCGATGGATCAATGCCGTCGAACATTTCATCTCACGCCGTTTGCTCTTTCTACTTTACAATGGCATGTAAGCTCCTTCTCTACCTAATTATTGCTTCCAATAATCATTGCACTTTTGTTGCCTTCTCAAAAGAAATCGAGTCAGCGGTCACAGTGTTGCCGAATTCATCGTTACGCAACCTGAATGATGCCGAGGAACAACAACGAATTATGGACCATATGTCGCTCCTCCAAAGGGTCAACTCATCGGGATCACTGTGAAGGGCGCTTCATCGTTGAAAGTAGCTATAATCGCGGTTCATTGACTTTAACATAGTTCTCCTTGAAGGGCCTGATAAGCTGAACCTGCGCCGAATTTTCGTGAACTTTCTCTCACCAAGTCTCGTCTTCATGAATTACGGTAGCGCTTTGATTGGAAAAGATACCACCAATGCGTTGTGGTGCGAGTCTGGGTCGGAAATATGGTTAAAAATCCTCGTGAGAGATCGATCAAGGTTTCAAGATCGGATTTTACAAGGATCTTTCGAAAATGGGCCTGGGTTCATGTGTTCAAGGTTTTATATGAGCAAAAAAGGATCCAGGGTGGGCAGTCAAGCGAGCTTTGTAAGATTGCGCCTTATTGGTTGTTCCATTCCGTAAAAAATCCTAAACGAAATCCATCGTTGTTTGGCCATTTGGTTCTGCTTTTACAAAAATTGAGCAATACATCTAGTAAATTATAGATTGCAAACTCTGAAGCAGCCTGGCTCCAGATTAGCCAGCAACGAGGAATACGTCACTGCTATATAACTTCTACTGTATATGGAATAAGGAAAACTAAGAATAGTATGTACTGATGAACACCACATTTAGCGGCAGGACTGTCTCCGTCTTACCTCCACCATTCTGGTAGCAAAGATATGGAAATCGCCACACATTTCCGAGTCCAATCGCATAACCAATACAGCTCATTATAAAATCCGCCCATGAACTCCACTGTTCACGTGGAGGCGTTGGCCTTGTCTCCATTCTGGCGTCCCAGAAAACTGATAACTGCAATAGAAAAATTGTTATAAAAGAAGATACTAAAACTGTTGATGCCTGTGAAAAGAATGTTCATTGGAATTTCGAAAAGTGAATGAATGCTGGAAAAAAGACGAAGAAGTTAGTTGCCAAAGGAGGATTCAAAAAGGATAGACGGTAGACGGGAACCTGGAAGGAACCTCAGAAAGTTCTCCACACTGGGAGGGGATATCCTGAAAAAAAAAAACGCGGGCACAGACTTTCCGATTGAACAAACGAGTTGCTTAGCCTGTGGATCGTCAAGGAATCAGAAGAGAAGCCGTCTCTGTGATCAAAATACACTTTCTGAAAAACTTCCAAAAATAGTGAATATTTTTAAAAAAAAAGTGCTGGAAAATGTATGAATTGAGCCTTCTAAATGGAACTTTGAAGGCTTTTCAGACGATCTAAAAGGTCGTTTGAATCGAGCAAATAGTAAACTGTAATAAATATCCTCACAAAATTCAATAAATCAACGCCAAAGGAAACACTCGATACCTATGAAGTGTATCTTATATGAAGTTTATAAAGATCGAATAAGAATTTTTATTGGAAGGTAATCATCTCTCTAAAGAGGGCTATTGGACCTCGCCATTTGCTATGATTGCGATCGATTATTCCTTCAACAACATTCAAAATCACTTCTAAAATCATTTTTAGCACTTTAAAAGAAATCCGAGCCGTTAATACGCAAGTGTGTCCGCTTTACAGCATCCGTGCAACTAGCCTGACCAGAATAATTCCTTTGTAAAATAAAAAAGTAGATCAAGCTAGTGCTAAACAAAATATTGGCCTGGTATGAGCCATGCACTCGACTTAAATCCGGAATTCCAAGGGCACCTTAAGTTTTGTTGTGAGCCACTTACTACTTAACTTGAGCAGATCATCTGGCATGGACTGGCCGTCCACGAATTGAGCTGATCCAGCCCAAACAATCACATACCCGAAAATTCTCAGAGATCCCGTCCTAATGATGAGAGAGGGGTAAGTTATTGAATGTGGAACAGGAACATGCTCTCACGGGATCGACGTGTCAATAACCTACCGTAGGAATTTGGTAGTGGGTTTGAAAGTTCTGGCTTTTCAGTGATTATATATGATTCTTGATATCGGCTAAAAGTAGGAAGTCGAGAGCTGCTTTGAAAGGAGACTGGCACCAAAATGATAACAACATCTTGAAATGTAACAGTCATCACTAATTCGAAAACATTTGTCAACAAAGCCCGATGGAAAAATTGCATACTACTCTCGAAAAGACATCGCTTTCTTGTTATAGTTGAAAACCGGCGCCACTCTCAAACTGGTGCTCAGTTCCATTCTGAGAAAATAAAAAGCTTGAACTTATGATCCGTTTTTGGGATGCGCCGTGCATCCCAGTTCCATTAAGAATCGTGGTGACAGGCGAATGCGATGTGGCCTATATAATAACTTTCGTGGGCCAGTCGATGTACAACTTAGTGCTTTTATCCTCCCAGACAAGTCTGGCACCAGGTCATCTATCGCGGAGGGATAGAGAGCTGGATCGGCTTGGGCTTTAAAGAAATGAAGAAATTGACTTGAGGACTTTCCCGAGTCTTAAGGCAGTGTTTCGTACAGTTTGTTGAGCTGCATCTAACAAAATATTATATATCTTCAGAGAAATTTCGAGCACGGGCTGAATCATTTAGTTAAAATAAGAAAAAAGCAGATTCGCGCTTTTCGCTTTTTTCGAGCCGTTAGGGTGGGTATTGTAGGTGACACGATTCTATAGAGCTATTGTAATTACACACAACAATCATGTCCCCCTCTTTTAGTAGCATAGCATCTCTTTGCGGTCTCGAAATGAAAGATAAAAAACCCAGAGAAGCAAGCGCTGTCAAGGATTTTATTGCTAGGGGTGCGGTGAAGATCTTAACAAAAGTTCATAAATAATAATAAGTTACTGATTATAATGATAATCAATGAGTAATGGTTTGAAAGCCTGAGGTACAGTACCACATAGCAGCCTAAGAATTATTCTCAAAATTTCAAAAAAAAAAATCCTTGCTTGCTAGACTCCAATAAAAAGTGTTTATCGATTGATTCTAAACTCACTCCAGCTCTCCAGTCTTTTAAGTCAAAGGGTACGAATAGACGACTTAATGTGACATGTCATCGCTTATTATTAGGTTGGACGGGAAGTTCTGGGACACTTTTTGTTTTTTCCTGTAGAAACCTGTAAAGCTTCGGGAGCATTTGGTAGTGGGGGGTATATGAAGCGTCTGAAAAGGGCTTCTGAATAGCACATTCATATTCTCTACGGCTTCAACTAGCAGTGAATTTACGGCAATTTCGCGAAAGGTGCGAAATTCACGAACACCGCCTCGGTTCCTCAGCATGCGAGGCCACTAACAAAATTAACCAGTCGATGGACCCAGGTACTGTCTCTCATATGGCGGCAGCCCGATGGCTCGATCGGCTCAAATTGGAACAGGAAAATATTCAAAAAATTGCATTGAGAAAAAAACTTTTTTTTTTGAAAATTTTCAAAAAAATAGGAAACTGTTACCATCCAACACGACAGCCACTGCCGATCTCTACTGCAGGCAATTGGACACCGGAGCGCCAAAACTTACCGGAAAAATGGACCAAGACCTCTTCCTCCACGATAACGCTCACCCACATGTGGCAAAGTTGGCGTGTCAAAGGATCCAGGACCTCGGCTGGACGACGCTTCCCCACCCACCATATTCCCCGGACATGTCCCCAACTGACTACCACCTATTCCGGTCGTTGAGCCACTTCCTTGACGGGCGACAGTTCAAAGATGACGACGATCTCAAGAGCGGGCTCCAGAACTTCTTTGACCAGAAGTCTCCCGAATTCTACCGGAAGGGTATCTACGATCTTCCTGAGCGTTGGCAGTACATTGTAGATCACGATGGTGCATACTTTGGTGACTGAAGTTACATGTGAGTAAAATTAAAATAAATTGAATTTTTCTCACAAGGTGTCCCAGAACTTCCCGTCCAACCTAATACAATGCTTCTCAGCCGATTAAACTTTTCCGCGAAGTGTTTTGATTAGATTCTTAGACGGCTTTGTTCCTAGATTTCCACTTCTGGCTTGTTCCTTTTTGCTGAGTTCGTAAGATTTTTTACTGATTGGGACGATATACTATTGGGGCGATTGAAATCAATTCGATTCTTTCCCGCGAGCATGATCCAAGCATTCATACTCACAAAAAATTTGCTACTGATGGTTTTCAGCTCTAAGCTGTTCTACTAATCAAGTTCTGATATGAAATAAAGAGCTTAGAGAAGTGGACTAGAGGGATCTTCCATTGCTCGCTTCCATTTTTAGGCTGTGTACAGTACAGCCATTTTTCATAGCAGAGATTTGAAAATGCTACATCGAGCAGCGTAGCTTCAGTAGTCCCTGCAATTTCGAAGTGTGAATGTATATTCACGTGATGATCTGAGATGACGAAAGCTCAGTGTCATGATTCACGAGTAATGAATAGGGGGTGAATGAGCTCACGGAAAATACATGGGAATCAGTCGATTGATTGCCTACTTATCGATCTATTTATGATTTTGATGGTTCTTTTCACGTTCCAGACTACCACATTTTGCAGTTTTGAATGAAATCAGCCGGAAATATTAACCTTCCTTTTCTAATAAATTGCTAAGGTGAGAGCTACCGACTTCAGACATAGGCTTGCCGGACGATCTGCTTATTGCAGAATTCTGACGAATACGATTGAAAGTGTAATCGAATCGAAGCGCCATTAAAACTTTTCAGACCATAGTTCGGTTTCCTGGGAATACAACTCATATACAATGAATCTATGTTATTTACTATGTTTCTATGCTGGAACACTTAGAAAATGTTCAGCTGGTTCCCTAGCGCAATGTTAGCTTTATACCCTTTCAAACGTCAGCACGAGTTTCAGAGGAAAGCGGGAATGCATGGCATGAGTTTTCAACAAATGAATGGTTCATGTCACGTGATTCATACTTTCTGCTCAAAAATGAACAATATAGATATAGAACCGTTTCGGTAATCACAATTGCATGCTCAAATGTATAACAGTATTATATATGTAAATATGATACAACCGTTAACACCCGACACCTGTCGCTTACGAGATACAAAGTTTTTAGTTAACTGTTAAGTCATTATCCAGGCAATGTTGATATTGATTATGATACTCAGTGATAATTAATAGTGTTCATCAATAATGCAATTATTCGCCGAAGAGGCCATGAAACAGGAGATCACTGTTACTGAAGAACATGGGCTGAATTGAGTTAGGGGGAACGAAGTTACAGTAATACAAGTATAAACGCTTTAAAAGAAGCCCGAAATGAAATGCGCACATATGATAAAGCTGAGCAAGAGTGAAAATAAAGGTTAAGAGTTCATAAAGGATTGGTGCGAGGACCGCTGGGCGCCTGCCCAGCTCTGCTCCGCCCACAATCTCGTCTCGCGTACGACCTCTGGACCTCCGCTACCTCACTGCTGCAGTCATGCCATCCTCCTTCCACTTTTGCAAGTTGGAACGTCACCAATGAGGAAACCTTCAATTTCACCAGAAATCTGCTACTTGAAGCAAGGAAAGATGTGCGAATTAAAGAGTTAGCTCGCGCAAATGCAGGCCTATAAGAAATCAAACGAGATTGCCTCGGAACGCTCTCCAATCTTTCCTTTGAGGTGAGAAGAAGATACATACCCTAGCCAAATAGTATTGCTTTCGCAAACGTTAACTTTCATGGCACGCTGAAGAGCGGGGTAAAAGCTCAGCAGTTGCTTTGTAATCCTGAGGGTGGAGTGGATGCGGACACTGCTAAAACCGTTGCATTTCAGCAGTCCACCGACAGGTATTCAATCCCACCTGAACCAGCCTTCAACACGTGCGTAATGGCTAAAGATGAATGAAACGACTCAAGAGCAGTCGAGGCTCGGAAATACTTATCAAAAATATTTATTCGAAAAACATCCGTGACGGTCTGAGATCCTGTTGAAGAAGCCACGCAAGCAAGAGTTTTTCCTCTTGAACGTATTTCAGAACAAATATTTGGCGTCTCAATTGTTGTTGAGCATTCAGATAAGTATGAAACTCCGAAACAGCACAATATCAAAGAAAAGTGAAAAATTAGTTGTCAGAAGTCAGTGATCTTACAACATGGTGAATTTATCACAATCACATTAAAAAGTCTGTCTTGCAACTATCGAATAGTAGCACATTTGGAAGGTATTATCGGGAACGTGATTGAAATGATCGAACGGTTAATGTGATTGTGCTATTGAAGTACTAGGGTTGTTATTTAGTGGTGTTACTTGGATTTGTTGTTATTGAGTTACTTTCACTGGAAAATCAACAATCGATATGTGTTAGTACCAGGAAATCTCTTATGTAGTTAGCTTAGAAGAAATGTTGCGTTCTTGATGGAAAGACTGTTGAGAAGGGTATAGCAGGCAGAGAGGCAGTTGAGCTTTTCAGGCAAGCCAGCAAAAAGGAGGTGCAAGAACACTGTAGTTGATAATTCGTGTAGAATTTCGTATTTTCGTTGGAAAACTGTTTAAATTCGTAGTAAACTGTTTAATCACCCAAGTTTGAGGTATTCGTACGTATACAATAAAAATTGTGATCTACTAACCCCGTGACAAAAGTACGGTGCGAGATTTGGGTGGTTGAAGTGCAGAAAAAGTACCATTATCTTCATTGTGAAGCTTTGAAGGTTCACAGCTGTGAGAGGATAGCTCTTGCTAATGGTTCTACATATGATTGGACTTCAGAGGACCCTTGTCCGATGACGCCTTCTGCCGTACTACTGGAATCCACTACTGGCTTCTTAGAACGTTTCTCCGTCTCGTATGAAATTAATCTTTGTAGTAGTCTCCATTTCACAAAATGGCTTTCGTGTTGGCCTAATTATTTCTCTGCTGTTAGTGGAAGAGGGGGCTTCTACAAAGCTCCCACGATCCTATAGGGTACTTATCTGGAAAATCTCAGCGAGTGGCTGTACCACACAGCAATTTTTGTGTTTTGTAAAATTTTTAATGTAAAGAAATGATACATCGTTGACATCTAATCCCTCCATCTGCCCATGGAGACAGGAAACCACAAAACTCAACTAAAGGCGCTTGACTTTTCGAACGCAGTCTTAAATCGTGAGCGCTATGGTGCTGTACGCTGTGGTGCTGTATAATATGAAAGTAGATGTTATTATATAAAATGTCAAGGATTTGGAGAATAGTTCGTCTAACCTCTGTCTCATACGAATCATTGTTTTTCGTCTACCTTGTGGTTCCTCAGAGAGATCAGGTAAAAGAAGCAAAAAGTATAAAATCAGGTCAGTTATAGCTGTATCTGAGAGTGGATGTTTGTAAATTTACCACGGAAGCGGTCGGTTTGGAGGCTTCACTGCCTAAGGGCAGGATTTGAACGAGCTTTCGTGTGAAAGTGGAGCAATGGCTTTGGATACGAAATTCGGGCGACCACGCTATCTACAAAGAGTTGAGCGGGCGAGAATGAAGTGGGGTAAATCACAATAGCACCGGGATTTTGGAAATTTGCGATGACAACTTATCCAAAACAGTTTTTTAGATACTTCACCATTACATTGTAGCGACTGCTACCCTGCAAAATAAAATTTTTCAGAGAGGCAATCCCTACAGAGGCGGCATCTATCAACTGAAAGTGCCAAACTTCTTGCCCATCATGGAAGGTACAGCAGCAGCATCGCCAAAAAACCTACAGTTTCCGAGTTCTTCCGCAGTGGCTTAACAAATGAAGTGGTAGGTTGAAAAAAGATTCCACTTCTCCGAACATTGGCCATTTCTACCGCCTGTCATTGACGCCCCATTGATGAGGAACTCACTCAACAAAGAGCATATTGCAGTGAAGATGATGAGTTGTGTGCGTGTGTTTGTGTGTGTGTGATGCGATCATAAAGATGGATGAGGAGGTCCAATTGCTCGGTTTGTAGCAGGCGCGATTTGCTTTCGTGAAAAATCTATTAATATTCCAAAATAATACACAATGTTGGGAAAATCGACCACGCCGGTACTGTTCCAAAAACTGACGATCCCGCTTGATGGCAATGATTCGTGAAGGACCTTGTACAATGCATAACCCTGGAGGGAGACCTGATCCTGCATTATGTATGTACTTCACTCATTGTTTGTGTTGTGTTTGTGCTGATTTGTAGGCAATTGTGAAAGCGCACCTATGAGTTGAAGGCACCGTACAAAAACTTCATTATTCTAATCCTTCTCAGAATCGCTCCACTAGATACAACCAAGGAATTCCTTTTGCTCCATCTCAGAATTAAAAAAAAACTAGACGAAAACCATCTCGTTCGAATTCCCACTGAACTTTCTAAAATCTGCCGGCGAGATTCTGTCCGACGTCACTTCGAGGAGTCAAATCTCAGCGGGATCCTTATTTTTTTTTCGCGTGAAAAAACTTTGCATGCTACCCGTAGCAAGCAATAAATAGGTATATGAAAAACAGAAAAACACAGTTTTTCACAGACGATCCCTTTGAGTCATCTCCTTTTGTCACAAGAGCCCTTTTCTTTATTACCAACACACAGACTGTCTGTTGCTCCATCTTATTTCCTCTCCACACGCTCTTGAGCCCAGCACATCATCTTCATCTTATAGGTAGATATGCAAGGTGACATAACCATGATTCAGGCCTGGCAATGACGGCCTAAAGTCTTTGGGCGTAACTTCTTCAGGACTACTAGCAGTGGAACAAAAGCTGCCCTCTTTTCCAGTCATTATGAAGGTGAATGCGCATTCAAAGTGTATACTACCGATATTATAGCAATAGTCGACGACACAAGTTAATGACACTGAACGACCAGGTACGGATAGTTTCTATTATTCGTTACCAACTCGAGTCGGTGGTAAGGCTTACACCACTCTTGAATACGTGGGTGGGGCGACACTAAGCACTACGCGTTCCTCATTGGTGGATCTCGGGGTGAGGATCATGACGGGGAACTCGCGACATTAATGTACCACGCCTTTAGCGTTCCCAGTGACTCCAATTCGTAGGTGTCTACCTCTGATAGCTCAAAAATTTTTTGAAACACAGGATGGAGGGCGTCCCTGGCGTCCCTAGTCAGGTGGTGCTCTCGTGTTTACCCGACATGGATGATACAGGAAACAGAGTCCGGATACAAAGATTCTGCATAGTCAAATACGCTTTCCGACGTCACACGATTACGAATTGAATGGAATGCATGGCGCATACAAGCAATCACGCTTGTTCGAACCACTGTCTATCAACTAGGGTTCTATGTTTGACCGTTTTGAGTGAGAGGCGACAAGTATTTATGGATCATGGAAGATGAACACAGCTATCACTGTCAATCACGCAGGAATTATCGCATTTGAAATGTGGAAAAAACGGTTCACAATGCTAACGGAAAAGAGTGATGGCGAAGGTCAGACATAAAGGCGACTTTTCTTCTCGTCTATCAGCAATAACGATGGTATTTGCCGTTGTGGCTCTGTGAAAGCGTTCTGACTTTCCACGGTTGGTGAACCATTCCGTACTTCCAATCAAAAAAATTTAGCCTCCATGGAATGTTCCAGAAAAATATTTGTAGGTATGGAAAAATGCATTTCAATACCAGTTATCGGAATACGAATAGTGTCCCTTATTTTTCCGAGTACCTGCCGTGATTGAGACGAATGGACGAGTATTAGACGAGACCAAGTACTATTATGACCATGAACACTGCTACAGAATCGCATCCGTCCAGTAAATTTAATAACTTCTCTGAACGATTTGGGTATTTTATTGCGGCCATGCATCTGCAATCTCAACCCTACGTTCTCCGAGTAACCCTTTGGCCACGTTCATACTTGGCGGTGATGACGGCAGAGCGTGGTTACGTGTCCATGCCATTCTACCTGCGGCATCCTGTCTCGTTGCTTGCGTCATCTGTGCTCCTCTCCACTGCCACTCTGCTTTGCTTCCTGTGAACGCAACCCACGCCCTGAGTACCCAGCCTTTCCCAAAGCATTAAAGGTTACTTAAGTCTTTCCAACGCCCATAGCCTGGAGGGATTCTCGAGACAACCTATTTCTACGTGAGTGACGGCGGCATTGTCCGATATCGAGCCCGATAAGAACTTCAAAACGTATTTCCCGCGACGTAAGAACGTCACCCGCTCTATCTGTATTATTTTGACCATGTGGGGCTTGACTATAAAGCATTTTTGTGGTTTTAATTATCATTCTACCCAATTGTTTTTCATTGTATCCATCCACAGTAAATTGTTCGGCCAACAGATTCACACAAGTGTAAATGGACGGAGAGATTTGTCGATATGCGTACAATGAGAGCCCTCAGAACTCAGCCTTGCTCTTTCCCCAGGCCACAAAGAGGCAGCATTAACACTTCAATAGCTTGTCTTCACGGAATTCTTCAAGCATCTACTTATGGTGCGCAGCAGCTATTGTTCAAAGTGCTTCGCACACTTCAGAAGTAGCAGTAGTTCCATTTAATCGGCATGGACATACTTTGAGGCCTTGCTTATCGATTTTATAAGAATTCAAAATCGAAGGGATTGCTTGGGGTCGGTGCTATATTTTTCGTCCCCCCCCCCCATCGTCGTAAAGGTCATGGGTTTCAGTGCAATGGTGCACAAAAATTTTAAGTTCAATATTTGCCATAATGATAACGTCGGGCAAAGTAACTGCTTGCCACCGAGACCTTCGGAGGTAAACGCGTTCTAGTACGACTTTTCGATGCATACAGTAGCGGTCAAAAATATATGCGATTTGAATTTTAACTATAACTTTGGTCAACGCTCACATTTCATTCAGTTGTTTTGTGTTCTGAAGGTATCTAGTGCTCAGTGAAGCAAAGTATCCCAGCGGGGGTAGGGCGCGGGGTTAGGGGTGAAAATTTATTTGAATGGAAATTCTGACAATGACCAACTACGTGCCTCTCTGCTGTAAAGTGTTATCATGGTTCCAGATGAAGTGTAACAAAGTCATAGACTTATTCAGTTTCACTTTCTGCACACCTGCTCGTTTCGATAATAACTTTTTTATTGCTAATTGATTTTATTGAAAGATTTGTCATTTTTAAAGCTTTCAGTTGAATAAATTTTTCAAATTTCACCCTGCGCCCAACTCAGCTGAGATACTTTACTTCATTGAGTACCAACTGCCTTCGAAACACAAAGAAAGATTAAAAAGAAACGTGAACTTCGACTGAAGTTATGTTTAAAATCCAAAACCGCATATATTTTTGAACTCTACTGTCTGTACATATACTTAGCCGTGAAGGTTTTGCACGTTCACAAGATAAATCTCAACCTGAAAGCGCACAGTTTCAGAGCAAGTTACTTACTGTGCCCCTTGGATAGCTAAAAAGTTGCTTCTTCTGATCATAGGCTTTCCTCAGAATTCCATAAGGTTTTTGAATTATTAGGGGAAGTCTAAATGTGTATGACATCATTTTTAATCCACTACCAGTGTTCGCCATCGAGGAGGTAAGGATAGTGACTTCATGGCAGCAGCAAGTAGATGAAGTCAGGGGGTCTCTTAAACAGAGTCTGATCTATTATGCACCATTTCAGTCTTGATAAGGATGGTGGGCGTCCAAAGCTTGCATATAAGGCTCGAAATCCTTCTGTACCTATTTTTCCAACCAATTATGTCAAAACTGTTTGAGTTTTTCGAAATGAATTTTTGGAAGTGCAATTTTCATGCACATTCAGATCAACATGAGGTTTCGAAACGCTATAATGCTCTACTGAAAAATATAAATTACCTTTAAAAAAAAGGGGCTTTTTGGATGACCTCACTTCACGAGTTACCGTTTCGTCGGAGGCAATACAAATGTCGTGCCTGCAAGGGACGAGGCATTGCACTCTCAACCTTGTGGGGGAAGAGGCATTAGGAGGAACACTTTGTCCTGGTTTTAGAAATGCAAGATTGAGGTTGAGTTACTCGAATTCGCAGCTGATCAAAGAACCTTAATCAGTACAGCAGAAAAAGATGACCATCCGTATTTGCAGGGAAAATCTCAAAGTATTGACCTTTTCAGAACAGATGTGGTTGCTCATTCCAGGTAGCTCTGAATCGTCAAAAGCCACAAAACGGTTGTAGCGCGACCCCCCGGAGCAACCATGCACGACCGCATTTTCCTTAGATTGCCTCTAACTACCCCCACTTTTCCCAACATTTAAAAAGCTCTTTTAAGTGCGAGCGTTCACCAAATCGTGTCTTACAAGGGAAGGTATTTTACTTTCCATGGAACATTGAAATGAGACCCAAGGGGATCGATAGAGCTTCGAACGATGATTATAACTGTGGATACCAAAATTGCTACCTGGCATTCTGAAGCGAGTTACGATGGGTCAAAGTTTGCCTGTGACTTGCCTGTGACTTCTCATTGGCGAGGCACTTTGCCATCAGCAAGGCCGTCGGATAGCCAGAATTGACCACAGTGGCTTACTGGTAGTGTTCCAGATCTGCGGGGTTGGGTTCGTGGGTGATTGGGCTTAGCAACGGCTTTGCTGATGGCAAAGTGCATCGCCAATGAGGTGTCACAGGCAAACTTTGACCAACCATAACTCGCTTCAGAATTCCAGGTAGCAATTTTGGTTTTCACAGTTATAATCAGCGTTCGAAGCTCTATCGATCCCCTTGGGTCTCATTTCAATGTTCCATGGAAAGTAAAATACCTTCCCTTGTTAGAGCCGAGCGTTCACAATTTCGCGTATGTGAATCGTCAGCCTTTCATCAAAGTGAGAAATTCACATAATGTTGCCAAAAGTGTAACAAAGCAATAGTGCTTATTCTGTCTGTCTGAACCGACAATCTGATTCTGATTCTTATCTTCCAAAGTTGAAGCTGCGAAAACCAACCATAACTTGACCTAGTATTTTTCTCCATTGATGCTCGACCAAACTAGAACCGTGAAGTGAAGTCATCCATAAAGTGTCCGTTTCACTGTATTTCAGAATTGCCTTAATTAGTGAAAGGCTTAAAATTTTGGGAAAAAGAATGAAATCATGAGATAAGCTCATATTTTGAATGCACGTTTTCTCAATCTGAGAGCACCTCATGTAAGTTGATCTAAGTTGACGCGCTTTGAAAGTGGAAATTACCATGTGAACGCGAACGAGCGGCCACATCTTTCCTTATAACCTATGATTACGGCATGTGAAGCGTAGAATCGCGCAGCGAGCAACAAATACTGCTAAGCCACATATTTCGCACAAGGCTTTACTTCCCATGTCTAACATGCGCTTTTATCGCTTACGGATGAAGGGCTTTGATTACAGATGTTACTCGTGGCGTATCATTTGAGTAGGTGAAATTCTTTTATTGAAAATTTTGAAGATTTCTTTTATTGGCTTTCTCGGTTATGTGAAAACATGATTGAAATCAAGTGATCATCACAAAATTACAGCAATAATATACTCAGTGTTACTATGCAATAGTTATTGATACTGTAGATGTTATGTGGATGTTGAAAGGGGGGTCGTATTTGTGTCCCCTTCAAAGGGGCAGGAGGTTGTACTAAAGCGGCCATTTTCCTCGACACGTGGGTGTGCCCTGATAGGGAATCTGTTGCTGGAATACTTGGGATCACTTCGTAATTGAGAGATTTATGAGCTACGTGTCATTTTCAAATAAGAACATTTTTAAAAATATTCACCAACTCACTTCGGCAATTCATTCATTCACATAGGCGAAGAATCTCCATTCATACATTCATTAATAAGGAGAAAAATCTTCATTCATTTATACATTTATATACCTTTACTCAAGTTTCGCAAAATATGGCCATCGCTACGCAGCTTAACCGATTACGGATGCATGCAATGAAGGTCTCTCAGTACAAACGCACACAAATTTTTCAACTTCAACGAGCATCATGGTCGAGGTGGTGTAGGGATAGGCTCGCCCTGTCGCGTGAGCTGAGCGCTTCATTCCGTTTCTTCGAAATCACTTCATTGGCATTAGATCCTGAAAATAAAACTGAAAAACAGCTTGAATTCGCACGCAGCTCCTTGTGCCTATGTGGTGGAGGTGACGATTTGAGGAGTGACGTTGTTCCCGCTAGAACTAGCAAGGTCTGGGAAACAAATCCTGAATCAATGCCTTAGGTCAAGTCAGACTTTCAAAACTTTGGGATCGGTGAAAGAGTACCAAACTCACCTAGGAGGATGAAAATGAAACACTGGCCCGTGCACATTGTGCGAGTAAATCCCAATCAGATGGGAACGATTCTGACAGGAACTACAGGGTGGCTACAAAGTATGGTCCGCCACTATCAAAATACCTTTTTAACGTAGAGGTTCCTTTCTAAATTCTTTTAAACAAAGTATGACTGAAATATGTCAGCGATGCACTTATGCCCAAAAATCGCAGATGGTGAATTGACCCTCTCTACAAAATTTTACGGCCGCTACATCGTGAAAGGATCGCTCAATTTGTGATCCTATAAAACTTTTGTGTGCAAGGTTCAAGAGGCGGCTCCCGTATATTTTTCTGTAGACCGCACAGTTTCACAGTGTGCTTTACAGAACGAGAGCGCCATAACTTTGATGCCGTGTAGTTGCCCCACCATGGAGGCTTTGACCACAAGTTGAGAGTTCTTACTTGGACCAAAAGCAACCTTTTGTAGTCATTTTTCTGTTATTTGTTCCTTTACATGCTGCTTATCAAATATCGAAATTTTGCGGAAAATCGTGCTCTCCTTATTTTTTTATGAGTGAAGAATTACCGGACCATACTTTGTAGCCACCCCGTAGAATGTGAGGCACATCCCAAAATGGGTTAATCAATGCTTTATCTTTGATTCTTTTAACATATGTTCAAAGGTGTTAGCTAGTCTTATCAATGATATTATTTCGATAACCAAGCCGAGGGAATAAACTCCCTTGATCATGATTATTGTTCTCCACCGGAGAAATTCAAACAATGAGACTATCATGCCGACGATTTCACTTTTGCATGTCTGGGCGCTTTCCCTATGGATTTCCTCTGAAAGCAGGTTCTGGAAGCGGCATTTCAGTTAGCTCTCCGTGGCTGACCAAAGCGGCATCCGGCTTATCACAATGCCCGCTCAGTTATCATCGCCCCGTTCCAATCGGGAGATTCTAATTAAATGCGGAAATTCACAGTGAATTTCGGCCTTCCCATGGATGAAGGGATAGCTGGATTGGCGTGCGAGCGATGTGAACGACCAGTGACCCCTTTAGGGGGCGGAAAAACCATCAGCGAACTGGATAAAAAGGAATGACTTTGCGATCACGAATTCAATCGCGTACAGGCCATGAATCGCCGTCAGGTCGTGGCTGTTTCGCTACTCGTCTGTACTTTGGCATCAGTTACTGCCAGGCAAAGTGAGTCTATCGATTCCTGTTGGCGGGAGTTACGGTACCAACATGTTTTGTTGTTTTTGAGTTGCTTTCTCTTTGAAATGCTGCCCATTCCAGAAATTCCCAACACGATTACATAACGTTCTTGCACGAATGGGCTTTGAGTGTGCTGGTTCAAAAGAGTCCATAAAGTATACTGAATTATGTCCATAACTAGAATAAGATCACAAAAGTACAGCATTTCTTATGAAAACTTTCGGATATCAATATAAATAGTTTATTTGAATTGAGCCCTGTAAGTCCTTAAAGTGTTGCAAATTTTAGTAGTTTTTCTACGCAAAATTGTGTTGGATGGCGGCGCGCCACTGTCCCACTAAGCTTCTAGTGCTTAGACACCTCCATCGTTTTCCTTCCTACTGAAAACTACAGTTAAAAATCCTTGAAAAACACTCATACCTCTAGAAATTCGGAGTCAATGTGGGTCGAGAGAGGAGGGGGAGAGAGACGCGACTTTACGTCCCATGACTCGATTGGAGCGCGCATCTTTGCTCACAAGCACGTAAAGACATGATTACAAGAAAATAAGTTCTAACCCAAGCCAGAGGAAGATAAAGGAGCTTCCGGTAGGTTAAATACTGTCAGGGCTTTTTTGCAATCATATCCTTGTGGTCTTAGGGTTGTTTACATCACGTCGAATCTCCTTCCCCTCCCTAGACTTGGGTGTCATTCATATACCCTTCTAAAAAAAGCATCCACCAATATCTGTTGTAGAAGGGAACTTGGGAAGTATTTGGACGTTTTACGTGTATGTGAGCTTGAGGCATAAACGTGAAGACGCGTCCCCCCCCCCTCTCCCCACAGACCCACATTGACACGGTATTAGGTTTCAAATACTTGGAATCTTCGAGTGACGTCATAAAAAAGTTGGTAATGCTTCGCAACCAATGTAATATGAAAATTCCATCATTCAGATTATTCTTAAAATCACTCTGCTAGATACAGTACATGAACAAAAACATGAAGAGAACCGAGAATTTTCCTTCGTTCCAAAGCAGAAATCGAAAATTAGGAGGAATAACGACTTGTTCGGATCCCCTCCACAATACTTGAACAGCCGTCGATTTCGCACTCAATGTTGATTTGCTTCTTACTTTGCACCGTTGACCAGGTGACGGTCACCTCTTTGCTCCTCAACTCTTCTCTTAGCGTCAACCCCCTGCCCCCGGATGCCCCACCTCGTTGTCCGTCACTTTGGGGAGCTCTATCTCAACTGAGTACCTGTTTATATGCGTGAAACTTTGCTACGACCTCTAGTAATCAAATATAGCATAAATACGTGGGTAAGAGAAGAATTTAGGTTTTTTGGGACGATTCTTTCAAACGCACTAATGTATGCTGTGTCTATAACAAGAGAATGCATCTAACATGCCAGGGGGTGCCATGCCCACAGGTGTGAAGTGAAGAAAATTGCCCGAAGATGCTGTCTGTGGAAGACAGTTTTTTCTTCAGATCACTTCGGCGATCCGTGTTATCTTTGCCGATGTTTCGTGGAATATACGGATCGCGATGTAGCCATTCCGATACGTCCATATGCGATGGCAGCTGATGGCTATGATAGCACTGAAGATCGATGTTTGGCCACTTGTAGAAGAGATGAGGTAACTCGATATTTCTTGTTTATGGTTTATTCGTGCATCAATTCGATCATTTCCAAAAGAGGCAGGATTAAGAGTGTCTCCAGGTAGCATCGAACACTATTGAATATTCGGAAGAGTATAAATGAAAGGAAAAGATGGAGTGAGTGAGTTGAGTGGGAGGCATGAAAGAGATAACCAAGATGGATCGGTTGATTTGCCATTTCTCTGTGAAAAGCAAAGCCAATATGTGGATAGACAAACTGAAAAAACATATTTCTAATTCCACATCACTGCCCCTCAATCATCATTTGATGTATTAAAACACATTTAAACTTATACTGCACAAAATAGATGGCACTACTCAACAATCACTTCCATAGACACCGAAGAGCCAAAAGTAATTTTTGCTGAAGCCGGGGGTAATTGGGGTATATTTGCTGATCATGGCATCCGTTTCCAGCGTTAGCGCAGGTTTGGTGCAGTTGCACCTCATTGGTGCAGCAATTTTTGCTTTCCTATTTCGTTTAAAATTGCCATTTAGAGGTTATCCTGTATGATGATCGCGAATATGACATTCAATTTCGGCGTGGGTGCCGTTTAGCTCGACATGGCGGTTCTTGCTGATGTGCTCTAGTAGAGCTTATGTAGTGGAAAGCGTCAGTTTTCTGCTCAGAGCCACAGTCCTCTTTCATATGATACTATCCTACAATCATTCTACGAGCTCAATCATAGATTTTCGCCTCAAACTTAGTGAAGAAGGTTTCCTTGCATTCTAAGGTTTAGGCAAAAATAGCACAGTTCAGTACTCTAATAGCACCGGCATAGTGGTACTGAACCACGTCAACGTCAAAAACGAATGTCATATTTGTGATCAGCACCCCAAACAACCATGGTGGGTGAATTTTCAGCGAAATTTACTTTTATGCCTCACCCGCGGTATGTGGCGTAGCGACAGTTGAATAGTGCCGTATAAATCTCTCAGTCACAGTAATCCGTGCTGAAAGGATGTGACCTGAACCATGATGTGTATTATCAAATGAATGAGTCAAATTAATTTTATGTATATTTTTCAGAAATGTCGCGCTGTGGTATATGGAATGGTGGGTGGTCGAAAAGTGTTCACTTGCGAGTTTTATGAGAGAATCGACTCAAGAAATTCACCAATTTATTCACCATTCGTCAATATTTACATAAAGAAAGGATCATGCCCACTCAAAGGTCATCTTTTAGCATTTAATGGAAAAAATCTGGGCACATTTTTCATGAACGATAGGTCTTAAAGTACCTAGCAAGCTTCGGGTGGGTGAAGAAGAGCACCTCTGCATCGGCTTGCTTCTATTTCCCATTTTTCATCCTCAAAGCCCGGTGTTCTCGTTTGAAATAAATCAACCTGGGAATGGGAGCCAGTCCTTCCAAGAAGGCTCTTCAAAAGTTATAGCTCTACAAAGCTTTCTCATTCAATGATGACCCGAGATTTCCCATTCACCGGTTACGCTCACTAAATGAATTCATGACAGTGTCAGCATAAGGTTGAGGAAGGGTAATTTTCTGGGAACAAATCCCCGAACCCGCTCATAAAATTGCCCTGATGTTACGCTCCTTCCCCTCGGGGATTCTTCAATCCTTACTTGACTCTGTCTACCGTTCAGCCCTCATTTATAGGTGAAGAGGATAACGGCGTAGCTGTAATTTCAAATACAACTATAGTGAACAGAGTTCGCTTTGTTAGCACAGCCCTATATGATAGAGCCTTGTGGGCTCTGCTCACGCTATTTTCTCATGGAAGCGACCGCTACTTTGGATGACCATATGCGTACATGTGAACATGAAGTCGCACAAACCACCACCCATGTTTTTGTCAATCTGAATTTGTTCGATTACCCGGAAAGTATGTACGAATATGGACTTTACATCTTTTTTATAGGAGTGCATTTATGACTTATAGCCTTCCAGTCCCAGTACCAGGACTTTATAAGTTTTCATTTCCTCAATCTCTTCCTTAACGTTTTTGAGTCCATTCTAATAAGCTAACTGAATCCATACTAATAAGCTTCGGTACCCTTTGGGTTCGGCATGTGTGTGATGTCAGTTGCGAATGGTTGACATCAACTATGAATCGTAGTTGAAATGGCGAGACTTCCAAATGATATCCACTGCTTGTTGGGCACTGATGAGCGTTTTTCTGAAATTCACCCATTTAGATGACATCTTCGAATCGATGGAGATGATTCCTGCGGACAATTCGTCTCTGAAACGACGATTAAAACAAGAGAAAATGGCAAACCGATCGAATCCATTTGAGGGCTGAGCGTCTGCGTGATCTCCACTTAAACAATATTAATAATAACACTCCTTCAATAAATCGTACTTCCTTTGTAGATAGTTGTTATTTCGCCCTGCGCTGTCGCCTGCTAGCAGGCATCATTTATCTCCATACAAGCGCATTAGTTGAATCAGAAGGAATAGCATGATGAAAACAACAAACAATGAGCTTTGGTATCATTTGTAGGGGGAAGTCCCCTGTGTGACACCACTTACATGAGTTCTCGCCAGGCTATCGGAATGTTCTTGCGGTTTTCGACCTCTCATTTCACAGCTCACGCCGAATTGTTTATTAACCGAGATAACAACCATAAGAGTGAAAAATTTCCGCCATTAAAACAAAATTGCTTATTCCGGTTTCCCACAACTGTGGAGATCTAGAGGTGACGAATTCGTTGAAGGTCGCTTCAACATCGTGTTGGGTCTTGTAGCGATTCTCCCAAAGAAGGCTGTCGAGATGAATGAAGAGCTAATCGGTGGGGCCAGGTCAGATGAGTACAGTGGATCCCGCAGAGGTCGTAGCCCTACTCATTCAACATTTTCGGAGCTGTCTGTGCAACATGGGGCCATGGGTTATCATGAGTTATGATAGATTACTTTCTACTAGCCGATACCGAGCTCACAATCTGTTATTCCTGTACCTCACAGCATTTTTCAGCCGTAATAGTTTCGCCGGAATCCATGAAACTATGGTGGATTAGAGCAGCCGTAGGCCACCACATCGGCGCCATGCTGACGAGGCTGATCGCTACGAGCTTACCCTTTGTCCAACTTTTGCGCACATCGTCGTCTATATTTTTACAGAATCCGGTCCTCATGATATGTTACAATGCGGTTGAGAAATGGGTCGTTGGTGAGCCGTAGAAAAGAAATTCACGACACATGGTGTGGAGCCGCCGTTTTTCAACTGTGTTCTAGGAACTTCATAAAATTTAAAATTAATTTTAGTGGATAAACGTTACTGTGTTTAAATAGGGCGAGTATCGGTATTCAATAAGGTATAGACAATTCTAAGGGAAGCTTAGAAAAACTTTCACAAAGTATGTTTTTTCAAATCGCAAGAACTCTCCGAACGACCTAATGGTTGACCGGCTGGCTGGCGTACACTACTTCGTCGCTATCACGCTTCGCTTACAGCAGTAGGTCTATCGGAATTGCTCTTTCCTGTCAACGGTCCTCGATGCCCATCACCACTGGAATAAAACAGCGCTGCTACATGATAACAATCCTAATTAAGAAATAATCAATTCGGGTATAGAACTCTAGAGGGAATGTCACAATGTACGCAATCACACGCGAAGGAATCGGCTGTGCTTCGCCGCGCGCGGCCCGCGAAAATTCGACATAAGCGTACGCACCCGAGCAAAAGAAGCCTTGGTCCGTTATGTGTCAAATTAAATTGAAAGTAGAGGCATGATAATAATCCCTCATATTCAATGCAACCACAGAAGCCCCAGGAATTCCAAACAGTTAGAATATGGTTATAGTAGTTGAAATGCACTTTTGAAAGCCTCTTCTCCTTGACGTGCACCAAACCATCATGTAATAGCACGGCACACATTTTCTTTCTCAAAAACAAAGTAAGCAGTGGATCTCTTCTTACCACTCGTTATCACTTCCGACACACACTATTGCTGTCCTCCCCATCTCCCATAAAACTTTAAAAATCAGTGTCGTATGTTTGCTGGTACTAGAGCTGCGAGTTTTCGGTCACAAATACAGACAATGTAAAAACATTTGACCGCTTCTAAATGTCCGAGTCATCTTTTTTTCATCAAACAAATTTCCACTATATCGTATTCTTCAACACCTTTTTAATAAGGGAACCCAACGCAATCGTATGATTCTTGCACAATTAACACTTGTCACGAAAATACATACATGCTACACATGGCGAATGGGCTGAGGTGGTGTCGTGATAGGTGGCCCACTCCCACTCTCGTGGTGCGGAGATCAAGTCCTGCACCAACGCCCTACCCAACCAAGCCTTTCATCTATCCGAGGTCAATGAAATGATTCCAGACTCGTTCGGGAGGATAAAAGCACTGAATTTTACAATGTTGGACCCGCAAGTCACAGCGTGGGTCAAGTCGCATTTACCTGCCACCACATTTCCGAATGGAACTTAAATGCGCGGCGCATTCCTACAAGGGATTAATCGACGCAAAAACTTATCCTTTAACTTCACGTATCACGTAAATTGTCGCTTGAGATGCAATAAAAATTGCCTGGATGTCATTCGGAAATTAACTCATACTTTTCCCCGGCGAGTTTTAATGGGGTACAGTCATTGAGTATGGGGAGTGTTTTCATCTCACTTCCTTATGTTCTTATCAGCTTAGTGGCGCACAATACTGCGCGCATCATATATTGTAATAACGTTGAATGTCAAACATTTATTGATTCATTTTTGTAATGCTTTTATAATAGAATGAAAAAAAGGCTGGAACTATGCTGATGCGATCATGGCCCCACATGGTAGAGAAGTCTGCATTTCTTTATGAACTCCTTAGCAAAATACATTCGTACTATTCATGTTATAGCTTCTCTAAAACAGCATCTGTACATTAAACACGGAGTACGCCACCAGGCCGCATGTACTGCTACCACAGAAGGTTGGTCGTACTCAATTTTTTTCTTTTAGTAGTACAGTTAGTAGTTTTCTTTTAGTACAAAAAGAAAACTGGTTGTCACGCAATTCGCCAATCTTGTGGTAGTAGACCGTAAAGTGATTAGCTTACTGTTTGCGTGCTTTGCTTGCTCAGTTCAATGAATTGAATAGATATGTTATAATAAGAAGCATGTGATGCTGTTGTTGACAGGATAAGCTACAGCTTTCCTACCAATCTGCCCTCTACCAATCTAGCTCTCATAAAAAATGATCTTTGCTATTAGGAGCAGACGCAATGATGAAAGTCTCTTATATGGTTTACGCCATGCTCTAGTACGATTTCACATTTATAAGGGTGTGCTTAAGAACTGCCTTCCGCCGACTCCCATAGTAGCGATACTGAGTTCAGCCGTCTGAAGATCTTCATCTTAGCAGATTTATCCTATAAAAAGAAAACTGGTTGTCACGCAATTCGCCAATTTTGTGGTAGTAGACCGTGAAGTGATTAGCTTATTTTTAGCGTGCTTTGCTTGCTCAGCTCAATGAATTGAATAGATATGTTATAATAAGAAGCATGTGATGCTGTTGTTGACGGGATAAGCTACAGCTCTTTGAAATATCATTATTTCACAGTTCTATGACTTTCTTTGGTTCGTAAAAGCACATACACTGTCCTTGAATTTCTAATTCGGGAGAATTGTGAATCTTTCAGCTGCCTCGAACTCAGAAATGCATGAGATATAAATACATTTCCTTGTTTTATTTTCCTCATTTAACCTCTTTGACATGGTTTTCTCGCTGAACGCTTCGAATGAATCGTGCGAGAAGGCACTGGAGAGTACTTGACGAATAAAAAAATAAAGAAATATTATTGGGCTTCTCTTAAGTCGAGTATTTTGAGCAGTTTTCCATAATTTTCTTAATTGGTTTTTACAGACGCTGCATTACAAGCACCAGAGCTCATCTTCGAAATTTTTCTTCCAAAATTAGGTGAATTTAAACTGGAGGAAGCCTTATTTTTCAGAAATGTCTTCGAGTATCATACCTGAACCATACCAAGTATTTTATGTAGTAATCCCAATAATCAGCCTTATCGGAAATTTACTTATTGTCTACGTTACGATTCGCTCAGAGTAAGTCAACCAAGAAACCTACGTTGAATTAATCTGCAATACATGGATAATTTTCAAAGTGCACTTCGGAGTCCGTGTTCAACATTGATCGCCTTGATATCCACTAGTGAAGTACTGCATATGTTCGCTCATCTTATCATGATCGTTTCTTACAATGTGTAAGTCTTTAGTTCATGCTCAATAACTTTAGTTCAAAGTGCTCACAGACGGTTTGCTCGTTTTCGAATGAGAGGGTGTGGCTACTACATATAAGACTATTTAGCTGTAGCAGACAGTTCATTGTTATACCTACGGAGCGCACCCTGTTCTTGTCTTCCTTAAAATTCAATTATTTGTCATACCACCGGCCTTGTTCATCGCCAGAGTTCAAGCCCATTTCAGTACCTTGTGGGCGCCTCATGATCGCTATCCATGATAGCTTAGCAGATATGTACAAGGCAAAGAGAACAGAATTCGCATAATACTCCTGTTATGGCTAAGCGCACTCAGAAAGCGACTCGTTGGACTCAAGACTGTAGAAATGTGACTATTGTAAGACATGTTTAGCTGCGCTAGACCATTTAGTGTAACTCTTACGGATCCCCTCAAAAGATTTGCTGAGTCGATCCCATCTACGTCGTCCGTCGAAGGTACAGTTCACGATAATTTCCGTGTCTCGTTGCGCTCCATAAAGACTTTAAGATTGCTGAAGAACACAAATGTGAAGAGATACCTCTGAAAAACCTTGAAATTAAAGCGTTTCTGACCCTTGGCTTCGACGAGTTTGCAGCCTAGAAGCAAGCAATTGGACAAGTTTCAACGTGACGATATCATAAGGTTGCTTATACTGTGGGAGTTTTTCCTATCATTTCTTATCGCAGTCTACATCGTGCCTCTCATGCACGTAAAAGCCACCGCTTACCCTTGGTTGAATCGAAGATGGATGTGGGCCATCTTGAGACGGTGACCGCCATCTTATCTACGTGCTCTTTACGTGTTGAGCACTCACCCTCGCGCCGCGATGATGGCACACCATTTGCAGTTATGGAAGGTATTATCTGCTCGCTAATGGAACCAATATACTCATATTATCGTGAGCTGTGCCTTTAATCACCCAGTGTTTTAAGTATGTTCCAACAGATTTCGAAGAAAACGCTCTCGTCCATGGCCCAGCAGACAAGGATACAGATTACAGAGCGTAGATTCTGCTCGGCGCGCTGCACTCGGCTCAGGTCGACGAGGCCGTGCGCGGTGAGCGTGGGCCGTGGCGCCGCAAAAAGGGTGCGATCTTCACAACTATACAGCGGTCCACCTCCCTGAGAAGGTAAGCGACCGCTTTGATTACGCGTGGGGTGCCTTCAAGCGAGACCACCTCATATACATTCTGAAAAAATCGTCGACGTATGCTCTAGGTCATTTTAGTAACTAATACTTGATAAAGTTTGAAAGCAGTGGAACCATTAGAAATTTGGAAAATGTCACAAAACTTATGCATCAGCTTAATACATGAAATCCAAACCTGCTGCATCGGCGTCTAACCTAAAATGCAGGCCATCCACCGCGAATGTTCAGGGTGCCACTTTTATCAGTCATAGCAACCAGATTTGTGTGATACCGTCAGAAGTAGAGCCATTTCTGGTAGCAGGAAAGCGCGCGAATAGCGTGTGAGATTGAAACACAAACATGAGCAACATCTTCTTATCGGCCTTTAGATGAAGGCCTCCAAGTTCTTGCAAATGAAATGCAGGATTTTGATTTTTATTTTGAAAGCGTTAAATGTCACTAGAAAACTCGTTTTATGCTTTTTTGAAAATATCTGTTTGAAATTTATTATAATGTTGTTTTTTGTCAACAAGTAGGTAGGATTTCAATTGTAGAGGCCAACTCGCGATCTTCGCGATATCTTCTCCTGTGAGTTCAAGCCATGTAGTGCAGCTTAAGCCGCTCGAAACGCCAACGATGTTTGGGGAGAGAAAATTGTCAACGAATCCACGGTGCAGCGCTGGTATCAAAAGTTTCGCTCCGCCAATTCCAACTTTTAGGATGAGCTCTATGGAGCCGCCCACCGCCGATTCACGACGACCAATTGAGCGTGCTGGTAAATGTTGATCTGGGCAAATCTCATCGGGCGTTCTCAGACGAGCTCATCGTTGGTCCTTCAACCATGGTTCACCATTTGAAGCAAATTAGGAATTTGAAAGTGCCCGATAAATGGTGCTTTGTGATTTAAACAAAAATCAAAAATCCTAAGTTCGAGGTGTCTTCTGCTTTTCTACAACGCAACAAGAACGACCCGTTTCCCGACCGATTTGTGACATGTGAGGAGGAGTGGATCCTCGATGATAGTCGGCGACATTTGGCTCTGTGGTGAGACAGCGCTAAAGCGTCAAAACACTTTCCTAAGCCAAAAACCCATCAAAACGAAGTCGTGGTGACTGTTTTGTGGACCCAGTTTCACCTATCAGCTCTTTTCAGCTTTCTCAATCCTGTTGAGACGATTACGGCAATGGTGTACTGCCAACAAGTCGAGGAATGCATCAGAGGTTTAAGCGTATGTGCCCGAAATTGGTCGATATGAAAGAACCAATACTCCTCAACGACAACGCCCGGTCACATGTAGTACAGCCGACCCTGCAAAATTTGAGCGAACTGGATTACGAGACTATCAAATCCGGACTTCTCGCCCACTTCTTCAAACAACTGGACAAATTTTCCCTGTAGAAATGCTTCGAAAACCTAGACGATGTCTAAAACGCCTTCGCCGACTTTATCGCCTTCAGATCTCCTGACTTCTACGTTAAGGGCATAACTGCTGGTTTCTCATTGGCAAAAATGGTTGAGTCTGATGGTTTTATGTGTTTCAATTAATAAAGTTTATTCTGGGTTAGTTACGTTTGTTCAGCCTTGGACTTCGAAAAGCTGTATTTCTTTTGCAATCCCACACTTTGTTTCTTTTGCTGAATGTAAGAACTTGTCATCTCATTATCATCATGCTGACATGTTCCTCAAATTAGGCTGTGATGAAAAAATTCAAGGAAAAATTGAGGTGTGTGGAGGGGAAATAGAGTTCTAGAAACTTTAGCCAGTTGAAATGATGGAGCTGATTCAGGGAGAGAATTCATTAAGGGAGAGAGACGGAGTGACAAGCCTCTGGCATAGAAGAATTTTTGAAAAATTTCATAAGATAAAATAAATTTAAATTTTATTTCAATTTCATTGATTTTCAATGAAATTTTGATCGAGAAAGTCTCTCTCCTCTCTCTTTCCGGGGCATAATACTCGGAGAAAAGAGGAATTCCCAAGTGAGAAGGAAACAAAATAAAGCTTCTCTATTTCTGAAAAGATACAGTCTGTCAAAGTCAAATGACACTCCCTCTAATTTCAGCACTAGTACAACGTTCTACCCGCTTTTCAAACCATCTCTGGAGAAAACTTTTATAGAGTACGCGTCAAAGGGATCGGCATGGTCTTCGCTTGACTCGGCGGCCCTGTTGACCATATGTTCCAACCGTCACCCCCTTCTCGGTTGCGTGTGATAACTCTCTGTCGTCTCTCCATCTCAAAAAAAGTCGTCAATCAATATCATAAGATCGTTAGATTGTTATTATCGATTGATGACCCATTTAGGGAACCTAACCGGGCCAGCACTTTCTAAACAGTGTGTCACATGTTGCCAAGTATCACTCGAGAATAACTCCAAAATGCCATCCCCGTCGAGGATTTCTCGATCTAAGCCTGACTTAGTATCAGATGTGATAGGAATCTTGAAAGAGTTAAACCTACGTGCAGCAGCTTCTCCAGCGTATGCTGTCAACGGTGCATTTAATCAAAAATGGGCATTACCAAAATTCCATCTTTACAGAATTGAAGACCACAGAATGAGGCAAGATTTCTGTGTATATTGGCAGACTATTCCATTTGCGGGACTTGCCTCTTCTCCATTTCTCATTCTAAGTGTGGCTCTTGACCGACTCCTGTCTACACGAATTTCATAGTAAGTAATTTGGTGCACTTGAATCCCAAAATGGGAACGAAAAGTGCTCGGAAAGCTTGAGTAGAGGTCAACAACTCTTCGGTTCAACAACCGAAGAGTTGTTGACCTCTACTCAAGCCTGTAGTAATTAGTTGTTGACGGAGTTCGCATTATCAACCACCTGTGCTAATCATTCCAAAATTCAACCTGAGATCATTGAAAGGCAGTTTGCGTGAAGTCTCTCTATTTTTCGGAAGGCGAGCGATTTCTCACCTTACTGGGTTATGAGCATACAGCTTTCAAACTAAGAGTGTTTCCGCCTTTTCAAAAAGGTGATATGTTGCTGTGAATAAATATCTGTCGCAATTGCTTATACATAAGCTCTTCAATTACAGCAACCCATTTATCAGCAGACATCTGTGTCTCTACCTCTCTTTACACATCATTCCGGCCTCTTCATTCGCTCTTGTCATATTGGTATGGACACTTATCACCCGAACATCGGAAGAGTGAGGCTAAGCAATATTTTAAGGAAAGTTGCAACGACAGCAACAAAAGAGTAGAACAAAAGTGGTTGCAAAAACTCACAAAGGGAACAATAGCAGATAAACAATTTTTTCGCTGATGCCAGCGAGCATCAGCAAAATAACCGGTACCTGTATTTCGTTTTTGAAACTTTGTAAGCACTAATTTTCACCATTGGTGGCACGTTTACACAATTTAAAAGAAGGCGCTGCTTTTGCATTGCGCTGGAAGGTATGTATACAATCATCCCAGAATTTCGATCCTTTCTCGTGATAAGTTCTAAAGCACCGCACACTACCGGACTGTGGGCCGAGGAACATTTGACACTGCGCCACTTCTGCCGTGTGCACGAATGATGTAAGATGAGAGGGCCCATTGCATTAGGTTGGTGAAAAAGTCCTGGGACACTAATTCCAAAAAAAGGTAAAATTTGAAAAAACGATCCGTGGGCCGATCGACCTTATAGATCAATAGCCACACGATCGTAAATAACACTGAACTAACGATCAATTTTGCCGAGGTCTATGTAAGCAGTATCGACTTGGGTGCCCCACGAACTGAACGATTCAGACCGGTCATCGAGGTTGAGCATCGCTCAGTCTCTCCTCATTCGATTGCAGATCAAGGATTTTTTGGGAAGGGTTGTTACAGGGGATGAATCCTGGGTCTCCTACGCGAATCATAGCATGAGAGCTCAGTGGCTTCCCCAAGGAGAAGCGGCTCCGATGCAATCTATGACAGACACCCATCAAAAAAAGGTGATGTTGTGCTGTTGATGGGACTCACAAGGAGTGCTTTACCATGAATTTTTCTAAAGTGGTACCACAGTAACCGCAAGCATCTACTCTGATCAGCTGCAGAAGTTGAGCGAGGCAATGCAACAAAAGCGACCAGGACGGAACAAAGTTTGCTTTCTTCATGACAACGCACGCCCTCATGTTGCAAGAATGTCTCGGGAGAAGTTGGAGGAGTCTGGATGGGAAGTACTGCCTCACCCTCCATATTCGCCCGACCTTGCCCCTTCCGATTGTCACCTATTTAGAGTCCCCAAATAAAATCTCAGAGATAAGGAATTTAATGATCAAGCTCAATTTGAATCGGAGGTGACCCGCTTCTTTGACTCACAACCAGCTTCCTCCCCTTCTGGAGGAAAGGTATTCGTAATCTGCCCAAAAAATGGAAAAGTGTTATCGATGCAAAAGGTGATTGTTTTGTGATTTGGAATGACGTCGAAATAAAGTTTTTAAAAATTGGAAGAAAAGTTCTTAGTGTCCCAGGACTTTCTCACCAACCTAGTATCCTTTTTCGGACTACTTCTTTCGCTCGCTGTTAGTAGGCTTCTATATTATCCAACACATTTACTCCTACTGATCAATTGTTCACCAACCGAACTGAAATTGAAGGTACGTCGTTTGCGAAGCATTTACGCCGATTCGCGGGAATATGTTGCTCAGTGGAGTATTCATTCAATCTTTGACTACAATCAACGTTCTGATAATTATCTGCTATACTCTGTTGATGTATTTCATCAGACACACTCCAATGAGTAGGTTCTGCTGATTACAGGAGTTTTACTATCAACTGCGGCTGCTAACGTAGTTATTTTTGAAACTTTCCGCAAAATGTGAATTCGAATGAATATCACTACCTTTGCTTGCTACCTTTGCTTTCATCTCCATATGCAGCCGAGTATTGTACTTTGTCTCTGCATTCCAGGTGAAGGCAGTGTCAAGCAAATCAGCCGATCGCTCATCGTAACCGGCCTCACTACGGTGTTTGGCTGGTTCACCTCTTTGATGATAGCGTTCATTAAACATGCTGGAGGTTTTGAAATGGCCGAAATGCAGACGGATCTATTTGCGGGACTTTTCGTAAACTTTGCGAGTGCCGCGAACTTTTTCGTTTATTATGCTTGCAGGTTAGTTGGAATCCATAATTATGATACGCTTGAAACTGGCAATCATTGCTGCTTTCTGTCAAGCTTTTCACAAGAAATAGGCAGTGATTTCTTCCAGATCTTCCCTTCATTTACTGTCATTCTTACAAATTCAAATCAATCTGAGTAGGTGCATATCAACATGATAGACTGCGTGAGATTCTATGTAGGGTGGTCCCGAGTATGAAGAGAGATGATAGCGTCCATATCCACAAAAAACTCTATTCTATCTGAATACTTGTGGTGATCTAGTATTAGCCAGTTCTTGATGCTGCTGATGTTTCCTTTCGCTGCAAATTACTAACTAGTCAGCGGTGTCCATCGACTAGAAAAGCATAACAGATGTGATAACACAGGGTTACAAAATTCGGCGAGAGAGAGGTGCCCCTTGCGTGTTTCAATTCATCACTTTCAGTTATGCGGCGAGAAAACTGAATCTAGATCGGACCGCATTCGTAATTACCGTTCTTTATCCAGTATACTGTATAAGCCAACGTCACAAGACAGCACGAAACAGTCAAGTTAACAATCAGTAACACTTCAATATTGTGCAATTCCGGAGTCTCGTGATTATCTGAATAATTAACAACAATTGCGACTCCAAAATACTTATTCAAAAAACTCAAAAGACCCCTCAAAAGTCTTAAGTGTTTTTTGAAATGTTTTTTGCGTTTTCAGAAACGTTTGACGCCTTCTTCAGGCGTGACACTGTGGTGGTAAACTAATTATATGTGATATAAGGGTGCGCCGATATATGATCGGGAAAATATATCATTGTGACCATGGTTGAGCGATCCTGGCATCATTCTGCAATCATTGCACTTCACCGAGAAGGATTTTCGGCACGCGAAATTCGTGAGCGTCTTGGTGTACATCTAAGTGTCATCTACCGGTCCATCAAACGCTACAGGGAGCTAGGAACCGAGTGCGACCGACCTGGACGGGGGAGGCCTGTAACTGTGACCACGACCAGCAATCTGAAGAAGGTACGCGAGAGGATCAGCAGAAAGCCGTCGCGCTCGGTCCGCCGAATGGCTCAAGAAATGGACATCAAGGAGACTTCCATGAGAAGAATTTTTCAGAAATTGGGATTGAAGGCATATAAGAAGAATAAGTTCCAGTAACTCACGGAAGCTTAAAAAGTAATGAGAAATGGGCGATCGAAGGGACTGCTGAGAAGACTCGCAGAACAACGGCATTCCTCGATAATCTTCACAGATGAGATCCTGTTCACAGTTGAGCAGGTTGTCAACAAGCAAAATGATCGCATCTATCTCAAATCCCAACGCGACTGTGAGCCGCTCTTCTCATCCTGCTTCCGTCATGGTTTTCGCTGGGATAACGGCTGACGGAAAAACGCCGCTGTGGTTTCTTCCTCAAGGAGTGAAAGCGAGTAGCTAAAATTACCTTGACCTTCTGAAGGATGAATTGTTGCCCTGGACTAAAGATCACTTCGGAAGACGTAATTGGACGTTCCAGCAGGACGGAGCTCCGGCTCACAGGGCACGTGTGGTTCAGAACTGGTGCAAGACCATTTTCCTCGACTTCATCAGCTTCGACGAGTGGCCAGCTAATTCACCTGATTTAAATACTATGGATCACAGCGTCTGGTCGGTTCTGGAAGCAAAGGCCTGCGCAAAACCGCACCGCACTATGTGGAATCACTGAAGAAAGCTCTACAGAAAGCGTGGGACGCTCAGCGCGCCGTACTTGCGTGCCACGGTCGATGCTTTCATGACGCGTCTCAAGGCCTGTGTCGATGCCAACGGAAGGATCTTCGAAATTCACTGATTGTGTATAATTGATAAGTGAACAATAAAGGTTACTATGTCTTTGCTTTCTTGAAATTGTGATGCTTTCGCTCTAGGCGATTCAAATACCTTTTCGCCGTTGGCGCACCCGTAATTGCTTACGGCCCCGTCTCAAAATATTTTTGGCGTGACCCACCCTGCCAAAGACGAATGGTGCAGAAAATGATAAGCTCACCCGGTCGTACTCTTAAATAGTCTGGGACGCTACGGGACTCGCTATGAGAAAGATCATGCAGTAATCAAGGATGATTACTGTGATCAAGTGAAGATATGAAGAATGTCACGTAGATCGTTCTTTCTTTTTATTTTCAGTGGTAAGCTTTATTTCAAGGGTCTCCAGTATTTTCCTCCCTACAGGATTGTCTATTGAGTGGTGCAGTACTTTAATACCGATTGTGGGGGGTGTTTCATGGGCATGTACCCTTGTACGATGTCTGGAGAAACTGCTATTGTGATAAGTTGATGGATTTACTTACGCTCTGCGGTGTTTGCCGATGCGTTTGTAAAGCGGTCTCTTACTTTCTCCAACGTGCTTTTGCCCTCATCCTTCTATTAGATATACCGTTTCCCGGAGTTGGCATATTTTATGGTTGTCACAGTAACTGCACCCCTCCCTTCCACATCTATCCTCGTAAAGTCTTGAATATGTGAGTATACCTTTCAAATTAGGCGGAGGACGGAATATTAATAGTATTGGGAGCGTTGAGTTCTTGACCACGCTGTAAACTCTTGATGCCATTCTTTCATTGATATTGGGCATTGTCATTGATATCCCATCTGGTGAGGAATATGGCCTCCATGAGGGTGGTTGTGGTATAACCGTTGTCCCTTGAAATATTGTCCACCACCGAATCCATCCCGTCCGATTGTTGGCCACATATTATATCTTTGGTCCTTACCAGGATTTGGACGATGTTGGCTTTTATAAATGTAGGGTAGCAGCTTCTAGCATGCATACACCAGTATGTTCCTTGATGATGGTCTCTTATACCACAATAATTCTTTGTTTCCATTATTGTTCGCACATTTTGTTTAAGTATGGGATGTAACCCTCTTCATTTGGCTTTCCCACAATGAATATAATATTGGGATCCTGCGAGTTTGAATTTAGAAGGTTCTCTCCAGTTCGATAGGCGATGAAGCAATAATGAAGACGTCGTCTATATACCATTTGTAGAACATTATTCCAGTAGTTAGCGACCTATTCTATGCGGTCAAGATATACAGTAGCCAGTAGTGGGGCTATTCTCAAACCCATAGCCAGGCCGCGACATTGTTCATAGTAGCTGCCACTGAATCGGAATATGTTGCATTCCAGAGTTGCCTTAAAGGCAGTGTTAGGGAAAAATCGGAAGAAATGCGAAAAAAAGTGGCGAATATGACGGGCGAGATGATCAGTGATGCGACGGTGAAGGAAAAACGTAAGTAAATGATCGAAAACCCGAAAATAGATCCCCTTCCTCACCACTGATTCTCGACGTGGATGACCATTCTTTCAACAGGCTGGTTGCCCGGACGATCTGCCACTGGCATGTATCCAGGTAATCAGTGCGCAAAAACAGCGTGGAAACAATACAAAAAACTTGAAAGGCATCCCATCTTGACTACAAACGAGCGAAGACATCGAGTGAGAATTAATGAAAAAGAAAAGAAGAATAGAGAAGAAAAACGCGCAGATTTTGCGGGTGAGCAGCAAAAAGCAAAACCACTAAAAGGATAATCAGCTGACCATAAAAGGGTATGCGACGTTTTGTTTACGAAAGCGCGCCCCGATCGCTCCAGCCTTGCCGCTCGCCTTGGCTCCTCTCACCCAGCCATTCAGGGGGAAGCACGTCGCCAGAAGGCGGGCTGCCCTAACCAAAGCGTTTGCCCTGATGAGGCCGCCTCCGCCACAGCTCAAGAGGGCGCCATTCGCGAGACCCGTAACTTTTCAGTGAATGCATCTTTTTGGGATTTCGTGTCAACCACATTACCCCCCAACACTGTCTTTAAATAGCTCCCTGAGGTCATCCTCTTCCAGACCAAAGGTGCAAACCTCCCCTTCGTATTGTTCAAATACCTTCTTACCTTTCTAAATAGCAGTTCCTCCAAATATCGTACAAGGGTACATGCCCGTGAAACACCCCCCACAATCGGTATTAAAGTACTGCACCACTCAATAGACAATCCTGTAGGAAGGAAAATACTGGAGGCCCTTGAAATAAGGCCCTTGAGATAATGCAGAAACATTCCAAATAACTTTTAAGACTTTTGAGGGGTCTTCTGAGTTTTTTGAATAAACATTTTGGAGTCGCAATTGTTGTTAAACATTCAGATAACCAGTAACACTATAACAGCTGCAGTTCATGAGGTGTCAGCTATGCCTTTAGTATAGCCTGTGCTGCCACACACTTAGGAACGACGCAGAGCACACAGTGCTGATTTGCAAGTGAGGACGTCTCTTCCCTCACATGGAAAAAGAATGCTTAAGGATCGTTCTAGGCCTGGTAAATGATGTTTTCAGTTGATTCTCCCTAGTTGGGGACGAGATACTGCGGTAGATTTAGAAATATCAGCCGCGTAGTGGTTGCTCAGAAATTTGGACAACATGCATAAGTCAAAGTCATTACGCCTGGACCGGAGCGAAGAAACCTCGAAATATAATATAATAATTCCTCCGTATGACTTTTGGTATTTTGGAGCATAGGAAGCCTTCTGGACGAACGAGCATTTTTCTCGTGAAAATGTTTTGCACATTCTCACTAAATGCATTATCTTTCTTCTTACTAGGACAGAAGACTACCGTTACAGTCGTAGTCGGTGGATGAATATAAATAATATTTTATAGCCCGAGGAGCGTATCACAGTCTCTAATTGTCGAAGACTTAGAACCTGATAAGTAAGGAACAGTGCTTTCTTGTACATATACTAGTAATGACGGGAAAAATCTAGTTTGTCTTTATAAAAAAAACCCCAGCTCTCGAATTTCGTGCACCTGGTGATGGTTACCTCACTGATGAAGTATGAAGCAGTCAAATCGGATGTGGGACCTAAATGCAGGTTAAAGATTCGACGGGAAGAGGGGTATCTCCGATATAGTGACCACTGGACGAGCCTGTTAATAGACAACTGCAGAGCTACAGAGTCTTCGGGGGAGTGAGTAACACTTTGTAGAGCTCAAAGGCAGCCTTAGGGGTACTTCGATTGTTTCGTTCCTTCCAATCATTGATTCTGACCGGTGGACGTTCTCACCACGAAAGCTGACCCGTCAAGCACCACGTCATTCTGAAAGTTTATCACTTAAGCTCAGATCTGAGAAAACCCCTTGCTGCGAAGCCTAGCTCTCACGACTTGAAAAAAAATGTTTGTCTTCCAACTTAACTATTTTCTTCTGTACACTTCTGTTGTATACCTATAGCTCAGCGGAAACTTCAGAGGAAACGGCTCCCTATTGATTCTAGTCGTTACCCAGTTAGGCGTACTGTAAAATGCAGTCCCTATGATCCACCATGTTTCGAAGATAGGGCGAAAAATTTGCTTTGGAGGGAGTAACGTATTCATAAAGCGCATATTAGTCTGTGGCGTGGCGAGAAACATTCCGTATTTTTCATTCACGCTAGCAACAGAGAGTCCACCCACCGGATACTCAAGTAAGCAGAAATAAAAGAATAATCACATTTCGAAAAAGTCATCTGAAAACAGGAGTAGAAGGGACTGCTGTACACGTTATTTGAAGGAAGTACTAAGATGGTCGCTATGGCCTACGGAAGGCCTTGGCATTTAATCGCTCATGAGGTCATGTTCATGTGAAAGGAAAAGATCTAGCATACCACTTCCCCTTGTAGGCTCATACACGTGCTGTTGGAAGTAGTGTATAATCAGGCTATCAATTGATGAATGTGAAATATCATCGCAAGCATATCGATAATCATATCGATAGTTGATATCGGAAAGATTTAAATCTCCTGCAACAATGACTGGAAATGAGATCGACTTCGGGTCATTAACCACTTTGCCAAGTTGCTCATCAATGGAATGCATCATACGGTGTCGTGACCGGTGCGGCTAGCGGTTTAATCGCTGCATCTGGTGGTTCAACGCCACCGGATCACGGCAGAACGTGGGTGTTATGCAGCCCTACCCCATTAGGGTACCTGCCGCACTTGAGATAATGCTACTGATGCCTGCGCGGACCCCCTGAGGCCTGTACCGTAATCGCTACTTATAGGACTACTAATAAAGATATTATAGACTATGTGTGCTATTGCTACACAACAGGACAGTGGGGTATTATATTGAATTACTACACTAATATGAATGTTATTAATAACATATAAGAGGAGGACAATCCATTGCGAGGATAACGTCGAGAAAGTTCTTTCGTTTTTTAAAAGCGTGCTTTTTCCCCTCCAAGCTGCTTTCCAGCAATTTCTTTTGTACATATATGTAATACAAATTCACACGCATCTATAGGTATTGTTGTCTTTCATCTGCCGGATAACCTTTTCCAGCAAAATAAATATATCAAAGGAGTACTTTCGGGCCCTTCTACTATATGATTTCAAATATGGCCTTTCAGCAACCGAATCCAGTCGTCGTATAAACACTGCATTTGGGGAGGGTTCAATGTCTGAAACTGTGGCACAACTTTGGTTCGAATGCCTTTGAGAAGGCAACTACTAAGGTCAAAATTCTAACCGGTCAGAGCGCCCATGGGAGGTCGACAATGAACGATTGCGGGCGCTGGCTCGCAACACTATAGTAACAGTAGACCTACACTGTGAGGAGCGAGATAGACTGGCCGCGAAAATCACAGAGAAACGTCCGAACAGTGACAGATTCGTCTCCTGCACGACAATGCTCGCCTACGTATTGAAAAAGTGATTCGCCAAAAAATTCTCGAGCTTGAATGGGAAGTGCTGCCCCATCCACCTTATAGCCCTGGTCTTGCTTCATCGGATTATCATTTTTTCCTTTCCCTATCTAACGCCATTCAAAGAAAAAACCTTCGATATTGAAGATGGCATGGAACGGTGGTCGTGCAACTTCTTCAAATCAAAACTAGATCAGTTCTACGCGGATGACATAGCAAGTTTGCCTGAAAGGCGGCGAAAAGTTGTAGAACAAGATGGTGATCACCTTGTTACTTTGTATGTTCTGTGTTTTGTAATGAAGCCATAAAATGAATTGCTTCCAAACGAAAGAACTTTCCCGACAACCTGATAATACCCACAACTATCATCGAAATGTAATGAACTCACAGGGGACTGATCGATCTGGAGGTGACGAAGGTATCCCAGGAGCGAGGGGAAAGGGTAGTATGTCCGGTCCACGAAGCTAGCGTCCTTGTCGAGGATCTTCTTCCTTGGCCACAATCGCTTCGTCTGATTGACATCGAGAGGTGTTGATAGACTGACCGCTTCGGACGACGACAGACACAGACGACTGTCTTGACTTGGCGGGAGCCGGGCGGTTCGATACTTTTCAGCGCTATACGTGGCTGAGACCGTTTACGGTAGGCGGTGCACCGTGATGTTTAAAGGACTGCTCTAGCTCGGAGCGCTGTTTCCTACCGGCACATGCTACAAACCCAGGGAAGGTCGTACGCAAGTCACGACAGACGGTGGCCTGTATAATACTAAGCTTCTTATCCAGGAAACTAAAAGTGTCGTGACTGCGTCTAGTATTTCATAACCGGTGAGGACAAACCGTTGGGGGCAGACTCAGTAAATTCAGTTGTATAAGTGAAAGGTTTCCTGATAAACATCGCTACTCCACGTTCTGCTCTTCTTGCACTAACACAGCGTAAAACTGTAAAGTCAATAATCCATTCATTCATCATAGCCGACACGGAATGGTATTTTTTTCAATCATGATTCGGAAAAAAATACAAATCGTTTTAGCAGATTTCTTGAGATCAATAGAAATGCAATTTCCAGGTAGAGTTAGGAGATAGCATAAAAGCAGAATAGAAGACGAGACCGTACAAAAAAATTGCAGTCATACCTAAGCGGGACACATTTTGGTGGGTGATTAGAAGAATGAGGAATCTTCATGCTTTGACAACATGACCTTTATAAACAGCATAGGCTCGGACTCTACTACGATCTCTATTAGGTTCAGAGACGCGGTCCCGCAGATCACGATTAACAGCTCTCTGCTCAGGCGTCATCGATTTCCTTATGCAAACATTTCTAAACCTAGACTACGATTATAACTGCTTCGCCTAAAAAAGTTTGAAACAAATCCACTAGCGGGAAGGACACAATTAATCAGTCTGGACCTTACACCTATCTTCGCGAGTTCGATGAGTATCTTTTGATCGAACTTGCCTGGCTTTGAAGGCCTTGTTGCACAACCGACCATCGGCGGTTCACCCATATCCTTTTGATCTTTAGAGCAGTGTTCAGCAATATCAGTGTTGCATCACAATGACAAGGATACATTGGACGAATTCCTGCCTAAGTTTTCTTGGCAATCACAAATAGTATGTCAAAATCAGACACCAATAACATTCATTCTTATGGTGTTTGAATGTGTTCGCCAATCGCCTCTCATTCCGGTTTGATAAGCTCCCACCAGCTGATATTATCACAATATATGTATGTTCTCATATGACATATACAGTATCGGTCAAAATTATATGCGGTTTTGAATCTTAACCATAATTTTGGTCGAGGTTTACAAACTCGCTTTTTTAGTAATTTAAGGGCAACCGCTAAACCATGAAAAAGTATCTCAGCCGAGTAGAATGCAGTGTAAAGGTCGAAAAATTATTTACTGAAAGCTCTGAAAATGATCAAAACTTTCTAAAAAATCAATCAGCCGTAAAAGGCTCATAACTCAACGCAGACGTGCCTTTGTGCAGCCGGAATTACTCAAACGCCGTTGTGCAGAAAGTAGAACGGAATGATTATAAAACATTGCTACCCGTCATTTGGAACATGACAGCACTTTACAGCACTGAAGCATGGGGTTGATCATTTTCAGTGTTATCAGTTAAATAATTTTTTCCACCTTTACACTGCATCCTACTCTGCCGAGAAACTTTGTTTCACTGAGTGACAGTTGTCTTCAAAAACAAAAAAAAATAAACGTGATATTTTTGCTGGCCAAAGTTATGGTTGAAATAAGAAACCGCATATATTTTTGACCGCTACTGTATGTCCATCCACTGATAATTAGTTAACATGCCTTTTAGTGGAGGTGGTGACCCGAACGCTTGCCCTATTGTTTCCGTTCGATATACTCCTTTTTCGTCATAGATCTACCTTACCTTCAATTTTCGTTGTGCTGCTCCATTTTCACTTGAAATATGGTCGCAAGCGGTGCATAGAGCGCCAAAACTGAGAGTTGATTACTCCGCATCCGTAATTTAAGAAACATTGTTCATGACGATTATGGTACCATTTTCAGCAACATGTATCGCCGCGAGTTCGATAAGTATCTTCTAATCGGACACTTCAAAAGTGCCATCGCACAGACGATCATCGGTGTACAATGAAGATCCTTTCGATCTTGGGAGCAGGATCAGCGTCACATCACCATAGAAAGGATAGATTGGATGGATATTTTCTCGAATTTTCTTGTAACTAACTAGCACGCTAGACGGAAGCAACAGTGGTGTATAAATGCAAAGGAAACATATTTTGCCCTATACGGCATCGACAAACTTCCACAGTAAATATTACATACAAAACATGTGTATAGCCAACTTATTTACAATAAATCTATCAGAATGCACCTTTTTGTAGGAGTAATTCTGTCAATAACCCCACAGTTTTTATGCTTTCCCTTGTACCTATTTTTCTTAGATACCTCATGCAAATTATTGAAAAGAGTCGCTCGGCTGACATTTTTTTTTGTCTATTGATATGCGTAAGCCATTTTGTATATTCACTTCTGCATCAGGTGTAGTGTTACAACTGCGTTAATCTGTGAGCCGTGCTGGGTCGAGAAAATTGAGGGAAGGATTATTCTTCTGCAGAATTTCGTCATTATTCATAGCAAATTTCGAAATACCTCGTATATGATGGTCCCATCTGATGGATGAGGCAAAGTGACTTGATGTTAGAGCCGAGATATCAGCAGATGCTCTCTATCTACTGCGGACTACCGTATGCGTGAACTCATGCAAGTTTTTGCAATTTTGCTGCGTAAATCAATAATTGATGATTGGCCAACAATGGATAGAATGAAGTCGCCTACAGCAGTGGATATCCTCACCACATTTTACAACGGCAAATAGGGTTTTACAGTCAACAGTCAAGTGCATTTACATTTACAATTGGAGCTAGTGTGCGTCTACTAGCCAGGCGATCAGCTTGGAGATAATGCTTACCTCACGAGATGATTCATTATAGTTAGAGTTTCACCTTTTCAAACCCTAAGGGACCAAGTCATAGTAATTAGAGCTTCTGTATAATTGTATGTGTATTATGAGAGTTTTGCATAATACGTGCATAAGTCCATATATAACCATGAAAAACTGTTTTTAACGATTTATTAAACACGAGATCCCTCAAGTATGCTTAAACTTTCGAAACGCAGAACCGAGCTTAGTTACGAGCCATTGGACTTTATCATTCAATGGTTCGCGACGTAAGCAATGGTTTGCACGCCTCTGCAGTGTCATGCGCATGAACGGATTGTTAGAAAGCTCACCATTATTTGAATTTCTGCTTCTCAGCTTTGAAAGTCATAAGATGAGAGAGGATATATGCGTATACTGGCAGTTAATTCCATCGATGGGACTTTTTTTTCTTGCTTCTAAATGTCGCTCTCAATAGCTCCCTGTCCACGAGGCTGTTTAGTTAATATCAGGTTGCTCGGGGAACTCTTTCGGTTTTCGACTTCACAATTTAGGCTTCACATACAGAATCTTACCAATAGAGATAAAAACTACAAGAATCAGCAGATTTTTGTTAACAAGATACGAGTTTGCTCAGTCCGGCTGCACAGATTTGCGGACATCTAGAGGCGATGAGTCCGTTGAAGGTCGCTGCAGATTCGGGCTGGGTTATGAAGAGTTTCTACCAAAGAAAGCTGTCTAGATGGTTGAAGAAATGGTAATCGGTGGAAGGCAGGGCAGGTGAGAGTGGTGGGTGTGGCCCACTTTCCCTACTCAGCTCACTCAACATCTTCAAGGTTGCTACTGCGATAGCAGACGGACGCTATCGTGAAGAATGATTCCTTTCTATTAGCCAATACTGGTCTCATGGTCTGCAGTTTGCTATGCACCTCGCGAGCCATGCCATTCACAGTACTTTCGGCAGTGATGTAATAGTTTCGCCGGGATTCATGAAGCTGTGGTGGATTAGAGCAGCCGTATACCACCATACCGCTACACTAGCTTAAAGGTACATTACGCGATAATCAGGTAGGTCGATTTACCTTTTTGGAACAGTAGATCCTTTGATAACCAGTCACGCTGCACCATTTTCGCATCGTCACGGTGCACTATCACGGCGCTACACCTGATCGAATCCACTCCGGCGCCACCCACTAGAGCTCCCTTATTGGTCAACTGAGTTCCTATCGCTCAATGTAGTTCACAAAGCGATAAATCATGGTAATTTGTATCTTCTTTAACATTCACATGTTTATTCATTTATTTATTTATTTATTGCACGCGAATGTGCGCTTTTACAATTGGCTACGAAATCAAAATAAACGTATAGCAGACTTATGAGCACAGTGCGATCTATAGTAACAATTAGGGAGAGGGTACTAAGAAGTGTAGTTAAATTTTGAGGTAATCAGAAGAGCACAGTGACCACTCTAGTAGTTATAGAGTAGCTAGCCCGTTTTGAGTGCTTTAAGGTCTATAGAGCGGTCGAGTAAGCAATTCAGGCTGATGGCGCGAAAACGCCACTGCACGACAGAACAAAGTAGTAAAGAATCGAACTGAATTTTTGGTTGCCAGATATTCCCTATCCCTGGAAATTCAGCTTTAGACCCGCCGGATAAGAAATTTTTCTGCTATCAAGTGGTCATATGGTCTGGTGAGACGTTATGAAAGTAGTCTTAATCCCTAATACCTTACTGGTGACTTTAGCCAACACTCCTAGCACAACGAGCATAATCAAGGGGATCAAACACGAGAATGGAATCTCATTGACTAGAAAACAAACAAAAAAAGAAAGATGTAAGAAAAACACATCAAAGAAAAAGAAACTATCAAAACATATCGCGACGTATCCTCCACCAATCGAGCGGAAAAAAACGAGTAGCTGTAGAAAAGCACACCAGCTCGCATCACTGGAAGCAAAATATACATTTTAAGATAATTTTAGAAGTCATGCCAAGAACAGCTAATAAATCCGTTTTCCTTAATCTGTTTTCAAAGATGCTGACACTTTGAGCTTCCACAATATCGGCTGGCAACGACTGAAGCCATCCCGCCTCACGGAATAGAAGGGAAGCATCCTGTGCAAGGTCTAAACCGCCAGTACTTACTGTGCTTAAGGTGCAATTCTCCCCTCAGTAGCTTGAAACAGAATACGACATCATTAAAAATCCTACGGTATGGTGGAGATTTAAGTCCAAGGCGTTTAAGACGCTCCTTATAACTGGGCATATAAACAGGATAGGCTGGATTTGGATAATATCGATACATCAAAATTCTAGTAAAGATTTGCTGGACCTGTTACTCCATATTTGTGATCCATATTCAGGAATTGTTATTACATAGGTCTTGTAAAGTTTTACTAGTAAAGTCAAATCGTTGCAGCGAATGTTTCTGAGGATGGTAAATAGAACATTAAACGCTTTCTATACAGTGGCACTTATGTATTGATCGAAATCCACCTCCCTGACCATATGGAATCCAAGGTCTTGAGCACTTTGTTAAATATGAAGCACCGATGTCTTACTGAGGTTGACAGGTATCTCTCAGGCTGCAGCCCACGCCATCATGTTATTGATGAAGCGAGTTAGAGCCACATAGACACACTCATGAGTATCTTCAGTGTATACAGCATGTACCTTTATATCATCAGCATACATGTGTACTCTAAGTGGAGGATGTGTTTTCAAGCATTCTGGTAAGTCATAGGTGTATGCTAAAAACATAAGAGGTGATGGTACACCACCTCGAGGGACACCATGGTGCATGAGTAACGCTTTGAAAACGACTTACCAACTCTTACACATTGCTCAAGTAGGAGCGAATCCATTCTAGTAGACCCACCGATACCCAGTCGCTCTAGTTTGAAGAGAAGCTTGCTGTGACCGACTTTATCGAAAGCTTTTGATGAATCGAAATGAATGACATCGATGCCTTCACCCTTGTTTACAGCCAAATTCCAGTCAACTACACAATACGCCATTACCGTACACGTGGTACACCCGAATCCACGTTGTTCTGGGGGAATTTATTCCTCATAAACTCTTTCACAAGTTTATTACGCAGTGACTTTTCTAAGACTTTAACTATCGGAGTAGTGATACTTATAGAACGAAAAGACGCTATCATATACGGTTTTGATACTTTAGGATTTGCTGTGACAAGGGATTCTTTCCAGATTGACGGGACCTCGTGAAATACAAAAGAGGCGTTCAAGATCATCCAAATAGGTTTGAGTGAAGATTACACATTTATCGAGCACAGTTGAGGAATGCCATTAAATAGAGATGAACAAGAACTTTTGAGTGACCTCAGAACTCCATATATTAGGTTGTCCCAAAAATCTTGTAGGATTTTTCCAGAAAAATCAATCTTGTATACTTCGAGGCAGGTCTAGGCAGTTCGGGATTATGGTAGAACGTTCTCGAAGCTTAAGAAATTTTCGAGATTGAGTTCGAGAAGTTCTCGAAGCTCGAGAGAACGTTCTCGAGATTAACATGGAAGACAAGCCACGCACGGGACGTTCACACACATTCGACGACGAGACGCTGCTCTCCGCCGTTCGCGCCGATCCTGAAATCACCATGAGCGAGCTGGCGGAGAGAAATGGACAAGCACTAATAACCGTAACCCCATGCCCTGACGGTTGCTCACGAAAGTGCCCGTGTGTCAATCGCTGCTGCTCCGCCCGCATCGCAACGATTTTCTCGTCTATCTGGCTACGGCCGATGAAAGCTGGGACATGTACGATACCAACGCACTCCGCGCCTTTTGGCTGCTACGTGACGCTGAGCCGCCAACGTAGCCCATGTCCGACTTCCAGCCGAAGAAGATTCTACTCTGCTGCTCCTGGACACGGAAGGGATGCTCTTCCACGGGGCTCTGGCATAAGGCGTAACAGTCTCCGCTTCCGTATACACCCACCAGCTCTAGCAGATCGCCGTCGCTTTTCGAGAAAAGCGCCTGAGAAGGTCCGCGGTCACCCTCCTTCATGACAACGCCTGCCCATACGTCACGAAGTGTACTCAGGCCAAGCTACAGGAGCCCGGCGGGAATGTCCTGCACCAATCGCCATACTCTCCAGACATTGCCCCTTCTGACTATAACTTCACCCATCCTCTTGAATCATTTCTGGCCAAGGAAAATTTCGTTAATTATGACTTGCTTGCAAAGGCAATCGCTGACTTCTTCGACTCTCAGAACCCAGAGTTCTGGGGGCAGGGAATCAACGATTTACCTATGAGGTAGCAGAGTGTTGTCGATAACAATGGTGAATACGCTGTTGCCTAGTTGTTGTTTGTTCGAAGAAAAAGTAATAAAAAGTGATGATCAAAAAAATCCTACAAGACTTTTGGGAGAACCTAATACTTCTTCAGGTGATACTGTGACCTCGCAGCGGTAGCCTCCCTATTTACAAAGGCTTCCTCGCACGTGACCTCAGAAAGGTTATAGAGTGATGCAAAATAACTGGCAGTGCTTCCGCTTTTTGGTTGTCACTTTGCAGTTGGACCAGTATCATCATAAAGCACAGGGATGCTCAGTGGTTTTAGTTTATCTCTTACAAGAGAATAAAACATTTGTTTGCGTGATTTTGTGACAGTTTCCTTTCATTACAAGCCAAAAATCTTTCAAGGTGGAAGTCTAACTCCTTGCAAACTAGCCTATACTGAAAAAATGACAGTGGAGAGGTCTGAAGCACACTGAGAAGCCGAGCTTTGTGCGCCACTAGGTAGCTGATATGTTCTGGATATCGTGATTTTGGTACACCCATAGTCTCAGAAGGTACATATTTGACAAAGCCAGCGTATAAAATCTTGAAAAAACTCTTGTACATGTCCTCACATTTGAATATCCCTCGAAAACGTTCCACCAGTCAATCGAAGATAAGTATTCACGCAGGAAACCATAATCGACCTTCATAAAATTTGGTAGAGGAAAATATTTTGGTTCTGGGATCGATATCATAATTTTGAAGGCTACTACACCATGATCAGATCCCCCAAAAGGAGAGCAAACATGCAATTCTTTATAATTGGACTATTAGACATAAACAAATCCAAAATGGAGTTTCCATATGTAGGTATCGTGACGTACTGCACTAAATCGCAACTCTTAAAAACTCAAGAAATTTAGATGGAGTCGAATTGGACATTTTGTGCTGTCCAGTCTATGTCAAGGGTAAAATCGCCAAGATCAATTCAATGTTTGATTGAGATGGAAAGATCTATTATAGACTCAATGAATCATTCGCCGTCCTTAGATCTGAATTTGGTGGTCGATATGTTAAGACAATTCTGAAGGCAAAAGCAGTGGAAGTGTCACACAGTTCGAGACAGAGGAGTTCCGACTTCATTACATATTGAGGAGAGTGGAGTATAGAGAGGAGAGTGGAGTAATATAGACCCCGAAGTGTTTGACGGATTGCTTATAAGCACTGCTAGCGCCATAATTTTTTTCTTAGGATAGTGACTAAGTTGTGATTTTCATCCCACATTGAAATAGGGATCGGATTGCTGCCACTCTGTAGGCCGTGGAAGCCAATTAAAATCACTCGGGACATTTAATCAACTTACTTGATACAGTGTCCATTTCCGCGCTCCTCACGGAAATCTCGAGTAAGGGCTATGTATTAATATTGAAGAACGCTGCAGAAGCTACCTGGAAATTTTAAAGAAATTATTTTGACCATATGGTGTGCAAAAAGTCTACATGTTTAGGAGGATTACGTAAGTAATCATGTGCATAAATACAGTAGCTGTCAAAATTATATGCGGTTTCGGACCTTAACCATAATTTTGGTCGACGCTTACAAAGTCGTTTTTAGTAGTTTGAGGGCAACTTCTACTTCATGGAAAGGTATCTCAGCCGAGTAGGACGCAGTGTGATGGTTGAAAAATTATTTACTGGAAGCTCTGAAAAGATCAAAACTTTCTAAAAATTCAGTCATCCGTAAAAGGCTCATAACTCAACGCAGACGTGCCTTTGTGCAGCCGGAATAACTCAAACGCCGTTGTGCAGAAAGTAGAACGGGAGGAGGCTAAAATATTGCTACTCGTCATTTGGAACATGATAGCACTTTACAGCACTGAAACACAGTGTTAATCATTTTCAGTGTTATCAGTTAAATAATTTTCACACCGCCACACTGCATTCTACTCAGCTGAGAAAGTTTATTTCACTGAGTGACAGTTGGTCCGAAACAAAAAAAAATTGAACGTGATATGTAAAGGCTGGCCAAAGTTGTGGTTGGAATAGGAAACCGCATATATTTTTGACCGCTACTGTATATCGCTGTAATATTAGGTCGTGAGGATACTGTTGGCCTATTTTTGTCTGCCTTGTCTTTAGGAAATCTCGAACACCTATTGATTCCGCGCGCCTCTTCCAGAATGATACATGCTTGCTTATTCCATTTTGATAGACATCGGACGACATGCTTTACGCAGGGTGAAAAGATTCGACCGGAAACTATCACGCCTTTTGGAATGCAGCCGTAAAGGAGCTATCTAGATGTTTGGGAAAATGGAGGCTACTCAGCCCTCCCTCATCCATAGTATGGAGAATGATGAGGGAGAGCCTAAATTTGTAACTCTTTCGAATTTCGGAGAACGAACTTTGCTAACTGAGATTGAGCATTGCCGCCGCGTTTAGCCGCCTAGCACTGCTCGACCTCATCCTTTTTTTAATTTTTGACGAATCCAAGTCACTTGAACAGGGCAGCCACATCTGTATGTATATCCCCTTTGTCCACCGTTTCCCGTTGGTCTTATCAAAATGCCTCGATTAAATGAAACTTCAAGCGATTCATCTCACTTGTTTATGGAGCGTTTATGGAAGTGTTTATGGAACTGGAAACAAGGTGCTTCGCCCCACGCTTTGTCATTTCTTCTTCCAATGTCCACATTTGTGTTTGTGCTTTTCACTCATATAAGTCATTTCACTTCAAGGTATCATATGATCCCACCTGTTTCCATCCTTCGCCAGTCATAGTTGCCCTCATGATTGAATTCATTTAATTCATAAGCTCATCTTCCAAAAACTGAAAGACTAACTTTTACATCGGTCGGTGCTCAAGAGCCATTGCAGAGGGCATATAGGATTCACCGCCGCTACGATGCTGGATGGATGCAGAATGTGCAACACATCTAAATGGGACTGACCGACACCGAAAGCTACTTCTTCGTTTTTTGTGTGTATACTTTGAAGATTCAAACAGAATACGAGGAGCAGTATTTGTAGCAAAATATGCAGCGTATTTGTAATGTACCCACGCTGATTATTTGATGTTTCGAACAGGAATCTTTCCTTATGGAGCATATTATAAAAAATGAAACGTGAAAAACCTTCTCGCAAAAAGGTTGCAAAAACTGGGAACTGTTGGTTTATTGAAACAAGTTTCATGTTTAATGAGTGGCGTATATGATTAGTGCACGTGGCATATATTCGGTGTAATCACCCAGACACTTCTGCCGGCATAACTTCAGGAAATTTTGTATGCAAACGGTTTGGAGGAAGTGGTAGTCACACATGTTAAATAGGTGGTGCATGGCAGACAGTTAGTGATTCTGTAGTGTCCAAGTAGCAAGCATAGTCACCATTGACATCGATAACAATGATCGAAGTATGCGCTGCCATCCACGGGGCACTTCTTATTTCAGCGGGTTTTCGTCGATTGTTGCTCGTATCCCCTGTAGGTAGGTGTCCAGAAAAACTCTCGTGTATTTGTGAATCGTTCTCTGAAACCTTTTCATTATGGAATTTTACAAAATTCTGCAGCCGTACACAGCTGTCAGCCGCCACTTCCATTTTGATGTATATTAGCATTTCCCGGCGACGGAGTGTACCGTTAAAAGACTAAAATATTAGGACGTAGGCGATCATAAAGAGACCGACGAAATTCTGATCAACTCACTACTATCATGATTGTAAAGACAATGGCGCTAGCATGGTTAGGAGTTCAAATACCGTACTAACGTATGCTCTCTAAGCTCATCTTCCAAAAACGAGACGCTGACTTTTACATCGGTCGGTGCACGAGTTATTGCAGAGGTCATATGGTGTTCACCGCCATACGATTCTGAATGGATGTAGAATGTGCAACACATCTAAATGGGACTGACCGACACCGAAAGCTACTTCTTCGTTTTGTGTGTGTATATACTTTGAAGATTCAAGCAGAATACGAGGAGCAGTATTTGCAGCAAAATATGCAACGTATTTGTAATGTACCCACGCTGATTGTTTGATTGTTCCGAACAGGAATCTTTCCTTATGGAGCAAAAGCGTCTAGCCATTTCTTTGTGAGCCCATTTATCAACTTGCCATTGTTCAAAACAACTTGCGCAAATTGGCACTAATTTCTTGCAGGTATTCTCAATACCTTGTTAAGAGTCAGCTTCCACACTACCAATTACGAATCACCCCTTGTTACAGAACTATTATGTGGTGAGTTGCCACTTGAAGAAACTGGAAAATAAATATCCTACTCACTTTCTTCAGATATCTCGTACGTTCGGATCCACTTAATTTTATTCAATCCGCGGACCATGCGGTCCATGATGGTAACTCTCATGACTCGACGTAGTTTACCGATGGCCATTTCTTTACAAAACTTACCAGTTGGCTGGCACACACTACTGTGCGTTTAACACCACGGGCGTCAGTAGGTTGATCGAAATTGCTTTTTTTTATAAAATTTACTCAGCAGCCAGCACCACATCTAGTCAATAATGATTTTATAACCCTCGTGCACAACGAAAAGAATGGTGGCTTATTACTCACTCTCCACCCCTACACAAAAATGGATGAATTTGATCGATATGGATCGATGGCTCGTATCCTAATCCTATGGAATTCCTAACCCTGTAGCATTTCTCATCCAATGCAGTGCTGCGGCCCTCTACACAAAACCGATACTTTCGATTAATACTAATCGATGTTGGCATTTATAGAAATTTTCGCTCTGCAATTCTGTTCACCTATTGGTTTATTCCGAAAACGTTTTCCCTCCTCTTATATTACTATTATTTATTTGCATAATCTGGTAGGTTTTACCAGCCTCCCCGCTATCTCAGGTCGCAGTACGCATTTTCGGTACGCCCGCATCGTCAAGGGTCCAGTCACCGTGAGCTGCACTTACCTTCACCTTTATTCTTCTTTTTCCCGTCTCAGGACCTTTACGGAAAAACATCACAAACTTCTTAATCAGGCTCCGCCCACCGCCTTGAAAGCTTTGCCTGCCGTGGAATTTGTCTCCTCGACACAACTCTAGCCATTACTGACCACTCCACTTTCTCCCGGTTCTTTTAGAACGGGATCGCATCTTCTGTTGTTCGAAGTTTGCACGCTCCGCCTATCGTGAGCGAATCTTAGCACACCTAGTATATTTGAAATAGCTCGGACGTTGGTTATCTACACCGATATTTGCCTAACCTCCATGCCGCGTTGGAGTCAAGTTATGAAATTTTGTAGCAAGCGCCGATTGCAGTGCGCTCACCTCACTGCGCCCGGGCCTCTACAATGCCATTCAAAAATTCGTGGCTGACCTTAATCCATCGTTTCCCCGTGTTTGCTCCATTTTGAAACATAGTTAAAAATTTTCAGTCTGAGAACTGAATATGAACCACTCCACGCTCCATCCAATGTGGGCGAAGCTTAGCTTCCTTCATGGGTGCTCCCTACTTCGTCCTATATCCCTACCCATCCCAAACTTGACCCCATCTCCACTGGTTGTTTTTAATGTAACTCCTAATTTCATGATAGACGGACATACAGAGGGACGGACGGCCAGACAAACGGAGCGTTTATACATAGTAGGGAATTGTCTTACAATACTGAAATGAGTGATAATGTTTCTCGGTGATGCATCTCTGCGAATGGTCTGCTAAACGAAATTTTTCAGGAATGTCTTCGGATATTACACTTGAATTTTATCAAGTCTTTTATGCCGCAATCCCAACAGTTAGCTTCATTGGCAATTCATTCATTATCTATGTTACGATTCGCTCAAAGTATGTCAGCCAAGAAACCTGCGTGCAACCATGCAGGCTTTTTTTCTTCGATTTCTGGAAGCTAAACTAATCTACATGTCACAATTTTCGAAGGTCACTTCGCAGTCCGTGTTCAATATTGATCGCCTCGATATCCTCTTCTTCTTCTTCAGCGTCGATCCCGCTCTGTTGCAGGGTCCGCATATCTGGACTTCCGTCTCCATTCCTCTCGATTTGTTGCGTCACCTGGGTGAAGGCCGCGTTTCTTCATGTCTTGATGAAGGGTATCGGCCCATCGCTGTCTCGGTCTTCCTCTCGGCCTCTTGCCTATCACCTCCGTTTCGTATCCAATACGGGCGACGCTCTCAACATTAGCTCTAAGTACGTGGCCGAACCATCGAAGTCTTCTCTCTCGCATCTTCTCGTCGATGGGAGCGATGCCATATCGCCTTCGGATATCCACGTTGGTCACTTTGTCAAGTCTCGTGAGACCGGAGATCCAGCGCAGCATTTTCGTTTCCATAGTTCCGAGCTTTCGCTCCGTCTCTTTGCCATCGCCTCGATATCCACTGGTCAGATATTGCAGGTATTCGCTCATCCTATCATGATCGTTTCTTACAATGTGTAAGTCTTTAGTTCATGCTCAATAACCTAAGTTAAAGTGCTCACACACTGCTTGCTGGATTTGAGAGTCCGAGGGAGTACATATAAGACAATTTAGCTGCAGCGGAAATTATTGTTACACCTAGCAAGCGTACCCTGTGCTTTTCTCTCTGAAAATTCAATCATTCGACCTACCACCGGCCATTATGAATCGCCAGTGCTTCAAGTCACTGTCACGACCTTTTAAGAACCCTATGCCGCTTTCACACTTTCCGGCACATGACCGGCAGCAATCGTCCCCTACACCGGCGGTACTCTGGCGACCGCTCTGTTTATCATGTTCCACCGAAACGTACTTTAGTATGATGATCGTGGCGAGAGACCACGCAAATCTATGGCGAGATTTTAATCTTGGCATAGTGCAAAATTGTGGCAAGATTTGTAACAACGTTGCTAGACTTATAACAACGTCTCAGTAATATTTTCGGTTTCGGTTTCGGTTTTTTTGTAATATTTTTCCGCTTTCGGTTTCGGTTCTTCGGTATTTTCGGTAAGTCTGTGGGCAAAATGTCGGTATCGGCAGAAAGGCAAACCTGCATGCTGTGCTTTAGACATGATGGCATGGGAGGAACCGAATAGTGAAGCCATGCGTTGTAAAAATCAGCGGTTGATCATCATGCTGATATGCTCTAGAACCAAGCCATGCTGTTTTGAAAGGAGTCTAACAAACCTTGAGGTATGTGGCATGAAGAAATACGGCCACTACTGACCTAACTTAGGTAACTGTAATGGAGAAGCAATGTAGGAAGAATATAGAGGGAGGGACGGGAGTGCAAAATAGTGTTTAATGTGACTGCATGGGGATATTCAGAGTGTACGGCGGCTTCTCTAGGAAAGGCTGAAAAGTCGGCCATCTGAGATTAAGTGGGAGGTGCTGGACAATTTCCATACTTATTGATCCAGATTCCAAGTACACCAACTTTTCCATCTAGATGTTCGGATACCAAAAATTCACGTTGCTATATTCCAGCTTTTCAGTATTGAGGGCCACAACATGCGGGAAGATTTTTGTGTATATTGGCAATTTATTCCATTGATGGGACTTCTCTTTTCTACCTTTCTTCTCTTGAATGTCGCTCTCGATCGTCTTTTGTCTACACGGATGTTTTAGTAAGTGTTATAACAGACTTTGATTCAAAGTTGGAAAAAATGGCTTCAAAAACTCAAGCAGAGGTCATGTACTTGAAATTGTTTTCTCAACTATCCACAGAACTCATTCTAAGAACACGAAAAGGAGGTTCGCGTATTACTTCCCTATTTTTCGTACCCTGCGCGTATTTTCAGTGCCAGGTAATCAGTATCAGCCTCACGCCGAGCATACAGCTCTCAAACTACGAATGCTCTTTTCTCAAGTAGTATATTGATGTTTGAGTTTGCCGCAAATGCTTTTCGCATATATGTTCTCCGTTTACAGCAAATCCTTTATCGTCAGTCAGTCGCGCCTCTACCTCTCCACTCACATGGTTTCGGCCTTTGTTTTCTCTCTTGTCATTACGCTATGGACAGTTATCACCCGATCATCGGAAGAGTAAGACTTATACCCTATTTGCACACGATTTCAGTGATGGAAACAGAAAAGTAGAACATATGTTGGTGCTGTGACATATATCAGCCTGCACAGAAAGCAAATTTCATCTCAGAAAGAATAAACGCACTCTACCGAAACCTTTCTGTGGGTGCTAGCAAGCTTCAGCATGACAACCGCTAACTGTTCTGAATTTTGGAGCAGTATTTCCCCAGCTGATCAATGTGGAAGACTCTGGTTTTGCATTTCGTTTGAAGTGGAATGTAAAACAATTTCAGAATCTCTAACCTTTACCATGACAAAGCTTAAAGCTTTCGGCTTCTCATTTCCTAGGATAGCCTACGCGGTATAGTTCGGAATCGTAATGGCAGGAGAATGCCTAAATGACAATGATAAGAGGGCTTGCCGATGAACATGTAGCTCTTCCTATTCTTCGGACGAGTCTGGTACCAATTTCTAGATGTTAAACGGAAGGAAAGTTTGGTTGGTCTCGGCGTGTTTGAGCATTTTGATCTCCGTATTCTGAAAATGGGAGCGCTCCACAAGAGACTGCACCATTTTCGCTTTTATAATGATACAGAGCAAAATGTAGGACCCAAAACCCTTTTCTTGGAATGCTTTTGTCTCTCCCGTGCCTTTGGCTGTTATACACAACGAACTTGCTTCTATTATTAATTACTTGTTCAGCAACCAACTGAAATTGAAGGTACGTCGTGTGCGAAGCATTTGCACCAATTCACCACAATGAGCTGCTCTTTCGAGTATATATCTTGTCTTCAGCTGTAAGCAACGTCCTGATACTAATTTGCTATACTCTAGTAATGTATCTCATCAGAAAAGCTCAAATGAGTAGGTTTTAATTTGGCTACAGGTGTAGTATTACCATTTGTAGTTGCTGCTAAATAATTACACTAGAACTTTTCTCCAACTTCGCTTTCGTCTTTGTCAGTAGTTCGATATGATGTTTCGACACTGTTTTTAGGTGAATGCAGTACCAAGCAAATCTGCCGATCGCTCATCATAATCAGTCTGACGACAGTATTTGACAGGCTCTGCATTATAGCCATAGCGTTTATAGAACAAGCTGGGGGTTTTCAAATGGCCAGAATTCAAATCAGTCTACTTGCGGGACTTTTCGTGAACTTTTCAAGTGCCACAAACTTTTTCGTTTATTACGCTTGCAGGTTAGTTGGCTTAGCGATTGCAATGTGTTCGAAACCGGAGTTTTTTGGCGTTCTGTGTGGAATTCCTCACAATAAATTAGTAATGAGACCCATTCATGACTAGTTCCATACTATCTCCTCGAGATATTCCTCCTGCGTACACTCAACCTCACCCACAGAAGCAACCTAAGCGAAAGTGCATTTTCAGACTGCATGAGAGATCTCATATAAAGTTGCTTTGAATATGAAGTATGAGAAGTATGAGAGTACGTATATCCACAAAAACGACAAAGGCTGTACCCCGTCTGAATAGCAGTGGTCGGTCATGCACTACTAGCCCTTTCAATGGTACTACATGATCCATCTTGCTAAAAAGTGCTGAATGGTGCATGGTGTTAACTGACTGGACAGCAACGCAAAGTCCAACAAGTCTCCACAATGTCACAAAATTCGAATGAAACAAACTTATCCCTATTGATTACCAGTTGAGCACGTCAATTTATTACTTTCAGCAAGGCAGCGAGGAATTGAGCCTTAATTGCTCTGTATCCGTAATTGAGGGAACATTACCCCAGCGATTATGGTATTATTTTCAGCACAACGTATCGCCGCGAATTCGATAAGTACCTTCTGATTGGAAGCTTTAAAAGCGCTATTGTGCGGACGATCACCGGCCAACGATAACCTTCCTTTCGATCTTGAAAGCAGTATTCGGCAGAAACGCAATGGAAACGATACACGGGGTGGATATTTGCTCAAATTTCCCCTTCAATCACCAAAAGGCATTATGGAAGCAAAAATGGCATATCAATGCAGGAGAAACGTGCTTTGCTTCGAGCTGCGTCTACAAACCACCATATTAACATTATCCATACGCGGAACACATACAATACCGCTCGCGTCGCGTGAGTAATTTTCGCCTTGCGACGGTTTGTTGGCGAACAAACCGTCGCAACGTCATAACATCGTTCAAAGTGGATAAAATGGAAATTCTTAAGAGCGTTGGATTCGTCTCAATGCGACGAGTTCAGTAGTGTATAAAATGTCAAATTTTGATCAGCAACAGTCCTGAAAATCGCGCGAAAACGCGTTTTCGCGTTTTTCGGCTATAAATCAATAGTTTATTGGTTTTATCAGAATTGTATACATTTTCGTAATCAGCTCGTCGAGCTCTACAAGAGGATGCTACAAGCTTTCGGTTTTCTCAGACTCGATTTTTTCACATTCTGAGAAGTTGGAGGGAAATTTTCTTTGGAACCTGATAAGTTGAAGCTAAAATCCTTTCACAATCTCAATCTGAACTCACAGAAGTGTAGAGATTTTAAAGTGGCGATCATTTCAGGTCAGCCCCTCCTCCTTTGTGTGGCCCTAAACAGGGCCTCCGTGTATACTCTGCCAAACAAAAACCATCCCTCAACTCATCTGCAGACGGAGATCCCCTAATGAAATGTATGCCGTTCGATTCCTCTGAGAAAATGCTATCGAACGACATACAAAAACCTTTGTACTAATAAATGTCTTATTTTCCTATTTCCAGCCCTTTCCTTTTGTGGATCGACGTCTCAATCTCCTGTCGGCCGTTGCAATTCACGTGCACGCCCTGGGAGAGCGGTCACGATCAATGGCGCCACCGCCAGCTCCTAGCGCTTTCCCACGGCCATGCACGTGAATAGTTAGGCGATTTATACGAAGATTCGAAGGCGCGGCTCCTCAAAAAAAGACTTTCACTGCCCGCGCTCTTCGTGGTTTGAAAAAAAAACTTTCTTTTTTCTTTGAACATGCGAAAGTTTGCTTGCTTTAGTCCATTACAATGAAATCGTCTCGGAAATTGAGAGATGCTACCAGAGTAACAGTGCTGCAACGGCTGCAGACGTTGTAGATCGCCTGAAGACCCGTGGAATAACCATCAGTGTTTTATATGTCAAAAGGCTACGAGGACGATATCTGGGATATAAGAGGATCTGGGATATAAGAAAACGACCACAAAATATTGCCATATGATAAGAGATGTTAATAAGCTGGCTCGCATCGATTTTTGCTCGGAAATGTTGGCAGCACAAGTGGGATTTTCAGACTGCGTATTCACCGATGAATGCACAGTTCAAAGTGAGCCAAATTCATAAGATATTCTATCTCTTATTACCTACAATACCACTTTTAGTTGATTCTTCGACTAAGTTCTGTTTCGTGAAGCAAGGAGATCACTACTCAAGAATGCGCAACCGAGCTAAGCATCCAGCGAAAGTGCATATTTGGGGTGGTATTTCGGTTCGAGGGGCCACTCGGCTCGCTATCCTGCCAGGAAACTGCAGAATCGATAGCGAGCTGTACTGCAGAATTATAGAGAGATGCTACATTCCCTTTAAATCCGAGACCTATAGCGGTGTGTTTTCCTCTCATGTACAATTTATTATTCAGTTTTGAGACAGTGCACTTATAGGATTTTGTCGCCTTGTACAAGACAATGCGCCACCACATAAAAGCAAGTATACAAGCGAGAAGCTGAAGAATTGGGGGGTTGACACGCTGGTTTGGCCTGCGGAGTCACCAGATCTCAATCCAATTGAGTTAATCTGGGGTAACATGAAAAAGAGTATCAGGTACAATATCGAGCATATCGTGACATTATAATGGAACCTATCTTGAATAATACAATTAGGAAACAAGCAATTGGCAACTTGGACGCTCTCAAAGTGGCCATTGCCCAATACTGGCAAACACTGACTCCAGAGATCTGCGCAAGATATGTTGCGGGTATCAGGAAAAGGATGGAGCGCGTTGTAGAGCAAGGAGGAAGAAATATTGTTGAAGGTAGGTAAATTTATAGGTAAGAGCAAGCTTGTAGTTAGTTCTAGAATCTTTTGATGATGTTAACGTACCCTTTCGTTAGGTAGTGATCTGTGAATCAGCAATTATTACGTTGTTATTACTGTTTGTATTTACGCATATTTCTAATGTCCTTAATATAGCTGTGAATAAAATATATTTGTATATTTCTAATGTCCTTAATATAACTGTAAATAAACTATATGTTATCTCCAATGTCTCACCTAACATGATCGAATGTACAGTGATTCATTAAGACGTGACCCGACAGGTAATGAATCGATTAATGAGACAGCATGCTATCATGGATTGGCAGCCGCCTCAGCCGTTATTATTAGGGATGTCGATTTGTGTGGACATGCAACCGGCCGAATAGCGCAGAGGGGTCGTTGCGTTTGACGTACGCTCCTGATGTGGGACCCGAAGGGGTTCGGATCCCCCGTTAAGCACAACGTTTGCAAAACATCGTTGTGCGCTCTGTGCTGATTCGACCGGTTTCTAATAAACTCAGCCCCCCGGTCGCGAGCCGGGGGGCAATAACACGCGGTTTTGGTGAAAATGAACATGAGTGGAAAGTAATATCGAGGTACTTAAAGGTGCCTCGTCCATAACTACTGAAGTAGCTCATCGCTAGACCTCACTTGTATGCATTCAAAACAAAATATACCGTGAAACCTATTCATAGATGGTTCGTGGCCGGTACACACGTGGTGGACCAATGAGATCGATAGCGAGGGGTCGACTTGGGTCGACCGTCAATTAGCAAGGGAATCAAGTCGCGACAATGTGATGATCATAAAAACCGAGACTTACACAATTAGTTGGCCACTGCACAATAACTGATGGCAGCATGTCCGGTATTGGGAACGAAATAAGAAATTTCGATTCGACAGCATTCATTTTCATTTTAAACACACATTTTCTTACTTTGAAACAACAAAATCTGAAGAACATCCATAGCGCATGGAGCATTAACGAGATTTTCCCTTTCATAGAGGGTATCTGTGCTGGCAGTCACAACTTGTCGGAGTTGAATTTTGACGATATCATTTTTTATAGTGTCTGTGGTTGTATATTTGGGGTCAAAAACGAATGCGGTACTCACCTAAAAGAACCTTTCGAAAATTGGCAGACCATGCCATCACTACTTCCTTATACATTTGTTGCATCGTGTTCCCCTTGAAATGCAGCTCTATGGACGTAATTCAAATTTGAAAAACTTCTTAAACACCATTTTCAGTTCATTGCTGCTGAATCCTATCATGAGAGATACCAAAATGATCACGGGTTTATGCTCTCCTCGAATACAAAGGTTTTTTTGGCTGTGAAATTTTTGTTGTGAAAGTCGCAGTTGAAGTGGAGGTTTTACGACTCCGCCGCGTCGACGAGAATCGCCCGTGGTACTTTAGGGCAAATTTTGCGAAAATCTCGAAAATTATGCCGAAGGAGCGAAGAAAAGTGGAAGATCCTTAGGTTCCCACATTCGCCTTAATCAGGGCTTTCTACTGAAACCTTTTTCGAATTATTTGAAGCATTTTGAAGAAAGTTATGGCAAAAGTTCGGAGAAATCATGGAGTTTCCGATTTCTCGTGTCGATTGACCATGAATTAGTGGCGGTATTGTAGGTGTTCAGTATTTTACCAGATGCCACAATGATGCCTGTTCTTGCAATCTGCCGTAAGCGAGTATTTGAAAGGAACGAAAATACGTGAAGATATGAACAAAATTCGCAGTAATGTGCACCTGCTGAGGGACAGCTAACGCGAAAACAAAAACATGAATCATTCCAACTGCTGGATTTGAGTTCCCGTATGAAAATGGCTGGACGGATGATAACAGAAACTTCAAGAAAATCTCTTCCGTTCAATTTCTTGAAAAAAACATAATTCAAGAGGAGATTTGCTCCTAACACACAAAATCTTTCCGATGATTTTACGTAAGTAGGGAACACATAAGTTCCTTCTGAAATTGTCTATTCGCTCAACATTTCGAAGGAATGGTGTTCCTAAGTAATTTTTACGAAAACGAATATGGTGAGCTAGACTGCCACGCGGTTCTTTAGAATGTGTGTGTTCCTTCTACACTGACACGACCACACCAGATACAGGTTTATGTAGTACAACCTCAAACTTGGGTAATTAAACAACTTAGCAACTTGTAAGCAACAACAACAATAAGTTAAATAGCTCCTAAAATCTCCTAAAGGAAAAGAGAAAACGACTGCCGGGAGCGCCCTAGGTGGCCTTTTATACGGTCGGGTCCGCCATTTTCCCGCCAGATCGTGCGGTAGGTCGCCTCCGGTAGGTCGGTGTCGTCGTCTCCGGTGTCGTGTTATCCACGACACTCCCGGCCATTCCATTTAGTGCGGCTTCCCATTTCCTTCCATTCGCGGATAGCATCTTCGAGACGTATTTCCATTTGTCGCTTCGCGTCTGGAACAGGACACAGTGCCTTGTGATGGCCCCCATCTCTCGGTATCGTGTCTTGGAAAGGTGTGCCGTGCACTCTGGCACAGTAAAAGCACTCCCTTTGTTTGTCGCCGCAATTACCGTCGCCACATCTTTCTAAGCAGAAGCGACATAGGTTTTTTGACGCTACGATCTGCTCCCTTGTACGAGCGTCTCTCACGGAAGGACAGGAGTCAGAAAAATGAGCATATTGCGCTCCACAGAAACTGCAAGGACGATTTGGCTGTATGCCTTCCGAAATGTGAGCTAACTTGCGGTACGGGTATCTTTTGAGTGCGTCCTCCATCGATTCGATCCAGCGGCGCTGGTCCTCGAAGTCCCCAGTGGAGGTACTATATCTGGAGCTGGATTGAGCCTCACGTCTACTTGATCTAGCAAATTCATCGTCGTCCCTGGTTTCTTCAATTAGCCTGGATACTCGTCGTCAGTGATTTCCATACCTTCTTCTTCATGTCCTCCTTGATCACGCAGTTTTAAATGTTGATCTGCATCATTCATACAAACCTCCAAAGATGACAGCCTTGCCTTCAAGGACTTGATTTCCTCCGTCTGCTCCTTCAGAACTTGCTGAAACTTGTTGACATTCTCACTGACTTCACTTGACTGCTGTGAATGACTTTCACAAACTTCCTTCTTGAGTTCCTTTTCAGCTTTCGTAAGGAGCTCCTCTGTCTGCTTGATGACTTCAATGAGAGGTCTGAGTTCCATCTCTATGGTCATGTTGATGACTCCAATTTTGTGGGATCCGAAGTCCTTGACCAACCAATCTTCATAGCGAACCGAGGACACTCCTCCAGTACTTGCGTGACGCGCGTAAATCCTCTCAGTAAGGATGAATCTGGTTCCCATTCTCAACAATACTTCCTTCACCGTGCTGGCAGAGTGTCTGAAATTCGTAAGAAGGAGGACCCTCTCCCCTGCCCCGGCTTTCTTGAAAGGGTCATCGGACTGGATAAACTTGAAATGGTTACGAATAGTACGCGAAACAGTAATATAACGTTGTATCTCATTGAAACACTTTTCAAGTTCGTTCTCGAGCTGCTCAGCACTTGGATGCGATCTGATGAGTAATCTGCTGAGGTAAGCAGCATCTCCATCGACGTCGCGTGTAGCCATCCTGAAATCGATGTCGTGTGAATTCGCGCATTCGACAGCACTTATGTATTGTCTTGAAATATAACTGAACTTGAAATACAGTGAGGTGGTTTTCTGCTCGTGATGCCTTATGGGCTTGCAGAGGCGTATTGGGTTAACGGGCCGCACAGAGAGAAACTTTTTATTGGGTAACCCTATTATTGTGACAACGAGAGGCCCATGAAGGTTACGCACGTGGGAGCTCTTTACTTTGCGGTATGTTGGAGCTAATACCCACAGCGGTCTTTTCCATTGTTTTAATTCCCACTTTATTAAGAGGATGAACCTCGCTGCTGGGGCTAAACTTGCCAGAGTGTAACAATCATTTGAAGATGCAAATATATTTTTCTCAACGCGGAATATAACTTCTGGATTGCTTTTGCTTTTCCTACCCTTCCAGTGTTCTTCGTATTCAGATGAAAGTACTTGGGGTAGTGTCTTGTGTTTAGCGGGGTGAGCGCGTTTGATGATTTCTCCACCTTGAGGTCTGTCCAGCCTTCTGGACTGGATTTTGTGTGAAGCTTGGATCTCGGGTGTTAACTTATTTACCCAATAGGTACGGTAACTTGCTTCAAAGTCGGTACTTTTCAGCTGCGGTGAGTTCGCAGCGATTGTCGCGACGGAAGGACAGAATGAGCTCAGTGCCAAAATGAGTAATAAGATTGAGGCTGAAACGAGGCCAACATTTGCTGAGCCGTTTCTATGCTCTTGCGACTGCCGCGAGCGTGAACGTAAGTTGTAACCATGAGCGGGCTCCACAACTTGCCGTTCTTCTTGTGCAATGCCGTCTGCCTCTTGGGTTTCACTGTGACGTGTATCTTGTTCATCTTGACAGTCGTTCTCAGCGGTGTCCTCTAATTCCAATGGGACTAACAAATTTATCGGCCTTCTTATATGTTTATGTGAAGGTAACTTGATCACTGCTTCTCTGACGACTCCATCTCTGTTCGTTGGTAGGGCGCTGATTCTCCCCATCCGCCACATGTGTCGAGGTTGGACCTCGTCGCAGATCAACACGAGACTCCCCACCTTTGGCACCAACGCTCCGGCTCTTTTCTTTCCTACTTTTGTTTGATGTTTCTCCCTCAGCGCAGTAAGATACTGGGTGTACCAGACTTGCCAGAATCTTTCGGTCAGCTTACATGAGCTTTGTAGAGCCTGGATTGCTTGTGTTTTTGTGTGAATCACTGGAATATCTAGAGGTGGAGCATAAGAGGAATCTTCGAGTTCATTGTCAAGCGACTCGAAGGGGAAATGAACTTGTAGCTCGTTCTGGACAAAATCGATGGGTCTCAAAACGCTCTCTCGATCGAAGCTCGAGTCGGAGTAGAGAAGCGGTCGAGTGTTCAGCAGTGCTTCTATTTCCACGACCACCGTTGATAGCTCCTCAAACGAGAGTATGGTCTTCCCTAGCGTCTTATAGAGAGAGTACTTGACTGACTTGATTAACCTTTCATAGAAACCTCCTTGCCAGGGAGCGTATGGGGTTATATGTCGCCAATCAATCTCCTTGTTGCTGATCTCTCGAGCCACTGCAGGGTCGTTCTGCGCTGCAGTCGAACACTCCTTGAGAATTGTTTCACCTAGAAGGAACGTCGGTGAGTTATCGCTGGTGATTGAGGAAGGAACGCCTCTCCGTGCAAAAAATCTACGGAGCATCTGAAGGAAAGCACTCGTCGACTGATTAGGAACGATGTCCAGGTGAATTAGACGTGTTACCATGCAGGTAATTATAACGCCATAACATTTTTCTTTTTCCTTAGTTGGAATGGTGATTGTAAGCGGTCCAAAGTAGTCCAACCCAACATGCTCGAATGGGCGTGACTTGACGACTCGCTCCGCTGGAAGACTTGGCTGGTCAGGGTACTTGCATGGCAAGTTATTTAGTTTTTGACAAACTATGCATTTTCTTAATTGCTTTGTAACTTGTGAGCGTAGCTGTGGGATCCAGAATTTTTGTCGTATAATAGACATAGTGTGGTTGATCCCTGGATGACCGCCAATATGAGCTTCCTGTGTGATGAGTTCCGCCAAAAAGGTCTTTTGCAAGATCAAGATGGGGTATTTGGCTTCATCTTCCATTTCGCTTTTTCCCAACCGACCAAAACATCGCATGATGCCTTCGCTATCTATCTGTACATTCAAATGACAGAGCTTTTGCAGTATTGCTGACTTGATCCAGGTTCGCTGATGATGACGAATCAGTACCTTTTCTGCGTACTTGACCTCTCTTCCTGCTAGCGTGGTTGAAGCGAGATTCAAACGTTCTCTGAGTGAGATCGAGATCTCAAGGTTGTTTGGATTCTTGGCGTAAAGCCGCAGAGCTATGACTCGTACAAATCGTAGAACATATGCCAGAATTCTCTTGGCTTTCGTGAGCGTTGTCGCTTGTCTACTTGAGATTAGTTCCCCTTTTTGTTCCATTTGCATCACAGTTACTTGCACTTGTTCGAAAAGCGTGCGTTGATCCTGCAGAGACAAGCTGCGTAACTGGTAATGGTCGAGCTGATCAATTAGTTTTTGGATCAGTTCCTCTGGGTTGCCGTACCGAGCGTGAAGAAAGTTTACTGCTCTGAGGTAGTTCTCGGGTGTGACATGAAATTTCTTCACGGATGCTCTGGCTTCCCCATCAAGGGCATTCAATAAATAGTTAAACTTGAACAGTTCCGGTAAGTCCCTTGAGTGGACGTTAGCGTTGAACAGTTCCCAGAAATTATCGAAGTCCCAAATATTGCCCGTAAACTTGGGGACAGGGAGCGGCGGAAGCTCAGCTTGCTTTGGTACTTGATTGAGGATCACGTTGGGGGTAGCTGCGCTTTGAGTTGCCTGCTGTAATCTCAGTGCCTCCAGAGACTTAAGCGCATGTATTCTACCTTGCAAAAGTGCACTGTATTCCAGCGCGAGTGCGAGAGCTCCCTCTGCACGGGTGACATACTGCTCTATGTCGTTGGGGTCTGCTTCTTCACCCCCTTCCTCGAGGGAGAATAGGTCACTTAATGCCTTCTCCACTTGACTACTGATTGTCTCTACGGTCCCTACTGCTTCTTCTAGGCGGCACAGATTGCCTAGGTAAACCTTACTCGAAAGGTCTTCCGTGATAACTTGTAGGGAATCGAGCTTTTCTTCCTTAGAGCGCTGCAAAACTTGCTCGAGTTTGTTGCAAAAACGCGTTAAGCGGCGCTTGACTGTTGTTGTTTGAGCAACCATCTCAGCTTGGTTGGTGTGGTGTGATATCGGAGATCACTGATAATCAATGATCGGGCACTGATAAATCGTTAAACCTTATCCTCACTGGATTCCAGGTTCGACTTAAACTTGATTTGTGGTTCAAGTTCCCAACTTGTACTACACTTGTATGAAAGTGTAAAAAGGAAAGAATCTCAAAACTCCCCTTGGAACTCTCAGAAGACTGACCTGAGTTCGTTTTGGATTCGCTCCATCCGATGCACCATGAGTTAGACTGCCATGCGGTTCTTTAGAATGTGTGTGTTCCTTCTACACTGACACGACCACACCAGATACAGGTTTATGTAGTACAACCTCAAACTTGGGTAATTAAACAACTTAGCAACTTGTAAGCAACAACAACAATAAGTTAAATAGCTCCTAAAATCTCCTAAAGGAAAAGAGAAAACGACTGCCGGGAGCGCCCTAGGTGGCCTTTTATACGGTCAGGTCCGCCATTTTCCCGCCAGATCGTGCGGTAGGTCGCCTCCGGTAGGTCGGTGTCGTCGTCTCCGGTGTCGTGTTATCCACGACATATGGCTTGAGCGCAGTGCCAGTTTCAAGTGCAATTAGACGCAACATACAAGAAGCTTCGCAGTTATTCGCTGAATTCCCCCTGCGTCATGAGACAGCACACCGTGAACTGATCTCCAGGTTCTTTCTTTGAAAGGACTACACTGTTAAGGAGTAGAGCGTAATTTCTGAACAAGCGGCTTCTTAAAAGCATTCGGTCAATTTTCTCTCTGAGCGGGTGCATTACATAACCTTATCATCATGATCAACTGATTCTTTCACACCGATTGCTTCCCAACATTCATTAGCAGTTGACTTTTCTCGACAGATCCTTAAAATAGACATATCTCTGTAACATAAGCCAGTGATTACTGTTTCGGTTTGGTATGTGAATATCTCGCTTTGTAAGCTTATGTCCGTTAGGCAGTGCGAAGGAAACTACCGCTGTCAGAAGTGGGAAACCAGTATGGTATCAATTGATAGACATAGCACCTTCGGCCTTTCTTTTGGTACTCCTATTAGGTACACTAGTAAATGTCATTAAGCTATGAGTAAGATGCATGCCGAAAAATGAATGTCAGCTGGCTGCCATATGAGTACCCCTTCGACACTTCTGGTACTAAATGTATTAGAGCAGGATTTTCGCATTGCAGAAACCAAACGAAATGAATTGTTAACGCTGTTCAGAGATAGCGTAGAATTGTCGCCAGATCACTAAAATGCTCCCTAAGCTTTTAGTTGGAAACCATCATTTGATAAATAGTATGAGTGGAAGGAATTTCATTGATTTAAAAAGAGTCGATATACTCTTTTTTTAGTGGAATCGCCGATTCTCCGAACCTCCGATAAGCCAAAACCATGACTGGTTCTAAAATTTCAGTTTCAAATTATTCTGTTTCTTGACCAGAGCATTTTCGCTCCCTCCAGTAAGACCATGTTATAAATGCAGTATGAGGAGTTGCCTGTTCAGTTGGCAAATAAATATGCGTGTCATCATGAAGATGTCTTCGAACTCGAGAAGTTGCATCATGTTGCATCACGTCAAGTCCGGCGCGAGTACGAGCACTCTACGTTGTGTACACCGAAATTGACGACAGAGGGTTACGGTAAATGTTTGGTTGGGTACTGAAGTTAGCTGCTTGTCTTTCCGAGTTGCCCGCTGTAGGAGACGGGCCGCGGTCCAAAATTAGTTGGAGCACCTGACACCCAGCGCAATGGAGTGGCCATTCGCAACTACATTAGCATTCATGTAAGCACATCTAGAAACAGTGTAAGAAAGAATAAAGGAAAAAGTAAAAGGAAAAAGCAAATTTATAAAAGAAACATCTTCTCCTGGCACCATGCCACGGCGTCAAATTGGGGAGTTTGTGCAATGGCGGCCACCTGAACTCGTCCACACTACGTCTGTTCTACCGTAGGCCAAGATTACCTCCTTCTGGTGTCTTTGAATGTGACAAGATGCGGGATGCTATCAGCCAAGTAATGCTTCAACTTAAAAAGCATTTGTTGCTATTAGATGATGCCACTCTCTTTTCTCCGAGTGAATGATGACAAAGGAGAGCGCACCTTAGCCTCCTGCGGTATGAATGATACTTTGAAAATTGTGCAAACGTTGAAAAGTGTAAACGCGTAACTTTGTCCATCATAAAAAGAACTTGCCTCGGATGAGTTGTCATTTTCACATCACGCTGTCGTAGAGGCACGTATCTACTTCTTAGCCAGTAGCACCAGCAACATTGAGCAGAAAATATCAGAACTCCTGAAATAGTCACTCAGCGCCACCCAGTCTACTGCAGTAAGCTCGAAGACTACGGAAGCACAAAAACTTTTCGAGATTTATCTTTGTGATATTTCTTTGCTGAAGTGGCAAGAAGTGGGCCCAGAGGACTTGACTCTACATATTTTGAGCGGACGTGCTGAATGGTGGAAGGGTCCTCGATTGCGCTAAGGTCCTCAGTTATCTGTGGGCCCGAAGCCAGAATAACGTCCAGTAGGTTCCGTCCATTTCTTGAATCCTTAACCACTCGCTTCAGATTAAAAGAATTGGCGAAGGAGGCAAAGGCCCATGGTTGGAGTGGAAACAGTCCCCTATGAGCGACTGTGTCCCATATCATGAGAGGAGAGTTGAAATGTTCTAGGAGAACGAATGAATCAATTAATCCCTTACAAAGTTTACAAAGGAACCTAATCAAATTTGAAAAGACCAATGAAGCGCACGACGGACTGCGATAAGTGATAATCATTAGGATTTTTCCGTTGTGTAGGGTGATTTCAGGCCATACTGTTTGTATTTGCTGGTTAAAACTTTGAATTGTAGGCTGTGCGGAATATCTTTACAGATGTGGGCCAAAACTCCTCATCCGATTCTAATGCTAGAACGATCGAAACGATAAACTATGTGGGAAAAGTCATAGGTAAGGATAGCACCGTGGACAGTGTCAGGTTTGCACCAGCTCCCATTTATGAATAGTACGCTAGGTTTGTGCCGGAGAAGGAAAATGAGTGCAGAGCTTTGTTAACTACAGAGCGAGCCTTAACTAAAAATAACATATGTGTTTCGAGCGGAAACGCTGTGATTGTTGGTACCAGAAGTATTATTGAACCTATTGGCAACGCTCAATTTCCAACGAGTAGTCGCAAGCACTAAACTCGAACCTTTATCGATTAGCCATGAATATCGGCGCATTCGTAATGTAATCGGGGGTGAGGGATTGCAATCACGGCTTCTGGCGGAAAGAGTGCGACTCTTGGTGGCAGCGACACTCCTGACAACACCGCTGGTGGCTGGATTTCTATCGACCGAAAGATCACAGGACCCGGCAGGAGGACCACCCTGACGGGAGGTTACGACCATCGGTGGAAGGTTCCCTATTCACCGAGAGACTGCGACCTCTGGAGGGAGGGTCACCCCTGACATAAAAACCCCTCGTGACATGAAAGTCACGAAGGTCTTCTTGGCTTGTGTTTAACACGGTTCACGAACAACGTGGGTCAAAATGGATCACGCTGGACCGCCAACCACTGGTTCAATCACTTCGCTGCCGAAGATCTGAGTGTCTGATATGACGGACCTGCTAAATCCCACAAGGCAACGGCCGATCTACCACGAATATCTTCCGAAAGGCACCACAGTCGCGACTACCCTCAACACTACTCAGCTTCAAAAAGTCGCAGGTATTATGCGAGAAGAGCGTCCGAATCTCCACCTCCACTAGCCAAAAAATTTAGGAGCTCGATGGCAAACGGTTACTCATCCGCTGTATTCTTCGGACCTCGCACGGTATTGCCATATCTTTCGTGCCGTGAGACTGTTCATCAAGAAGAAAAAGTCGACAAAGTCGTTTTCGAGGTGACGCACTTCTTCGAGTGGTAACCGCTTTCCTTCTGGGCGCGGGAAATCGAGCAACTGCCCATGCTATTGGCGAGAGCCCAAGACTACGAGGGAGAGTATATTGCAGATTGACCTGAGTTAAATTAGTGAGAAATAATTAAAAGTATGACTTTTTGGTCATGGTAGACTCATTGGACAGCTCAGTTTTTGAGCTATGTTTGGTTTCGGATGTCTATGAAGAGAGATCCCTCCTCTATTGAACTCTCGAACAAGCTCTCCCTCACCTGTAATTGATTCCTTGTCGAAAACGCAGGTGGCAGCTTCAGCTTCCTGCTTCGTCCGTCTGGAGGGCTATTCATAAGAGGCATCCTCGCGAATTGCTAGAATGGAGGGTAGATACCAGTCGAGATGAGTACACCGTCCGGAATGACTAGCATGAAAAATTCAATGAAAAAACAGACAATTGCATAACGTATTCAAAACTCCACAAGCCCTGCTCCTTATGGGCAGAACTAATCCGCTTACAGCAACAGATGACCAACGAGGCATTTGAGGCCTACGATTTAGGGTGATGATAAGATAAGGAAGAGATTCTAATGATAAAGAAGACGTTAGCATGAGGAAACAGGTGATATTCCAGAGTTCCTCATGATACCATTCAACGAGAACTGACTCAAAGGCTCGTCTTCACGCGGTAATCTCCTAGCTCAAATGTCAGGGGGTCTTAATTTTGCCCTTGGCTTTTTCTTCGGCGAATTCCTCAGCGGCTCTAACCCACCCAAACTAGTCCTGGAATTTGTCTCTATGATGTAGGTTTCATGCTGAATAGGAGTAGAATGCGTGGCGTATTGGAGTGGAATCAAACTACGCCAAATGCTTTATTTTCTAGCTTTTCAACCGGGTAGTAACTGCAATATTGTAAGAACGCGTTTCTTTTAGTTTCCAATACGTGTTTTGAGCGAATGTACAGACAGTAAAACAATACAGTACAAAGATAGTGATTTAAGGGCAGACTCCTTCAGTTTGAAGAAAAACACTTGCAAGGCTTGCCCATCAGTTTGCTGCAAGTCTGACCAGCTTCCCCTGAAAAATTAGTGAATCGGTTCTTATTGTTCCCCTCCAAGAGCATTGAGCAACTGACGCGCAGAATTGCCTTTATAACTTCGCTCTCACGATTACCCCCACACACGTTCGACGTTCGTGAACCATTTGATTGCTACACTGCAAAAACTCCTTTTCGATGGCCGCCCGCCCAATGAAATTTGATAGGCCACGCCGTAATAAAATATGAAAACTGACCATATGGACCACTACTACTGGCCACGTTCCTTACTTCACAACATCGAATTTCGTATCTGTCACTCTAAAGAAACTGATGGCTAGAAACGACAGATCAATAAAAGCTTAATCATCCTTTTTGGCTCCAAGCATTTGACGCGAAAAAGGGAGAAAAGTGACATTAGGAGATACGAGATCTACAAGGGGAGCGACCGTCCTTATTTTTGTTGTGCGCCATGTTTTCTTCTTCTATTCGGGATCATAATGGTATTTTAACGCTGTGTAGCCCACAAAATAAATTGCAAGCACCAATCGGAGCATTACTTTGTTTATCCACCTACCCGTCTTGGAAGAAGCAGGTCGCGCACATGTCACGTAGCCCGAAAGGGAGATTGCAGGGTAAAAGACTGGTTGACAATCTTCAAGCGAGCTTTATTCTGTGTCGGTTGTGGGTAGTCGTTCTCAAAAAATTTCTCAATGCATTGCTTAAACGTTAAAAGATGGCTCGATTTGCTTGGAAGTACGTGCTGTCGTAGGTCTCTGTTCGGGGATTTGATCTTCTGCATTCTGGTTCAGCCCTTATCAAACACAACTCCCATCAATCCCTTCCACTGGAATGGCTTGTAGAATAGCGTGGGGTTCACGTTCAGGCAGCTATTAAACAATTCCGAAAATAAACTTGACTAATCTGAGGGAGATCGAGGGGCTGCCTTACGAAAATGACGTTTGATTCGTGGAACGCTCAAGAAACGGCACTGGGACGATCAAGTAATTCACTTACAATGATCTAAACAGAATAAAGACTCGCAGCACGTCTGTTGTGAGTGGATGAAGATCAGCAGACAAGGTGCATAATGCTATCTGGTCACTGTGCTTCTCTGAGGCTCCCCTTGAAAGCAATTTCAATTTTTTCGATAAGCCATTTTCTCTCTATGGCTGGATAGCTTATAGACCTCTTGTAGATCTCTTCTTCTATCTTGTAAACTGAGCCTTTTCAACACCTTCATTCAAGTATTTAAGACGACACATTCTCTACTAAAGCTAATTCTTGCTAATGATTACGTCTCCCCACACCAAACATCTTCTCGGAGCTCTGCGAGGAAGCGCTAGCAGATACCCTCCGCGAAGCCTTGACAACACACTGATGTACCCATCGCCATGGCAACAAACTGACCTCAGCATCAAATCGCTCACTTAACATTAAGGCACGTCGTTCCATCAACTGTCACTAATTAGTCTGAAAATAGAGACCCAATTAACACCCAAAATAAATCCTGATTCATCGTTCAGGGTACCTTATCTACAATACCGCTCGCGTCGCGTGAGTAATTTTCGCCTCGCGACGGTTTATTCGCGAACAAACCGCCGCATCGTCATAACATCGTTCAAATTGGATAAAATGAAAAGCTCTTAGGAGCGTTGGATTCGTCTCGATGCGGCGAGTTCAGTATTGTATAGAATGTCAAATTTTGATCAGCAACAGTCCTGAAAATCGCGCGAAAACGCGTTTTCGCGCGATTTTCAGGACTGTTGCTGATCAAAATTTGACATTCTATACAATACTGCACTCGCCGCATCGGGACGAATCCAACGCTCCTAAGAACTTTTCATTTTATCCACTTTGAACGATGTTATGACGATGCGACGGTTTGTGCGCGAACAAACCGTCGCAAGGCGAAAATTACTCACGCGACGCGAGCGGTATTGTAGGTTGCTGCAGAAGTGCAGTTGCGAAAATCGAAAGTTCGACAAGGAGAGGATCAAGTACCGTGTGTGTCAAATCTTCAGACCATTGATCTTGCTCGCGCTGCTCCTGTTGTCGTATAATCTCAACAATGGTCTCATGAAATTGACGAAACCAATAAAAATGGCAAAAAAGTTAAAAAGGAGCGAACCCGACCTTTATCCGATCCCTTTTCTGAGTTTTCGAGACTTTCGAAGATGTGAGAGGTATTCCAGATGTTTTAATGCTAATATGTTCATATGAAGACTTAGTAGGGCTGATCAAAGGTCGATACATCGCTTTGCCAGGTCTAGCATCAAATCTAGAGGACCCTTGAGAGATTGAGTACGATTACTTGTAGTGGCCACTATAAAAGCAATGTAGCGCCTGTGACTACTTCACCTTAGCTAGGCATCTGAATTGTCGACGAAAAAAAGAGAATACAAGGTGTCAAAGTAAGTGTCAAACAAGCTTTCTCCTGGAATGAGCCTGAATAAGCCATGTCCTAAATTTGTTAACCGGTGCTATCTCAATGAGGGGGCCATCCTATGAAAAGTTGCACATCTAAGCATCTTGGAGAGATTTTTGAGGGGTCAATCTGCACATCCAAGCGTATATTTTTGCCTGAGCTTTAGTAGAAGGAGGAGAGGATTCCTTTCCCCTTCTAGGCTCAGGTAAAAATAATGTCTAGAGTGAGATGCCCCCGTCATTGCGATAGCACCTGTTAACCCACTATAAAACCAATAATTTCATTTTGTCTTAATCCAAGTACAAATGCAATGAATTAGGTGGAGCTACGGAATCTTGATACCACGAAATTTTCATTATCTACTGACTGACTTTAATAAATCGCAAAAACAAGCATTTAACGCATCCAGTCATAATGGCTTTATTCTGTGACTGATGCATACTACTCATTACAATGGGGGCGTCAACATGTACCGTAGTCTGGGCAGGGATCTGCTGTGCCCTCTACCACCTCTGAGGCGATAATTGCCTCCGAACCCTGTACACGCATGCGGGCAACCGTGCAGGTCTTCTTTAGTACTCTAGCCTGAAGTACCGATTGCAACAACGAACGCGGCCTCATATTTTGACGTCAGGTTGGGAAGATAGGGAGCTAGACATAGCAGTCAATCACTATTCAGTATTCAGTCGGAATGCGTACTCTCGGATCGAAGTTGTAGGAACCTTTGGATTTTTTTCTTGATTGCAGTTGTTATTGGACCAGTACATATGTTATCAATGTTTCCTCCTTTCTATTAAATTTACCAAAATGTGCGGGTAGAGGGCTTAATTAATCTATGAGGCTTCCATCAAATACTCCATGCAAGAGTATTGTGGGGTCTGCACCCACTGCTGTTGTTCGTTGTCAAGTAACAAAAAGGCAGGCGCATCGTGTGCATTAATCTTCAGATCCCCCTTGATCCACAAAGCAGTGCCACTGCCGAAATCGGGAGTAACCTTTGTGGATCCCCGTCTTCATAGCTGTCCAAATTTTGCATTATGCACTGGACCACTAGAGAAATGACTGCAGACTAATGGACCGATCTCAAAATGCTTTTGACTGTTATATAAAGGGTTGAGAAACGATTTTGCATAGAATATGAACATCTGAGAACGATAACCCACGTACAAATTCGTAAATGGACAGGCGACTTTGAGTGATGCCACTGACGATTTTCTGAAACAGCAAATCTCTGTAGAGTTTCTGAGCAAACCTTTCCACAACGCTGTGAATCGAGGATGTCAGGTTGGTATACCATAGTCGACTTTTACCGTAATATTGCAGCAGTTCTCAGGCTTGTCCCTCACAAGGAAGCCTATCAGCACCTAATAAGCTTTTCTAAACCGGTTCTTTCCCATGTCAGACCCATATCTAAAAACCGGCGTCAAGTTTGGCTAAATGTTTTCAGAAATGGCGGAAAATGGTAGATGATTCAATCCACATTAAAAAATTTTTGCATTTTCCCAATCTTCGTCCTTTTGTTGGTGACGATGTAGCTTTGGTGAGTCTTCTGATATGCATATACTGAGCGCCGCAGCTGGAAAGTACTGCACAAACTGGTCGAAATTATTTGCTTCCAAGCAACTTTTGTCACTCATTCCTTGGCCCCCCAGAAGCATTCAGCCAAACTTGAGACCGGGTTTTGTGCCATGTATGCGACCATATAAAATGCAAAAAATCGTTATGTAAAAACTCGCTATGCCCTTACGGGCCTTCCTCGTTAGTATGATTCTCTCCCATTAGTTTCATCTTTCCTCTTACTTGTCGAAGAAATGACATACCGTGTATGCCCCGAGGGGCTACCCCCTTCCCCCCCCCCACTACAAAAATTATTTTTCAGCAATTATAGGATTCCGCTCTTCTGCTCCAGGAATCGATTCACCTAACCCAACCGAATTCTAATCAATAAAGCCTCACGAATTTGTAAATCGAGCAGCGCACCAACTCTTCTAAGGGGCGGAGTCTCGTAATGCTGTTCACTGAGCAGGGAACCTACTGGGGTGTTCGCTACCAATGGAGATCCTGTGGAGGCGTGTACTTTGACCTCATCGCAGAGTCTGCTCTCTGATGCTCATCTGCATATGTCAATGGCATATACACTTATCCTGACCTCACCACCATTGCACCAGCACCACAGCACGCCCTTCTTACGCCAACGACCCCCAGCCGTGAGCGCTGGGTCACCGACCAATCCACCTCATTCCTATTCCTATTATGCGTACGCATTCTTCCATTCAGAAATTCTCTATGTTTAATTATACCTTCTTATTGCTTCAAAGATAGATTTCCTATTTTGAGATTATTACTTCCACTATACGTCTCGTTGTCGCTCGCAATATCTCACAGTTCAATTCAAGGCCATAAATAGCCATTTTCAGCACAAATGACCAGCGACCAAGATAAACCAGTGGAGCTCGAGCAGGTTCCGCTCAAATCTGACACCGATGCTCCGGCTGGGACTGCAGAAACGCTTGACGAGGCATTCCCTCCCCTACCGTCACAAAAGAAGGCCTGGTTCTTTAAAAAGGTTTGCTTTTTAAAGGCACAGTATGTATATTGGAGAAATCTTCCCTTGTCTATTCTCCATGTCTCCTATTTAGACGACGACAAAAAGGACAACCCTTGAACAACCGAAGGAGGAAGAAGAAAAGACGAGTGAGGAAAAGCCAAAGAAGAAATGTTGGTGGGGTAAGCACAAGACTGAGGAAGACCAGAGAGGGGACCATATGTCGATAGGAATCGATCTTGTAAACCGAGACGAAAGGGTAGGTAACTGGCTTTCAAGAGGACTGGGTTTTTGATGATCTTATGCTAAATGGAAGTGTTCTAGAACATCAACGAGCACGTTCGTTTCGGTTTTGAAGACATCTTCGGCGAAGCTGACACCCAGCACTCGTGGGATTGTGTTTGGCGGCTCGTGTACAAGGTGTTCACGTGAGTTTATCCTTCATTTCATAGTTCCAAGAAGACTGTTGGGGCTCTTTTTGTGCCCTTGAGGTCGACAAAATATTTCTTGTCGGTGATGAAACATTCTACATTTCAGCTGGACCCGTCTGTTCGTCTATCGCCTTTGCTCACTCATTCTTGGTCTGCCAGCAGCTATCCTCTTCGGTATTCTGTTCGCCGTCGTCTCAGTGATCAACGTGTTCGCCTGTGTACCGATCGCTAAACTGCTATCGATTCCCGCTAACTGGATCGCCAAGGTAAGAAATCAGGCATCAGGTCGTATTGAGTCTATTACCGCATCGAGTAGCGCGTTAGCGTTCCCGCGCCAATTGAACAAACACAGCAGCACCACGCTCTATCCAGCAGTCCAGGTGGAGGTGGCGGGCGGTGGAAATGCGATATATCAGTATCCGTCAAATGTACCGTCGCATGTATACACACGAACACATTAGAACTCTCACGGGTCCCGAAAGGCCACTATTTACACACCCACTTCATCATCACCGTATTCATCAGCGTATACCATTTCAGACGTGGAATTGGCTTGTACATGCGATCATCGATCCTTTGGCCACTTCCCTCGCTCTACTGTTCTCTTCGTTCACCATCAGAAAGTACGGTATCAATTCGCAGCCAACAGATCCGTGTGTCGCCTAAACGCTGTCCCCATCAGGGACTTGGAAAGGACACGGAGATTTTTGTCTGTAAAAATATTCGATTTTCGTACACCGATGAGCTAATAAAGACATTTTCTCAGCTGCTTTTTGGTGCCTTCCAATTAAACGGCTCCATGAAGCCAAAACAGAGGTGGGTCTGTTGATGATGGCTTCTACCGGTATTAAATAGAGGATATGTTTTTTTGCCTGAGAGCCGCATTCCCCCCAGGATGGACGATAGAGCGCGTTCTGGTGGAGACACAGATCATGCAAGAGGTCGTTAATTACGCGAGCCAATTGCGACGACTACCAGGCCAGGGTGCCAGGTTTGAATTCTGGCCAACAGACGTACGACGGCCAACTGTTGGCCCTTGATTCAAGAGGTCAGGCCAATGGACAAACATGGATAGCTGGCGCGGCTTGGATGACTCCAAGCCAAAACTCAGCTAACTCTGTGTGGAGAGCATATCAGTATAGATACATCATATTATCGTTACCAGTGGTGGAAACGTCCAAAACCATACATGGCTGTAGATCATTTAGTACACACACGACAATCGTCCAGAAACTCGTATGACATTAAAATGGGGAAAAACCGACAGTAGTCGAGTTTTTCACAGAATTGTAAATTAAGGATGTCAGGGTGATGTACCGTACCGAAATTGCCTTACAAAGCCGACGAAATGTATGGTAAGGGTTACTGTATACCTTACTGATATTCTGAATTCGCAACAACCATAAATCCCAAATTGTATAACACTGAAACTGAGAAACCTGCAAGCCTCTTCGGAGGATGTGTTGGAGGATATGTTGAGGATGTCAGGATGATGTACCGTGCTCAGACTGTCGGCAGGACTTCAACCAAAAGAATGAGGCTGTCCATTAGCAAATGGTCCGCGTGTAGTACGGCGCAATGTAATTATCTAAAGCCACATCACTAAATTTCATGACACCTCCATGAACCAGGAAAAGCGTCATATCGGTTACTGTAGACCACTTTGACACTCTGAACTTACAACATTTTGATTCCGTCACTAATTTCCTTTTCTTTACTTTCGAATAAACTCACCTAGACAAGTGCTGATAACTTGACTAAGGACACTATCACCTACTGAGCAGAAACAAAGTAGCCGCCATTCGATTTCCAGAACTGGGTGAAAAAAACGTTAGTCTGACATTGGCAGTAATCCAAACTACCATCTGCCAACGGTTACTTCCGGACCGATTTTCAAAGCGGTACAAACCATGAGGTCGACCTCATTACTACTTCTTTTCTCGAATACTCGACCTTGGTCGCTCAAGTAGCGCCGCAGTCCTCAGGGAAGTGACCTCACTCTCCATAAACTCGGCATCAACAATCAGAAAAACTTCATTGAAAGAAAAAATAGTAAAATAGAGTAACTTCTCTTAGATCATGACATATATGAATTTGAAAAAAGATATTCGAGCTCTAGTACCGGATGCCAGTACTAGCCATGAAATGAGTCAAGATGAACAGATGGAAGAGCAGTTAAACAGCCATACTGTTAAAATCTATTGATTGAACCTATGTAAATTGGAAACAATGACAGATTCGGAGAGAAACCACAGCGAATGGCATCCAATGCTGTATGAGAGAGAGCCGAAGTTGACTTCTTATCATTGCGCTCACAATGTTACCACCTCAATGGGACGAGTATGAACTAACATGGAACGTTGTGAACGAGGACGACATTCACGTATTTGGGTTACTCGTGCCGGTCTGATGACAAATTCAATGACCGAAATGTTCTACTCGACCCGCCATTCCATGTAAAAGAAAAATTTTCAACTCCGTAAATTTCTCGTCGGCTTTCTTTGTTACGTTACCCTCTCATCGACTAAAACTCGACAAGAATGAAAGCATTTGTTGTTGATCCGAGTGCGAGATTCCTGTTCGGCCGGATGACTTCATCTGAAAGAACGACTAATTATGAAAGATACTGAAATCTAGGACCTCCTTCACCCTTCAACCTGCCCTATACGTGCCAATTATTGACTACTAGTGCGCTAAATTGGAACAATTTCTTAATTCCCATATGGCAGAAAGAAGCCGATATGAAAGCAGCATATGATCAATTTTGGAATAAAGTATAACTATAAACCCGTTCGACTGGGGATCAAATATCTCCATTACATTTCAAGACAAACAACTCTCTTTTGAGATAAAAAGTACCCGAGGAATAATTCCACTCATTCCGCCTTATCCGATAGTAAATGTGAGGAAAGGCAGGAAAAATTCGCTGATACTAAAGTGATTTTCGATGTTACGAAATCGAAGCGTGTTAGACAACCCAAATAGACTTGGAGACTCAACCGTGAAATCTCTGGAGTTTTGAACATTTTGTTAGTCGTTAGAAATACTTCTTAAAAAAGATGATGAATTTCGGTTTTTACTACTCGGTTCATCAAGAGGCATCTTCTCGCTGTTGGACCATTTTCAGGAGGGATTCTCGATAGGAACTCTGCAATTTCCCATTCGATCGCTTAAACGAACATAATTACGGCGCCCCGTTCGCATACTCACGCTAGAACACAAAACGACGCATCCCAATGACCATTACCATGGAAATTAACAGCTATTTCCAGTCATTCCCGCGAAGCGCGTCAACCGAAAAAAAGAAACACTTGCATTGATTGAGGCTAAAAAAGGCAAATGAGATTGCTCAGTCACAAATAAAAGGAATTCATGATGAAAGATTCAGTGAAGCCTTTGGGGATGATGAATGACTTTGTAAGCGTGACAAGTGCTACTTCTATGCAGGTTTAGAGCTTTTCAAATCGTATTCTAACACAACATGCTGAATTGCTATTCAGCTGATTGACCTTATACGGGGTTTGCCCACTCCTGTTAACCCAGCATCGGTCAATAAACCAACAATTCGGAAGATGGAAGGTTCCCTGGATACGAATAGGTTAAGACCACAAAGTGCAAGCCTTGACCAACAGTAAGCCATTGTTCTAGTATGAAATAATGGGATGGGATACTACTTGGAAGAATTTGTACATCGCTGGTCAAGCTTGCCTTAATTAGCGGGAAATATATTATTTTACTCTTTGAAGGACTTCCATCATGTTTCAGCCAATTTAATTTAACCATGTAAATACTGAAAAATATGCCTCCGCCTACTTGACCATATATCATCTTTCCGTCCAAATTACCTCATTAAAGTAAATGCTATCCCTCTCGGCACTCGCGCTAGCAAAATTGCCATTGCTGAAGCGACTTTCAGCGAAAAACTTTCGGAAGCCAAGTGGTTCTGGGAATGGTAGGGGGTATCAACAACTGTTCTTGCCACATGTTTCTCTAGTTATACACGAGGTCACGAACAAACGTTTACGCTTGGAAGTAACCCGATATGGATAACACTTTGCCAGAATGTTCGGCCACTTAGTCCCACGCTTCCTCTCGCATCCTGTCATTTCGGGGTACTGGATGGGCGCTGCTATGCTGAGGGAATTCAAGGTACCTCCAGTACCACTGAAGTTATTACTAAAATAATATACAGCTCTTTCCCTCGATTCTTCATCCATATCGTACGTCTAAGCAGTCCCTACCCCACCGCAATCAACGCTGATTATTGTGGTAATTTCTGTGTTAAAAGGGTGGATGGGATTAATGAGAGGGGCCAACATTAACCTTTCCAGGTGATCGTACTAAAGACTTTCACAAAAGATAGCCGTATGGTAATATCCTTGACGCGATGCTCGACCCTAATCTTGCCCTCTTCTTTTATTGAATGCCCTCCTGAACTAGCCACAGAAGGTATGATCACCATGAGCACCCTCGAATCCTTGAGCTCAACTGAACTCCTCTAGCCCCGTGGTCCGTCACTTTCTTGTTCATCCTGCGAGAAGTAGTTTGAGCAAAGCAACATACAGTCGCCCTGGTACCCCCATTACCCAACCTTCATTTCCATTACGTCACTGCATAATAGCCAGTAATATCTTACCATGAGAGCTCAAACAGTACCGCTAAAAATGTCCGCTTATTATTTTTTGCAGCCTTCAAACAAACGCTGTGGTTTCGACTGAAGATCAAATGTCGTGCCGACTAGAGGGCGCTCGTCCAACAGAATAGCTCATTCCGGTCAGGTAACCTCATTACTATTAGTTGTTCGCCATCAACGCAAATGAGAATGGTGGAGGGACCATGACATAACGCTATCCGAACACCGCGCGCTAATCCCCCATCGATGATCCCACTTTAGTTGTCAATCATTCGGACACTTAGCCGTGAGATACAAATAATTATGCACTCAGCATCGTGACAGGATAACCTACTCGATCCCATTCTACCTTGATGGGCGAATACCGTAATCAATATGGTCTTTACGAATGATTTACAGGTGCGATTGAGTTTTACGGTCCTATTACACCGTAACACTTGCACCATTATACCGTAACATCAGTATTCGAGAAGGGGCAATTTAGACTACTTCAACCATTTCAATGTAATTGTCGTGCGAAATCTTAAATAAAGTTCACTCAGAAAGTAGGAGGGCAAGCTGCGTAAGAGGCAGCTAATTTGCTAATTTATATTTAAGCGAAAACCAGTTGGAAAATCAACATACGCACACTTTTGTCTTCACGTTGGTTTTTTTTGGCCACCGTTATTTCATTAATGTATTCAATGCATGGGCATGCGGGAGCGAAGGTAGGTTCCTTATCACATATTCACTCCTTCGAAAAACCACCAGCAAATTTCCACAATACAAAGGTCTTACTTCCTAACGAAGAGCATATCGCATGAATTACTTTGTAGCCATGATGGCTCGGACGATGGTTGAACATGCAAAAGGCAGTTAACTGACAGGTACTTCAGAAACACTACATATAAAACGTCTGTTTGCCAAGAGATTATCTCTCATATGGATTTCTCTCGACATTGGAGAAGCTACAGGACTGTCCAGCTGGTCAATGGACCGCGCGAATAAGTGACCGTGCATCAAAATTCCTTGGTGGCTCCCTCTGTGGATTCGGGCTTGGACACAACACGATCAGTGAGGAATCCGTTCCCGCAGGAACGCCATTCGGGGGCGCGATGACCCATATGGACAGTCCTGACGTGCAACCGTGACAATGCAGTCTCTTGCTCGACCTCCCGCAAAAGGTATTCATCCAATGGTATCTTTCGGAACAGAATTTGGGCTACATACCAAATGGAAACCTTGGTTTCATAACTGCGAGTGCAATGACACAAAGCTATAACGACCACTCTTGCTACTAAACGACCACTCTAAAGGGACAACGACTGCCCAAGCCATGTGCAATTACTCTTCCGATTATGCACAGTCAATCATTTTTCATGTACTGTTTCCTACCACGGCAAGGCCACAGAGGCTGAATGCGCATCTGTTGAAACGAAAGGGGAATTCGCCATAAATCTGGCGCCGTGACTACAAAGCGCAAGCGATAACAACGAGGAGCAATCGCCCATATTGCGATCCACATACCACATCAATACGATTGCGAACGGGAAGGCATTCCCTATCCGGTGAGTTGGCGGCATATCACTTTAAAGGATATGCACTGAAAATTCAACGAAGCAAAATTACAGTACCCAAGGAGAAGATCAAGAGGTTCACGCATAGATCTAGGTGTGCTGCGCCGGTACCACCCCATTCAAAATGGTTATTATCAATCCCAGCCCAGAAGAGTATCTTCAGACAGCTTTATTCCTGAAAATTTCCAAAACTTCTCAATGAAATAGGTTAAGCATCGCATTTGCGCGTCTGACCCCGTTACTCCCACATTTACTTCGCATGGCGTCCCCTCCCTCGCCAGCGGAACCCCCCCCCCCCCCCTCCTTGTGATTCCTCTGGTAACACTTGACCCCAGTCGAAATTCACCTTAACAGTTTAGCATCATCATGATGAACCTTGAATGATAGCAATAAAGTATAACCACATCTATTAATAAATTTATATGTATCATCTAGAAGTAATCTCACATCGAATGCGATTCACCTTAACTCAAAGGATAAAGCCCTCATATAGCAGCACTCCCCAACTGTAAAAGTGCAATATGCAAACAATACCTGGTGCAAAACAGAAGCAAATGCCGTTTTATGTTCGGCGGAAAGTGCATTGATAATCTCATGTCGATAATTAAACATTCGTTGGAAAAGAGGAGGTACTTGAGGACCCTGAAACGCATTGAAATCAATCGAAAAAATGGAAAATAACAGCATGTTGACGACATAATGAAATACATTAAGATCCAACCGCTGTTTGAGGGAACGTCAATGTGTAACGTCTTACAATCAACAAGCTAGCCAGGAACGACTACCAGCTTATATTTATCGTTGACGTTTTGAAAGTTTCAGCTAGTAATCCGCTGATTCTATGGGACAATCCACATATGCCCATATTTAGGAATGGTTAGTTAGATGAACCCGCGACAACTACAGGTACAGTAGGAAACCTAATCACCGGAATAAAATAGAGAATTTAAAAAGTCACTCCCATATCCAATCAACAACCAGGACGGAATTCGGGACGAGTATTATGTGAATGTTGCTTAAATTGGTTCAAACACGGACAGTTGCTTCAAAAGGCGCTAACAAGGCTAAAGGTTCCGATTCAAGGTCAAGAAGTTGTGAAGCTAGATAGCGATTGTGAAGCTTAGAACAAAGACATAGTAGAGAACCCAATGAACGAAAAAACACTTGAAACAAAAAAATCGCCCCACCCGAAACCTCTCTATACCGTCTCCTAACGATTATCTCACTCGTTACTGTAATGACCAACAATCGCTCTTACCTTTAGCCGTTCTGTCTTTCGTCTATTTCGCCGTCGCTTTCGTGCATCACCATCATCATCACTCTCAGAACTGGATGAACTACTCGATGAATTCGATGAGCTCGATGCTTTTCTTCTTGATCGTTTCTTTTCTTTCTCTTCTCTTCGTTCTTCTTCAGAATCGATTTCGCCCTCATCCAGCTTAATGCGGAAGAAATTATACACCAAAAACGTTAATATCAATATCCACGACGCAATTTTCTGAAAACTCAAAAAACATTCAAGAAAACCATGCTCACCAAAAACCGGGGCAATTTAGAGAAAGCAGAATTTCGTCTCATATGCCCTAGAACCTCTCTCTGATACTACGAGAGAAAAATTTGCTCGAAATCGTTAAAGTCAAATACACGAAGCCTCGCGGCTTCTTTTCACTTACAATCACACGCTTGCACGAAACACTGTATCCCTGAACAAATAAAGACAGACAGGCCAAGGGAACAGGGGCTGAGACGGAGGAGATCTCAAAGAAAGCAATGCTGAGGCATATACTCGGCATATAGGAAGACAGTTGGCTGTACAACTAAGCAACCCAAACAGCGAGCTGCTCGCAAACTGAGGGCGGGAAAGTCTAGTGAGTACGCGCAAGCTAATCATGTAGAATGACAATGCATACAATCATCAGCTTATCAGGTTAGAAAAATAAATGATAATTATGATCACCTCTTTTGGTGGCTTCGGAGGCTTTTCTACTTCTTTCTTTTCTTCACCATTTTCGACATCCTTTGATTTCTGAGTTTGTCCTACCGTTTGCCTTTCCTTATCTAGCGCTTCCAGTTCTGCACGTGCCTAAAAATTGAAGTCGATGGAGTAAAAGCGCTAACAAAGAAAAAAAAAAGAAAGCAAAATGAGTAATGGCAGAATTAAAAACCAAAAAGAAAGCAAGGTAGAACATACCTGTTGCATTATTCGCATTTTCTTTTCACCCATCCTCTTCTCTTTCCATTCCTTCTGACTTTGCCTGTAAAGCTCTCGTGAACACTAAGTAATGATAACGAAAGCATTATGTTTTTCGCTGGACAACTGCGCACAGAAATAAAGAGCGTTTAGGACAGTAAAAATATCTTACTTCAATTTCTTGAAGTCGTGTATCTCAGGTTTCGACTTTTTGGCGGCCGGCTCATCAGTCGGTAACCTCGCACAAACAATATCCGGCTGGTTTGTTTTAGTTAACCTAAAATTGAGCATGTATACATCTACAGTAGCGCTCAAAAGTTTTCGGCCAAAACTCTTTTGTCATAACTTTTTTTCTACTTGACTGAATTTGACAAAATTTTAATATGTGATGCCTGAACCTATTGTCAACATTTCCTTCTACTTGAGTGCCGCTTGACACTTTTCATGGTTTTTTACAAGAATTTACTACAAGACCACCCAAAAAAAAGTAAAAGGCTTGGTCAAGGGTAACGGGTTTCTTTACACAAACAGAACGAGCAAGCCTCAGGGATCATTAATATATTGTAGAAAGACCACGATTTTTGATGACAGCGGTTCAGCGGGACGGCATAGGGATGGCACTCCAAAAACAAAAAATTTCATATAACCGCGTAACCTATACCGTTGAGCGCCAAAATAGTATATTAAGTATGCAGTGTCTCCAAATACAACATACTAAAATTTCTCTTAGATCGGTGCAGTTGCAAAAAAGTTATAAGTGAAAAACCCCAAGTGAAAGTCCATTTCGCCGAAGACTTTTGAGCGCTACTGTATTTGAGAAGAAAAGAATTCGAGGAAGCTAGAGCTCCTCGACTTATATTTTGGCATCGTAAAATAAAGACGGTGGTAGGGGTAATAGCAATGAGAACTCTCAACGTGAGTCATTCAAATGAAAGCTCTGAGTCTAGTTGAAAGATCACCCATGGGGAAATAATCGGTAGAAATGAGCGCCTTCGGGCTTTATGAGGGCCGCCTTTTTAACAGTTCCCAGCTGCTTCAATCAAACCTCCTCCTTTCGTTCACGCAGCCTGCCCCTTTCGGTATAAATGGTGGAAATGGATTTTTCTTGAGTTTCTGACCGCCTTCCGTTTTTCTCCACTTTAGCACTAATGAGCCCCTCTACTTTCATATCTGACAATCTTTCCGCATTCGGTCCAAACTACCCCCATCTTCGCCTGTGGAGGAATCGTGCACGATGAATTGGGTTTTTCTGTTACCCATATATTTATGTTACGAAAGCCTAGTGAGAGCCGGGACCGCATGCAAAAACTCACTAGAAAGGAGTGAGGATCCGCTAAGAAAAAGCTTTTCAAAGTGATGGCCGAGGAGGCGGGGAATTAGAGTGAAAGCTCGCCACGTCGTCCGCTGCGGTTGGAGACGAAGAGCGGGACTGTATACGTAACTTTATTTTCCCACTATGCGTCTCTGACCTCGGCGAGCGACGGGCCTCGCATTTACTCTGAGACCTCACCCCTTATGTTAGACCATCACTATGAGAAAGAGTTTATTGTCTACATTCTCACCTTTTCGCGTGAAATTTTGCATGTGGCCCTTGCTAGGCAAATACAACATAAATATTTGGGCAACATGGAAACTTTTCCGTGCACGATTCTTTTAGGCTTTATAATGATCACTATGACGCCATACAGACTCGTGACTATCCCAGGCTTTGAAGAGGTTTTTCACAGTTCAGAGGTCAGCGGGGTCACCGAAATCATCGAACCTCTTGCCACTGCACTATATCAGCCTTCTCACTCCAATATACAGCTCGAAAATAAATAAACTTACTTGGCCCACGATTCGAAGCTGAGTGCTTCTCCACCAACAATGATATTGCCTTGATCATCTTCTTCCACCTCTAACACGCCCTCTTCCGTGATCATTCTGCGAAAAAGAGAGTTGCTGAATGTGAACACCTGGCAACAAAAGAAAGCGAAACTTACTTTTGACGTTGAGCTTCCAATAAGGCTCCCACTCCCATCATAACACGGCCAGCACGCGATTCCGCAGAGTTCTTACTAAAAGTCCACAGAAATAACAGGGGCAGCGTACCAGTCGAAGTGTCTCTTCTAACTTACCCTCTTAATCGCTTTCTACTTGGTGCCACTGGGACGTATTCGGCAGCTTTCATCTGGACCAATGTCGGTCGATCAACAAACGCGTCCCTTCTCACTTCTTGCTTCCAGCCTCTAAAAGTTTTTCGATTGCAAGTCATGGGCAGTTACAAGGAGCAATAAACAGCAAACTTAAAATGAATTCAGCAGAAGAGAGACTAACTTTATCAAGTCTTGCAAATGCTCCCTCATCCAAGCAGTTTGTGCTTCAGTGAGATGTCGCTGTAAGGTGTGCAACATTGCCGGTCGCAGCACACTGTCCGGTAAACCTCCTATTTGAGCCGACACTGCGTCACACATTGTGTACAACTCCATCACATCCGTAATTTCGGCCCAGTTAACACGCTGATCCGTGACATACTTAAACAATTACATTTTCAAAAACGCTTGTGCTCACCTAAATTTCTTAAATTGCGTCGGAAAGGTTCGAAAAATGGGCCACAAACTCAAACTATCTATTCCAAGACACCTCTGAGGTTACCTTTCAGATTGAGCGAACTCCGATAAAATTCAAATTCGAGGGCAACACGTAGCCATTCGGAAAATATTACTGCAGAATCAAGACAATCTTGTGAGGGATGATTCAACAACTCGCTTTAGAGCCTCTTCGCCCTACTTTTCTATTCCGCTTCTTAGAATTAGCCTAATATACTTCTGTATAATGCAACAATAGATAAATATATGCATAATCCCTACTATATATAAAACGCTTCGCCTGTCTGTACGTCCGTCCGTTTCTCCGTGCCACGAGATTAGGTATTCTATGGAAAAGAACTGTGGAGATAGGGACAAGTGTGGCATGGTTAGGGCATGGGACAAGAAGTAAAGACCACATGTAGAGCATGTGAAGCTCCGCCCACGATGGGCGGGACGTGCCGTGGAATGTTCCGTTCTCAGACCGAAAATTGCATATCGGGTTCCGATATGACTCAAACGTGGGGGAAAAAGGATTAAGGTTAGAAATGAGTTTTTAAAGTCATGAAAGAGGCGTGTGCACAAAGGGCGGAGCATTTGCAGTGGCAGGCGGAGCTTGGACGTTACATGAAGAAACCTGTGGAAATGGGGACAAGCTTGTACAGCGTAGGGCATGGTACAAGGGTGGGCGGAGCGTGCCGTGAAATATTCCGCATTCAGACCGAAAATTATTGAATGGGTCCCAATATGATCCCAAACGTTGGAAAGATGGATTAAGGTCAGTGATGATTTGCTGAAAGTCATGAAAGGTACCCCCAGTGGGCGGAGCACGTGGCGGTGGACGGAGCTCGGACTATTCATGAAAAAACAACCTATGGAAATGGGGACAAGCTTAGAATATGTAGAGCATGGTATAAGAAATAGGATGCAAACATGGATCCAATTAAGTTCTGCACGCGATAGGCAAAGCGTGCTCTGAAACGTTCGGTCCTTGGAAATGGAAACGGAAATTGCTAGGTTCGAAAATGGTCCAAACGAGAAGAAATAGTGAGGTAAGGTCAACCGTGAGCATCCATAAGAGAGACCTGGGCGCAGTGGGCGAAGCGCACCCTGAGGGGGCCCGTACATCAAATAGTCACAACTAGGTTCCAACGCAACCTTGAGACCAGGAAAAACGGCAGGAATGACCAATGTCCAGGTTATCTTAAACACACTTGAAATGAGAGAAAACCCGCCCAGTTGTCTGAAACACACTTGAAATAAGGAAAACCCGCCCACAATGGGCGGGGCGTAATGTGGTAATGGGTACCGAGTAAATTCACAGAAAAAAAGCAATTCCGATCGAGTCACTTACGCCCATGGTGCTACGCGCACAGTAGTGTGCGCCAGACAATTGGTAAATGATAAATGAACAAAAACTTCACAGTTTCGGTTCAACTTTTTCGACATTGAAGCATCATAATGAAATGATTACTTTTATAAACATATCCGTGACGTCGTCCTCATCTAACACCGGTGCCAGCTTTGCTTCAGCGGGGGCAGATGTTGCTTGTTGAGCAGTCGTCGGTGTGGGTTCTTTAGCAGGTGGTGGCTCGATTTGTGGCGGCACAAAAGGGACCGGCTTCTGTTCCTCCTCGACAAACTTTGCGTATTCGATCGGAGTCAAAATCCTGAAACGTCGATGGAATCATCAATGTTTCAGGCTATTACCGGGTTGTAAGAAAAGTTCTGGCCAGGTTTGCGTAGGGTAAAGCGCGTGCGTCACCTTAGATCGACTGACATATTGTGCTCCTTAGATGGACAAAAACTGCTCATTCTAAATAAGGACTTTCCTTAAAAAAATCCGAAGTACAGCAAAAGGACACTTTTTGGATTACTTCACTTCACGATTTCCAGTTTGGTCGAGCAGCAACGGAGGCAACCAAATGTAAGTACAGCACGGGAGGAGGCAAAGCATCGATTGGGACATTTGGTCGCTTGTTTTAGAAATGCAGAAATGAGAACGAGTTGCTTAAATTTCAATTGGTCAAAGGGTTTCAGTTCAAACTGCAGAAAGCAACTAACGTCAATTTTCGATTTGAAAGTATGAAATCCAATACAGATGTGGTTGCCCACCTCAGGTAGCCCCCACAGAGTAGTGCGTGACTGTATTTTTCACAAATCGTATTCCAGAAATTAAAGCAGCAAGCTGAAGCCGTTACTCGCCCTTCACACTCAATAGATCTAGCACTGAGTAATCTTCATTTTTCCAAATTTCTGGGCAATTCCTTCAGTAGCAGAGTGGTCAGAAAGCATGACGAGGAGTCGACTTTTCAAGCTTTCGCGCAGTGTAATTTATCAGATTTCCAGGCGCAAAGTACTTCATCCGACTTTCATCAAAATGGAAAAGCAAGTATGTCGTCATGTTGGCAACGGGTGATGGGTCAAATGGTGCTTATTCTATGGGGAGAGATGCAGTCTGAGCCAGATTATGATCTTCCGGAGGTAAAAATGCAAAATCCAGCCGAAACTTTCCATACAACATGACACCTGCTGCCTTCTTACCTCAAAACACTTTGTTGCTGTCCATCGTCAAGCTCAAAACCGTCCTCCGATTTAGCTGCTTCAACTTGCTCTTCTGTATGCATCACAACCTGAACAGTAACGATTAAAACTCTTCCAATTAATACAGTCGCGTCGACAGCAGTACCTCAGCTTGTTTATGTTGATTTCGGAGCGGAAGAAAAGTGATTTTCTCGATGTGATCTGCTTCTAGAATCAACAATACACAATTTGAAAGCAGAATTCAATCAATTCTAGTCATATAGTAAAACCTATGTATAGGAAAATAAAATGAAACCGAACTAACCGAATATGCTGTTTAGCAAGTTCTGCTCTGCAGAAATAGGCAAATCAAGGGCGTATATCGTCCTCTTCTGGGCTTGTTCATCGACGGGGATTTTGAAAAATGGTCGAGAGCGACAAGCAGCAGGGGCAACTGGAAAAGCAACAAATGAGATTTGAATGTGTCATTCCAGTGAAAGACAAGTAAACTTACAAAAGGCTGGAGATGCTTCAACTTTAACAGCTTGACCGTCAACCCGCATTTTCTGTGCTTGAGTGAACGATTCCCTTGCAGAGCTAATCGATTCAAAAGTGAAAGATATTGAGCCAGGCTTTGGACCCTGAACACATTTTTCATGCACACGTTTAACCATCAGTGGAAGGCTGTGACATACCTTTTGTTTTGTTGCACGTCCAAATCGAATATTAAAGGAGACGCAACGAGCTAGCATATTTATAATCTAAAAATAGAATTCCGTTAAACCCACATTTCACAGGAAAATTCTAGATATTGAGCAAAAAGAACCTCAGAATGTGTCCTCCACCCTCCAGGATGTTTCAATCCAGTCACAGTAAAAGTCTGATTGTCTAATTCCTGGTCTTCATTAGACTGCGCTGGTGGAGCGGATTTATCTTCAACTACTTCTGGCTCAGCTGCTAGCGGTGTACTAGCAGACGAGCCCTCAGCGACTGCTTCAGACCCGGAATCAATGACTGTACTATCGGTTGCATTCCCATTAACGAGAGGAGTAGCAGTAGATTCCTAAAATTGATAAGATTATAAGGTCCAATCATAGTAAAAAATCACGTTAAAGAATGTTTATAACACTGCTTGCACGAAAAATGCCTCCTTCACATCACCTAATTTGTAATGAGCCAACATACTTTTCTGTTCAGCTTTTTTCATAACGACCGCAATGAAATGGCAAGTGCTATATGATTTGACTTCAACCCCCTTCATCATACCTCGTTATTGTTCTCATAAATCCAATGCTCAAATCGATAAAAAAGCTTGAAAAGTGGGCGCAAGCCCAGGGCAGTGCAGTGATAAGACGGTCGTGGTCACCTCTAGTACGTGCTTTGAAGAATTGAGAACGAGCCCAGGGAAATCGATCCCTCCACTCTCCAGAGGACTCTTAAACGTTACTAAGGAGTATGGCACGTGGACAGGAACACGAAATTTCACAAGTTCGTATTCAAATACACTCATGAAAGGCTACCTTGAAAAACGGTATATCAAGGTCACCACGCACACCAAGGTTGCTGTCATCATTCTGAGCCATATTTGCTTCGATAAGAAGGTTCCAGTGAGTGATTAAGCATTTTCGATCATCGTCACTTTCACAGCACCCCGTCTTTTTATACCGAAAGAGAACGGATTTTGTCAACGTAACAAATCTATTGCGTTGTATGATTAAAGGCACCGGGAGGGGTAATGTGAAAACTGAGAAATGTGACATCTATATCGTCAACACTCATAGGAATAACCCCAATTTCGCTCCATTCAAGGTATTTTGTCGGAAGAAAATTTCTATTGACACTGACGCAACAGGATGGCTCGTGGAGGAAGCAACCCTTCTCATTTTGGGTGCTACCAAGAAAGATAAATTCCAAGATGAAATTGGCATCTCAAAGTGACCTGCTGCCTATCGTGATACGATGAAACTAATGTGATTATTTGCACGCGCACTTTTCCGTCAGCATGATCACAGCTTACGTTTCAAAACCTTTAGAATGGGTGCAGGCACATGTTAACTTTGGAACTGGACCCACCCACATTACTCAACCTCCATTTTTAAATGAAAACCAAAAAATGCGATAGTGTAAGAATCATTACAGATAGATCTTAAAAACAAGCAGTTTCGCATACCTCTATGCTATGATGAGATCCATTTTGTAGTACGTTTTCATCGTTTTCTTTATCATCCATCGCTAAAAAAGGATAACAAAATGACGTTGCATTCGATACCACATGTAAAATTCACACCACATACATTAAAAAAAAATCAACGACGACGCAAGCGTAAACGTCTGAAAAATTACTAAATAAGCATGTTGTATACACTTTATTCACTACTGAGATCTTCAAAACCGTTACACGAAATGACGAGCAGAAAACACTAAACTATCCCATTATTGATAGCTTTTGAAGCACAGCTTTACAAGCCAAGAATATCATCTGAGGAGATACCAAAAAGGAATAAATTTGGAAAATCTAGAAAATTAAAACATGGGAAACAATTACGTAAAACAGTACATGCAATGAAAGATAAAATGTAGTGATCAAAAAACAGGAAAAGAAAGATTGGAACCCATAGCGACACGTTTCGTATCTAGAAAAACCGGTATATTGCAAACTAAGAACATGCTACAAAACTAAACTTTGGGACGCCAATGGAGCAAACGTGCGTTCAACATCAAACGTGGTGGCCTTGCAGCTCTGTTTCGTAGAGAGTCCAGATGTTTAATGTAGACATGAACCCAGAGTTCGAGATTATCCGGCGCTTCAGACATTACCGCCGGATCGCAGATTTGCAGCCAATGGAGTGTATCCACAACATCTTCCGATTGCATGCCTTCAAAAACGATATGGTACTGATTTCACTAAATAGTCATTCTTTCCTCCGTACCTAGGCTTTTTGCCAATTCGGACACTCGTATCCACGCAGTATCCATAAAGCCAGATAGGTAGTCAACAATGATATATGCCCAGTAATGACGGAAACTCGCTGCGCCGAGATCGGATAATGGTTTCTCCGGTGAGCCTTGTATACCCTCACGACGAGAAAGTTCGTAGCCTGGAAAATAACGCGTACTGCAAAAAAGTGAAAAAGTAACGAAACGAGAGGCATAAAAAGGTTGAAATAATATTTCGTCAATAAAATTCACTTTTTAAATACAACAAAGAAAGATCATTGTAGAGGCTTTCATTTGTACCATGCTATCACTTTTCGCGTAAACCCGTGTGAGATACGTCACAACGCTATAATATCAATTTCCCTCTATTGTATTGACACAACACTTCATCGACGTTTGTTCCAGTGATTGATGCTCCTTAGTCCGAGGCATACAATACGAAGTTTAGCAATCTAGCAGAAAATGTTGGGAATAAGAGGCCTGTGGAAAAACCGAAGGAAATTCCACAAAGACGAAAAGAAAACATCGAGTCCAACTATTGAAGGGTTCAAGGAAATGCAAAGCGTACTGCCCATCAATTGAAAAGTTCATGTTAACACCAATAGGTACGAAAAAAGAGAAAGTCACTAACTTAGCTGGATCAAGAAACTTCCGAAGCCTTGTCGTTGAAAAGCCGGAAACACAAGAATACAGCTCAAATTATGACCATCAGGCGATGTTCGTTCTTTGGAAAAGTAGCCTACCGGCCGTGGTCCACCTAAAGTTCGTAAAGAAATTGAGGCATTCATATTGCACAAAGGAAAGGTTCAACGTGTGTTAGCAAAATGGATTACTTACATATCTTGGGAAAAAAATCAATTTCAACTGAATTTCATTAGCAAAACGAGGGGCTTGAGGAGATCATACACCAGAACATTGAGGATGTAGTGAAAAAGGCAAAAAAAAAACATCCGGCCCACATACATCCCCTCGTCTTAAAAGCCTTTCTTTATTGAGGCCTGAGAGACCTGTTATATTACCACTAGGTCGCGAAACTGGATCAGAGAATTGATGGTTCCCGTACAGGTATCGAATAGGGGACAGGTGAAAAGTGATGAGATAAACAAAATGCTCGGTTCAGCTCTAGAAAAATCGCTAATGTGTCACGAAAATGACAGACCAACGTACCTGAGTCTCTAAGCTGGCAAACAACGTAGAATAAAAAAGTGGTGATGTCGAAATATATAGTTTTGTGATCCATGAATAACTTTGCAAACAAACATAAACACTGGCAGAATAACTGTAACAGAACCTCGCTTGAGAAAAAAAAATCTATTTCACAGTGATTTATCACAACCTCCATACCTTCTCCTTTTCCCCATCGACCTCGTATACGGCAATTTTTTCGGCAGAATCCACATAAATTTCTTTCCCAGGAGGATGTTTAACATTACATGTACTCTGAAAACTATGGTTTACATGAGTAGCCTTTCTCTGGGTTTGGTAAAGTTTAAAAAGTCCAGAAAAAGGTACAACATAACTATCAAAGCATTAAAATGAGTAAATAATACTTTAGGAATCTTGAAAAGGCAAAAACCTGTCGTCTGTACCATAAAATGAAAGCTCACTTTAGGACTAATGTATTTGCGAAACAGTTGATTACGGCATCGATTAATGCATGAGAAATCTTTTTAACTGTTATGCAAAACTAACCAAATGCATTTTGAAGGCTCTCTCTTGTCGCATATATAGAAAACATTTGTCACAAATGAACAAGTATCTTTCTTTGCCATATTCATCAGGATATGGAGAAAAGTACCTGAATGGTAGAATGTGCATTTGCTAAAGTATAGAGGCACCTAATTTTACTTACCAAGTATCCATCTCGAATTCACCATAGCGAACAACTTCAATATACTTCACTTTCGTCACCTAAATCAGGTAAGCATCGGAGCGAAAGACTACATAAAATAGCATAAAGTCAACAACTGAATCCTTGGAAGATACCTCAATATGTTGCTCCTCCAATACTTCCTTATAATCCAAGCTGACATTATTTGGCGAGTTTTCCTTCGCTTTCCGTATCCGCTTCTCTCTCATGTCGTATACCGGTGTGATTCGTTTACTCGTTTGATTGCGAAACTTAAACGATATAATGAACAGTGCATTCATGCAGTCAGCTTGTGGTCCGCATTTTGTGAGAAATAACGCAATTTCAAAGTGGTAGATCATCGAGTGCAATGAAATTTTCACTTATGTCTGTTATATGAATGAGTATGCCCGGTTGCGTTTAAAATCAGGAAATCTCTGAACTTGTCAATTTGCTATAAGAAAATTTCCTCTCATTATTAGGAAATCAGATGCACGAGAACCTAATTACCAGATTAAGAAATATGAGGGCCTCTGATAGGCGTAATATTACCTAGAGCCATGACCAGTTTAACAAAATAACACGTGATGGTCACTGTCTTCTTCTGCTTACCTCGAAAACCATTCTAGACTTCTACCTTTCCCTGGTTTTTCTATAGACCGTGTGTGTTTGTGCTGTGTTCGTCTAACTCTGTAGGCAATTATGGAAGCGCACCTACGCGTGCAATAAATTAAATAAATAACGGACCGCGTCGAAGCTATAGCTACTACCTAAATCCTAGGGAGAATAGAGTCCTTTTTTCTGTTGCAGTAATAAGTTATATGCGCTATTATAGAACTTCATGTGAGATTTAAGAAGGGCAATGAGCGAGAAGAGTAGGTCGTCAAAAATCAATTAGTTGGGGTTAAAGGAAATGTCCCATGATATCCAAGAAACCTGTCTACGTTAACGTATATGTAATAAGTTGTTAGAGAGTAAATCACCTGTAATCGAGTAGAATCTAGCCAATGATCAAGTCTTCTGTCATCTCCATCAAAGTGCACGTAGAGTTCAACACATCCATTTTCCCCATGCCGTTTGTCTAGTACAGTGGCATGACGCCAGCGACCGCGTCTTCCTCGTACAAGATAATTTTCGCCTACCAATACTTCCTCACCGTTCAGTGTGGGCATGCAAGCGACAGCGGAAACGCCTGAAATAAGTCTAACATGCTATATCTCAGCTATAAATAGCAGATTGCATGATAGTCATGCACGTGAAAGGAACGAAAAAGCACACTATTCAATGAAGATAAAAGATTAAATCAGCAAATTGAACGCTAGATCAATTCAAAAAATGAATAATTCATACCGTTATCCGAACTCTAAATTATTTTTTGTTTTCTATTTTAACTAATAATACTCACGAGTCGGAAGTTCTGATTGTACCAGTGCATTAATTATTCATGCAAAAAGGAACATCCAGCACGAATAAGTTATATTACGAAGCATAATGTGATGCAAAGGTGAAGCTTTAGTCGAGAATGAGATGGGCTATGAGTCGCGCCGCTCGAAATATCGATAGAAGGGTTCAAGTCTGAGGAATCGCAGTTCCATATTTACGAGTTTTGGCACAATAGAGAGAGATTTAAGGGAACGCACTGGTCAGCCCACGCTCCAGTAGAAGCACTTGTGCATCCTAACAGGATGCACAAGTGCTTCTACTGAAGAGTAAATGAGCTGTTAGTAGGAACTTGTACATAGTACAGCCTCGCTTGGTATAATAAACAGCACGGCTTGATAACCACACAATAAATAAAGAAACATTACTGACCCGCTTACGGGTGTAATTGGGGGATTAATTGTGGATAAGTTAGAAAATAAATGTCTTTTTACTTGAATGAATTTTCTGTCAACTATTTCTATTTGCAACCAGATGACGTAGCTGTTATGGTTTTATTTCACGCCTAGCAGTACTGCGTAATAATTTCACACCTCAAAAAACTTGCACAAACATCACACCCTTTCCATTTTATTCATGTTCGGCGATCAAAGTAAATTTTTTGATTGCACTGCTTTAAATACTAGCTTTATGCGAGAATTTCATATACATTCGGTACTAGTTCTCCCAGGCAGAGCCTTCGAAGTGCTTACTACTATAGAAAATTTTCGTTATGAAAAGCAAACATTGAAGTTCCGAAAAAAAACTAATCTCGAACCATCATAGGTGTAATTTGGACATGTGGTGACAAAAGTGGTCCACCAACCCTGGACCTCTTTCCGTACCACGGCTTCTGAAAATTTTCTGCCCAATCATTTCTTTGAAACATCCCTTTGGCTTCATTGGCTTGTCTTGGGAATACAACCTCAACCTCTCACAGCCAAATAGGTCGCATCTCTTGTTTGAGCAATTCCCAGAGATTTACCGTGGGTTCAAAACGAACAAGATCGTATTGCTGTGACTTTTTTTAAATTCGTGGTATGGATTTGCAACAGTCTTATTTGCAAATTGCAAGCATAACTAAAACTAACAATTGATTGAAATTGCAACCGCTGAATCTGCGTTTACAACAAAACCACGGCGAACCCAGTTATATCAACCGTTGACGTTCTGTGATCATCCTTAGAAGCTTTTGACTGTCAATTACACTTTTTCTTGGAAGGTTGGAAAAAGAATATGTCATGACTGAAACACGTGCTGCACAAGTGCTAAACGTTTGGTTAGAAAAAAAAGCAGCACCGATCTCTCAGCCACATCATTACTCATACGGCATAAGGAGGAATCCTGCCTATTTTTCTACATATTTATCATTACATTAATCTGAAACAATATAATCACAAGAACTCATCGCCAATAAACAGTTGCAAACAGCGCTGCGTGCACCTGACGTAAGGTATGTGGCAACGATTCTCTGTCGCTGCGGCAATATATTTAAGTTCACGCTTTGATTATGGACACGAAGCAATCCGTATCTGCATGTGGATTTGTTCCCCATTTGTTTTTCGTAACTTTATTGCCTTTGATATCTCTTTTCGCTGACTTAGTTGAGATTAAGAAGCTTTAGGAGGGATTTTAAAAATGAGTTTTTGGAATTCGTGGTGAACAGAGAGTTTGTGCAGTTTTTGGTCATTATTTGCTTTTAATCCATCCCAGATAATCGTAACCATGTGGATGATATGCTTTGCTTCGGCCACGATGCCTTCTGATCTTATTTGGATCCTGTCGTGGCCTATGAAATGTCTGTGTGTTGTAAGTCGGACCGTTTCGTGTATATCAACATCGTTCGCTAGTTCAAAAGCCTTTGAGGACGTACCATTTAAACACATGCGTGTGGGAAAATGGTAAAGAAAAACGATATTGCGAAATTTGAATCGATACCTTTTGGCTCGATATGTAATGCTTATCCATTATGCTTGAAATAGAAGTGACGTCACTCATCATTTGATGTCGGTGCTTTTTGGCGCTAGAACTAGTCAACTGGTTGGCTTGGTATTATCTACCAACGCGAATGATTGCTGAATGTTCCTCTTTTTTTTTTCTTCGCTCGATTGCTTTAGTTATACTTGGTCGGAATTCGAGTATGTTTGGATTTTTTATCCGAATTTTGTTAAAGCTTGCTGCCCTTGTTTTCTTTAACTGTATGCCATCTTATTGATGCCCTTCTAATCTGGCCGGACTTGTAGAGCGCTTGTTTCTTCGTTGCGCTTCCTCCGTGAGGGGACAGTGTTCGAGTCGCACATGTTCGACGCATCAGTGCTGTTCACCCAAACCAAAAGGCCCACTGTTGCTGTCTCTCACTGCTCCCCCCCCCGATCTCCATTCTTAGACCTGTTACCACAATCTCTACTTCGACGGCTCAGATATCATAAATTGCATCGTTTTGGTGCGTTGACCAATTGTTGGAGGCTATGCAGAATAATTTCTGACGCCATTCCTGATATTACGAAGCTCGAAATGTACGGTATCTGAACAATGGCAGCTTGTCTATCCTACAGTTCAAAATTTGGGATGAACCAGGAGTTTCATTAACCTTTCTTATGTTATGGAATGTTTTCATTACGATTAGTATTAAAACACATCCAGAATGTTAGTCTCTCAGTGTTCACCACATCATTCACAAATTGCAAAGAAAATCCTTTTCCAATCTCATTTTGACTAACATTCATTGTTTCCTTGCGATGATACTGCATCTTTGAGTTTCTGAGATAATACACATTAGAAATATACATTTAAACGATAAAGAGTCGAGACGTATCACTATACGTATATTAGGGTCGAGATTATAGAGCGTTGTGCTTCAGTGCTTAAGTGCCAAGTGTCCTTTTGCGTTGCGACTCGCCTCGAAATTCAGCTAGCACTTATCCTGGCAGCTTGCCACTTTTCGTTTGAGACGTCAGTGCCGTGTTCCAGTAGCTGGCCGTGATCTTTCTTTCAGCTATTGTGCTCTTTACCGCCATAGTTTCGAAAACGTCATTACTACCTTTATTTCCCTCTAAAGCTTCATACTCACATTTTACAGGAAGGACTGTAGCTCCATCTTTTCCGTGACTAGTGTTCCAATTAGCCTTGCTTCTTGCGTTCTCTTCGTGCTTATATTATGTTTATGACTGGATCTTGTCCGCTGTAATCTGTGCTGTTTAAACGAAAATAGTCGCATTTTGCCTTTTTTCATGGGGAGCAACGATGCGACGAGGGAAGGCCGATGAGAAGAAAGCTGAGCAGGAACGGCTTCAGAATATTCTGCTGGACATGCTCAAAGAAGATGAGAACAAGTATTGCGCAGATTGTCAAGCAAAGACCCCAAGGTCAGCTTCGTCGAAGTAGTTTCCAATGCAGGCATGTATTTTCTACATTCAGATGGGCGGCCTGGAACTTGGGAGTATTCATTTGCATTCGTTGTGCTGGCATTCATAGAAATCTTGGTGTACACATTTCCAAGGTATCTTTTGATTTCTATTAGTTTCAGCCTAATTATATGTTAAGAGTTTTGTGGAAATACTCATTTGTTGGGTAATTAATGCTTTCCACGCTTTACCTTGCTTTTTGCTCAACAACTGTTCGAGCAAGCTGCACTCTCATCCGTATTTGTCTACCAGGCCATTTTTGGAAATAGCTGCACATTCTGTCGGAGTAATCACTTATTTTCCCGCTGTTGTTTTCGTTTTTTCGTCACATTTATCAATGGCCCTACTTTTCTCACTTTTTTCCTGTCATTTTACGTTTAATCCATTTTTTTAGAATTCTTCCAAAAAATTATGCTGCGTTTATGCATGGCATGATAAAGCTCCATCATGTTCCATGCTTATGTAGCTGATATCACGATGTATTGTGTATCTGCTGGTCGTTGTTGTCATCTGATTGCTTGCATTATTAACTATAGTAAAAGAAATAACATGTAATTAATGCTGGTTCGAATTTCGCTTTATCGGACATTCAAGGTGCGATCTGTGAACTTGGATACATGGACGCCTGAACAAGTGCAATCCATGCGAGTGATGGGTAATGAGAAAGCTAGAAAGGTAGCCTTTGATCAGTCGTTAGTCTGATTTTCTGCTTTTATTGTGTATCTAGGTATATGAACACTCTTTACCTGATCACTTCCGCCGTTCCATGGCAGACCATCAAATGGAGCAATTCATTCGTGCAAAATATGAACAGAAAAGGTCGCTCTCTCTTCGTGTTTCACCCTTACTATTGGTTATAGAAAATTGATTATGTTCAGGTATATGTTGAATGGTTTTGTTTATCCACGTGTAGATGTTAACGATTTACCGAAACCGGGTCAAACCAGTACTAAAAAGAAAACTACAAATGCTTCACTAACATCGGTGTGTCAGATTTCTTCTACTTTTACGATTAAGATGATTACTTCGCAACTTTTATTTTTAAATATGGCCTGTATTTATGTAATTCACTCATTCTCTATTGGTGTAAAGTAAAGTTGAACATCTTTCTAGTTGAGAAAGTTCATTGCTAGTTTTTATTATTCACTGATGTGAACGCACCCAATAGCGATGCGGAGGTCATATATCTTCAATGACCACATGCACGACTTCATTGCCGAAGTTTTCTCCTCATTCGTTTTGGTGCAGAAAATGATTAATGCCGGCAGTGTCGTGCATGTTGATTTATGAGTCCGTTTGTAGTTTTTATACGGTGGTTAGTGAACAGCCGTAACCTGAAAATGAACGTATTTTGATGACAATCCTATTCCTGAACTATAAGAAATGCATATTTGCTGGCAATTTTCAAGGGTTAGAGAAAAAACTGTAAAAAAATGAAAGTAGAGCCAGTGCGGCGGAGTGAATTCGAGGTTATTTAGCTATATGAAATGTGATCATAATTTCAGTATCTTGATGAGCGATAGAAATAATATTCGGATGAAATACGAAGTGTTTCAGCCGAATAGTGTACGGGTATCTGCTGCATCTGCTGAACCGAAACCAAGTTCAGCTGTTGTTAACGATCTTCTGGATTTTTCATCCCCTGCTAGCTCTAATACTCAGGTTAATGGAAATAATTCTTTGGTTGGAGATTTCGGCTCATTGTCGCTTGCACCTCAACTGGTATGTGTGGTTTTCTATTTAATAATTTGATTGTTTATTTACCGTTAGTCCGCAGCGAAAGCGTTCAGAAAGAAATTGCCTGGTTTGATTGGAACTCTTTCATAGTCACGTTAGTAACCCTCCAAGGACTCAGTGGCAACGGTTGAAGTGATTCTGTTAGCGCGCTTTGATGGTGATGGAAATTATCATCTTGTCTTACGCGAAAGCGAGTTTCTAGCGCTCTCGGAATTCATGTGTCATTGAATGAGCAAGCTCCAAGATACCTTGTTTTGGAAAGCTTAAAATTTTCTTCCATTTTTGACCGTTCATATAAGCTTCCATGGTCATTCCTTGAATCTTAAATGATGAAGTTCCAGGAGGCATCTGCAAACGCAAATCAGTCGCAAGAATTTGACGACATGTTTGGGTCATTCGCTTCTGCGCCAACCATCGACGTCGTGGCTTCAGGAGCGTCTCAACAAGCGTCACCTGTAGAAAAGGCTGTGCAACCCGCTGTATCTCAGGGATCTGCTGACCTCATGTCTTTGTCTGTTGGAGGTGCGGCAAATGGCGATAAAAAGTCCACTGCGGATATCCTCTCTCTTTTTCGTGATCAAGCAAAGGTAAGGCATCATTTTCGGCTTTGCTATGTCTTGATCAGCTTAGGCCGCCGTCAGACTTTGCGATTTTGCGAATCGGCATCGCACTTTCGCACGCGAAGTTGCGGCACTGCATAATCAAGTAGTATCGCATGCGAAAGTGCGATGTCGCAAAATCGATAGTCGCAAAGTCCGACGGCTACCTCATAAAGAACATGCTCTACTACAACTATGTTTAAGGGCCCAATGCAGCCGATCGTCCCTGTTGGTGGATTTGCAGCATTCGGCTTGCAAGTGGCACCGCAACAATCATTACCGGAGATGGCGGCTCTAGGTGCGACAGCAAATGTGGCCGGAAACAAAACTTCCCCTGCAGCCCAACCCATGATGGGCATGGCATATGCCAGCCCAATGCCTCAAATGTCGCAAGGGATGAATCCGCAAGGGTTCCCGAACCCTTTCGAACAACCACCTGGAGCAGCTATGCTGCAAGGCCTGCAGTTTGCTCCTGTTCCTACTTCTCTGAACATGACTGCGCAGCCGCAATCGCCAACCGCCTGCTCAACACGTGCCAATAACGCCTTTGCTGATCTATCCATTGGGAAGGTAAGTGAAGGCTATTTTCGCCTTGTTCTGTCTCCTTGTTACAATTTTAATGATTTCAAACTTAACTGTTTCCATTTGGAATTATTCTTATGAGTTTTTCTTCGCCTGGCTTAAACCTGATATTTCGAGATCTTTTTCAGGTTTTGAGTATGAATTCCTTTGAAGTTCGTCTTTCAGGTTTTGAACATGAATTACATGAGTAAACCAGTAGTTCCCGCTTCTGCCACCGCTCAACCACAAGCAACTACAACGCCCGCTAATATGAATTTTGACGACCTGCTTGGATTGTAATTCAAGCGTTAATTGTAACAACAGCGTTCACCGCAATAAGATAGGTAGGTTTCGGTGTAAACTGGGTTTGAAGTTCAGTGCTGTTGCATTCTCTAGGCAAGAGTAATTATGTCAATCAAATATTCGACGATTGAAGCTACTGCGACTTATTTTAAAATTTTAATACTCATTCCTCTGTATGTGCAAATTTAGTAATGCTATTCGTCTATTTTTTCTTTGTTCTCATTCACTGAAGTTGTGAGTAGGCTAAGTTGGTGCATTAGTCATGCCAGTTTTTTTTCGCGGGCTCGAGGGGCTAGAAAATTTCACTTGAGGCTCATCTGTGATCTGTTTCAGAAGTTCGCTCTGAATAAGGTTTTGCTCCCACTCAGGCTCAATCAAATGTCTGGGAGGAAAACGCGATAACGACCTCTGAAATAGGTATATTGATAGGGACTCACAACATTGCGAATTGTGTTCTGTTTGCCGCGGTGTAGGCCATTGCAGGAGTTCTCTAGCAATAGGTGTCGATCCTACTATGTTATGTTTGGCTAACCCCATTAGGACAAAATCAACATTATCCGCTGCCTCCCTCGTCCTCCGTGCTCTTGTAAACTCATGGTATGGATTCGTAAATTGAGGATACTTTTCAATTTACGTAAGGTACAGGGATAATAGTTGCTTCAGGTTAGGCGAATATGGACTCTCCTAGTTGTATTCGATAGGTTGAGAAGAATTAGAGCCAATTGGAGGAGTTTGAGGTGAAAATAGCGATTGTCGAGTAATAAAGGTGAGATGGAAGTGTGCGCTGAGTTTGAGGCCTAAAAAACCGTTAAAAATATCAACTTCTCGTACTTCTCCCGAAGTTGCTGTTTATAGCCACATTGTGGCCCTGTTTTTACCAGGGGATCACCAGGTCGGCTTTCTATTTGAAAGGTACTAGGTGTAAGCTGTTCGCGTAGTCTGTCCTTTAATCCCTCGTCGAAACCTTGTTCAGAAATTGATCTATTTCCAAAGAACAATTGCGGAATTTGGCATTATTCATGCATCAAACTGGTAGTAGTTGAGAAGTAGACCAACTGTTTTTAAACAGTGAAATTCATGTGATAGTAGTAAGATTCTTTAAGTTGAGATCTTTCTCTGTAACCTTTCCATAATCACATTATAATGAGACTTGGTTCACAGAAAAAAAAGTGCGAGAAACAACATGATTGCAGGTGTAGTGTGTTGTGTATATAGGACACGCGCGGTCGCGAAGCGCTAGACGTTAATCCGTTGAGAAAAGCTGTGTGAAGCCATTTGCGCTGTGTATTCATATAACACGCGCGCTCTTGAGCCTACAACTTTCAATATACCTAGAGACCTGTAACCAAGTTTTATTAATGATTCTCTCTGTATCGCTAGATTTATACTACATATAGTTCACTTGAAAAGCTGTTGATGGCATTCCTACACCACGACATCCTCAATTGTGATGCCTTTTGTAGTGAATTTAAGTTCCTCCCAACTTTGTTGTAAGTTATTGGTTGACGATATGGCTCGAATATCCCCTTGTTGTACCCTCGTGTCATCGTCATATTTGGGTTGTGATGTTATATTGTAAAGGGACAGTCAATAAATCTTTGGTAGTGCTTTCTGTATCTGGCATTTTTGGTAATTTTTAAGATTTTTTTTTCCATTTTCTCGTCAACTCAATCGGAGCGGTCAAAAAAGCACTTTCGAAGTAGTCTTTTTCCGTTTTCATTTCCATGTTAACCCATAACGGACGGCGGCGTTTTTGCGCGGGATGGCCTCAGGGATGGGCACGTTTTTTTTGTCTCGCGGGCGTGCGCCACCGGTGGCGCACGCCGGCACCCAGGACAGGTTTTGTTCCAGCATACGCGGACGGGTATCTCGTCAAGAGGGTGCAGACGGGAGAACAAATGTTGGCGCGCGCCAAAGTAACACAGTTCGCTCTTAAACTCTTCAGCGATTTCTTGTTACTTCACATTTTCACTACACTTATCACTTCTTGTTTTCACTACACGCAATCTATTTATGTAGGACCTTGTCAGCATACACTTCGCTTTTCAGCACGAATTGCTCTCTGACTTTCTGTCACACTCGACCCTATTCGCTTTTTTCGTATTCCTGAACGCCCAAATATCACTTCTGCTACATTTGACATGCATTGGACTGTTCTCAAGCTCTTCTTGATTTTTCTGTTGGTTTGACTTTAGGTTATTCCTTCGTTTCACCATTTTTGCTGTTTCGGGCTTCCATTGTCGTTCATTATGCCGGAATAAAACGTGCCTAGGGTGTTGGCGCGCCACACTGTGATAAACGCCGGCACCTAACGCAGGTTTTGTTACTGCATACACGACCGGGGTTCCATGCCAACGGGTAACCATAAAACATTCCTCATGTAGGGCTTTCTATTGCTTGACATGTTTGCAAGTTTGCCATACATTCTACAGTTTGCATATTGTAACTAAAAACGGTTATTGTCATCTATTTGTCTGATTTGTTGTATCTCTGGTAAACTTTTTGCTGCACCGGTCCTGAGAGCATATGCTATTCTCCAATACTAGCAGTGTATACGTGTATAATTAGATTCTTGGAAATATTGGAAAATTAGAAGAAAAATTTTTTTGATGTCGTGCGCCGCCAGGTGTGGCGCACGTCCAGTTCTAGGGTGCGCCACGGGTGGCGCACGCCGTCCGTTATGGGTTAATAGAGGTATACGAGGGGGCACTATTTATATTTCGGGAATAGGCAATACTGTGATCATGGGAGTAAGTCTAATGGTTCCGTCGTGAAGTTCGCCTTTTTTACCTATATACCCCATCATTCGATTTGCCGCACGGCGCTATTTGCTTACTTTATATTCATCTGGAAAATTTCGTTTTTTTCAGGAAATGAAAATGAAATTTAAAAAAATTTCAAAAATTTGGCGATGAAGCTCCATCAAAGACCACAGTGTATCGTTAACTTAGGGACTCATTCGTTGTCGTAGTCCGCTGTCCGACGAGATTCGTGAAGGATGTCCAAAATTAGCAGTTGCTTCAGAAAACATCGATGCTGTGTGCAATATGATTAAGCAAGATCGCCATGTCACCCATCCTAAGATTGAGGCATACCTAAACATTATTTCCACCAACAAACATGCAATACATGAACACATGGATTTGCAAAAATATTTTCCCGTTGGAACCCACACGATTTGACAAACTCACCAAAAAAGGCTTGTGTCGACAAAATTTTCACATGTATATAAAATAAACAAATAGCGCCATGCGGCAAATTAAATGATGGGGTATATAGTTTAAAAAAGGCGAACTTTACGATGGAGCCATCAGATTTACTCTCATGATCACAGCATTGCCTATTCCCGAAATATAAATAGTGCCCTACGTAGCGTATAGTTGTGAATTCAGGATGCTAGATTTGGTATATTTTGATCAAATCATTACTGTAATATAATTGCGAATATAAAAAATATGAAGTAATTGTGAATAAAAAAAGTGAAGTAGAATATGTCCTTACAATGAGAGAGATGGTATCCAAAGCATTGGTAGGTCGAGGTCGCTTTCCAAGAAAAAAAAGACGAAATTCCCATTACGGAAAGAACGTGATCGAGCGCGTTGTGTGGTTATGTGTGGGTGTAAGGCGTTTTATTTCACTCCATATTGACTATGAAATGTTTGGCATCAGCTACGATGAACTATGATTCCGACATCCTTAATTTAGAACCCGTCGTGGAGTATTAACCGGTCAGTCTCTCGATTTTACCCAAACACCCATTGGCTGTACTTCGCTACAGTGTGAGATCGAGGGTATTTATTTAGTCATTACACACGGAGGTGCGCCATACGTTCAGAGAAGGAAATCATAGAAACACGCATTTTCAAACAAAAAAAAAAGCAAAGAAAAGAAGGATCAAGACGACGTCAGGAAGACAGGAAACCACAAAAAACTAAAATATAAAAAAAGAACAGCGGATGTTTGTGTGTATCGGAATTCGATGTGAAAAGGGTGGTATTCCGCCGAAGATTCTGCAGTTTAAGGGATAGAACACAGCCGGAAGAGGAATGTACACCTTCATGCGAGTATTTCGCGGTGCAGCTGTGCATCCAAGCAATTCAAATTCTGTCTATTAAGACGCGAACAAAAGCTCAATGTAGAATTGAATAAAATGAATTGAAACGAGTAAAACGAATTGAATAAAAACAGGTGTAAAGTCCATTTCGGAGCACTTGATAGGGCGTGGCTTGAGTGGTGAGAGTGAGTGTGTGACGCGATGAGAGGGTTTGATACAGGCTCACCCAAGTGCGTAGGCCATGCCCTATCAAGCGCTCCGAAATGGACTGTAAATGCGGTCGCCGCCCTGTAAACACGCGATTCACACCAAGGGCATCCACCCCGCGTGCAAAAATTGCGTGGGTCACGCCGCAACGCGAAATCGTGACATAGGGCTGCACACCCGGAAGGACGCATAAAATTCTTCGTGTCATAGAGTGGGACCTTACTGAAATCGGTCCCACGCCAGAGGAATTGCTATGAAGAAGATATTCTGACAGGTTAGAGAAAGGGTGGACCCTTCAATTGATCCGCGTCAGCACTCAGTGAGTGAAGAAAATGATGAAAAAGGCGCTCGTTGCATGGATACTGTAATCTCTGCAATTCAAACGAAAACCTGACCTATCTTTGATATGCGCTCGACATTTTTTGCATAGCCTTCATTTGACTAGCTGTCGAACCTCCCACTCGAGACAACCGGTAGAAGAACATTTCTTGATGTGTGGATCGACTTTCTTGCGGTGACTCCCTGTTTGAGAGAACGACTGATAGGGGGTGCATTGAGATTTTGCCCAAGATAAGAAGAACGACTACCATTCGCGATGGGACCTTTGCGGTGCTCTTTCGGGCAAAGGCAAAAGACTGATTAGATCAATATTTTTTAAGCGGGACCTTTTTCTTTCTCTTATGTTGTGCTTATTTAGAAAGTGAACGTTGCATCCCTACGTTCTGAAGTGACAAGCCTTAAGGAGGCTCGGTGCATTCATTGAATTCACTTTCCCTTAGTTAACATCATGAGAAATTTCAATATCATTTTGATGGTTTTAGGATCAACGCGGTTCCGTTTCTAATTTATTAGAGTGTTACTTATACAAAGACTGAGAATTTATTAAACAAATTATCCTCAATTGGATTCCAATTTTTGTTATATCTGTTATAGATTTCTTTTAGCTCATGTAGATATTGTCCATATCGCTAGTTACACAGATCCCTTGCATGGGATCAGATTCTAAACATTCTTGGGCTTTCCAATAGGGGATGAAAGCAGTGAGCGTAGATCTATCCCCTTATTGGGCCGCTCCGAATCTTAGTAGGCATTCGCATGAGATTTAGCTTATATACTAACGTTAGGGCCTTGCCGAGGTGCCTTTATTTTATAAAGAAGCCTGATGTGAATCCGCTGTCTTCCGACAGATTCGCGGATCCTGCTATTGGGAGGTGCGCCATCTGTCACTGCAGTACCTGGTGTCATAAGGCATGGTTGTCCCATACACATAGATTACTGTAGCTTTTGTCACTCCCAAAACAACGCCTCTGTATTGCCAAACACTTTGTGGAGAAACATTTAGAAATTGCTAGTATCCCATGAAAACAGACTTTGGGAGATTTTTGAACTATCTGGCCAGGAGTGAAAAATTACGGAACTCATGATTGTTCGTACCTCTGCTTCCATCTACGTGATAGAGGATGAATTATCTCGCTTTATCCAATTCCTCGCTGGAATGCCGCGCATCTGGTTCCATTCTAAATCGTTGTGGCATGTAAATGCGATTAGACTTATACAATGATTTACGGGGGCTAGACAATGTAGTAAGTGCGTTTATTTTCCCCCATTCACCCACCCTCCGAGCGATGGAGGGCTTGCTTGGCCCTGGCGGGTGTTGGTGCTACATATGATCCCCGCACCGTCAGAGTGGTAGTGTGCGCCACATATCACTAAACCACCACCGCCCTCTCCTTGATTTGCCGTCACCTAGTCTGAGCCGTGATAGGGCGTGAAGTGTATGTAGATGTTCTTCATATTTGGTTCTTATTGTGAAAGGCTGCGTAATTCAGAGGTTGTCGCTCATTTTCCCTTGACGTTCCGTCAGAACGTTCATTTCAGGAGATGGCATGCGGTCCGAAATGCATGGCCTTTATGATCTTCATGAGCATTTGGGGTATTATATTCTTGGTATGTTTGAGTTAATTTTTTATTTTTTGAATACAAAAAAAATTTAAATGTTTAAATACAAAAAATTGTTGATTAATTCTATAATTTACTCTCTTTCGTATTCGTAGGGTTTTTCATCGTTACGCTGCATGTGTGTTGTGGTGCACCTTCGCGTGCATAAACAAATAAACAAGTAAACAAATAAATTTCGAAAATATTGTCGTGTAAACCTTCAAAAATCAGTCGCATGCTCAGGCAATGGCAATCTAAGAAAATTCCTTTTAGGGAATACTCGGTGGTCTGTATTACAATCAGTCTGTTGGGTTGTTTGAAGACATGCCTGAAGAGGATCTATCGAAGTGTCACATAACCGATTGGAATTGTCGTCAAAAAGAGCTTGTCAAGTGAGTTTTTCAACCCAAAATTTTCTATTAGTAACTGAGAGCTGTTCTGCGCTTCTTCGCATAGCTTTGTGGTTACCACTGAACATTTTTTGATATTAGGTCTATGCAGAATAGATGGCCGAAACGTAATTGGCCATAACTTCGCTCAGACACAACTTTATTTGTCGAAATAAAAACCATTCGAATCTACAGAATTTTGCCAACGATCTGGTAAGGAAAATATACCGTCACGATCAAATTCTGGATTGCGAGAATCAATGAAGTCAAGAATGGCATTTTTACCGTGCATAATTTTTCTGCCGCAGGTTTGCATCGAGAACCAGGAAAAAGTGGTAATCCGTCAGGGATAGGTCTGGAGAATAAGGGGGGTGAGGGAGAGGCTTGATGCCTAACTGCATCATTTTTTTACTGGGTGCGCAAAACAACGCAAAGTCCCACAGTTCGCAAGTCACCCGGCAGAAACTGATCGAGACTCTCCCTCACCCCCCTTATTCCTCAGACCTATCTGTGACAAATTACCACTTTTTCCCGGTTCTCGATGCAAACCTGGGTCAGAAGGAGTTCGCCGAAACGATGCATGTTGAAAATGCCATCGTTTACTTCATTAATTTTCGCAATCCTGAATTATCACGATGGCATATTTTCTTTACCAGATCGTTGGCAAGGTTGTGTAGATTCGAATGGTTTTTATTTCGACAAATAAAGTTGTGTCTGAGCGAAGTTATGGCGTTTTGAAAAAAGTAGTCCGTTTTGGCCATTTATTCTGCATAGACCTAATATTTTTTGCTTATTGATGTCACAAATTTGATGTCATTGGTGTTTTTGCCAAAGCATCTTTGGTATACGTTTCCATGGAAACAAATAGACACACCTGTCTACGGCTGCTATGATATGGCCATGCATGTGAGGGGCAGTTCCACTCTGCGCTTTTCGGGTTCTGAAATGGGGCCAGTTTAAGGATAGGTCATAAGTCCAGTGGTGACGTAGCAATTTAAAATACAAAAAAACTAAAAAGTCAAATTAAGTATAATCGATTTTTAAAGTTTTATTTTTGCCACCTGCTGATTTCCACCACAGCGCGTGAAGCGAAAGTTGTATTGAAGGTGCTGAGATGTGGGCAAAAGCTCCGGTGTCGGACGAGAATCGAACCCGCACTTCATGTTTTCCGGGCGTGCGCAATCCATTATACTACCAAGATCCCTTCCACTCTGTCTCAGCTTCTTAATGGCATATTTACCATAGCTTATTGGCAATCACACGCGTAAGACCGCGTTCATACTCGGCGCCGACAGGGTGTGCTGCGTTTACAGGCAGTGAGACAGTGTGGCAGCGAGGAGGTGCAGAGACGACGTAGGCAACGAGTCAGGGTGGCACAGGTGGAGACGCAGAGGCGTGCAGCCACGCCCTGCCGCCGGCACCGCAACGTATGAACGCGACCTGACGTGTTGAACCACTTGGCCAACATTGGCGTCATGGAACTGTGAAGCTGTAAGCTCGAGTAGATATTGATTTTTGAAGTTTTGCTCTTCTCATTTGATGACCTTGGGTGTGTACCCTTATGTCAGGATTTCGCGTGACGTTGAGCGAGCGACGTTTGCGCGCCAGTTGACTGTGGAAGTCTCGTGTAATTGCGTAAGTGACGACTGTACTCACGCCTATTTTTATTTATTTCGCCGCTACACTGAGCTAGTTTTCAAATTATTTTCATCAAAATAAACAGAATTTGGTTGCATTTGGTGGATTTCAAACGTTTCTAGTTCACTCTTGATTTATGATAGCGTTTCGCAAACCTTTATTCTAATTCCTGCACTATGTATCTTACTAACTTCCATATCAGCATGAGGATATTAGAAAAGTAGTCAAACATTTGCCTCAGCCTAGGGAGAAGAAGCTTCGAGGTGAGCGAAACCATCTACATGTGTAAGAACGGACTCGCATTATGGCGAAGGTGATTCTTTCACTGTTAAGCTCCTTCCCCCTAAATTGACCTGTGCAAATGCCGGAACGCGATGAGTTTGAATACGATACCTTGCAAAATGTATTGTGTACGCTATAGAACTACGTAAGGAGCAAAGGAAAACTCGGGTGAACAAAAATGATGCATATTAGGAGGATACAGAGCCTAGAATATGGAATGAATGCATGCAAAACGCTATTACCAATCAAGGGTGAATGGAAACATTCAAAATGAACTGAATTCAGCGGAATCCTGCCTACTGAGATGAAAACATTTCGGAAACAAGCGCAATATGGAAGCAAAATTAATGAAAGTAGGCGTAAATACTGTCGCCGCCCTTTTGACGCAATTACACGCGAGTCCCGCCAAATGCAGTAAACTCGCGCAGAAAATGTCGCGCAGAAAACATCGCAATGCGAAATCCTGCCATAAAGGTGCACACCCGATGATCTTCGCCGCGGCGCACCACTGCCTATGAATTCCATGGGATCAGATCATACCTTGTCGACCAAATTCTTCATTGTATGTTATGCCAATGAGCTGTTACTGATCATTTTAGATAGATGTCGAATCAGACGTATACACGAGTCAGGTGATTCTCTACAATCCCTTGTCATTCAGCTGGTCTATGGGCTGATTTTGTTTGTCCTGACTATCGTATTTATCCCGTTGTGGGTCACCTAGGCATTCAAGTACCTTCTCCGTTGGCTCTGTTTATTTCTTATTGGCGTAGATAGGAGGTCAGATTACGAATTAGGTAGAGACATGAACAGGACTTATTGACTTCACATGGGAATCCAAGGGTTGGCGCGTCTCAGGAAAGATCGAAATCGAAATCGAACACATATCCTCTCCGTCACAGCGATGCCGTGATTAAAAGGCTCATAATACCAATACCGAAATTCTTCACACTATTTTGGTTCATGGGGGGGGGGGGGGGGAGGGAAAGAGAGAGGACCGGGTGAAATAAAAAACAATATTCAGTAGAAACGCCACTGTGATCAGCAAAGTTTCCTACTGGTTTCTTCTAATTAGCCCTGTCTTAAAGGAATCGTCCACGGAAAAATTACTTTCTTTGTTGCCTTTATATTTATAATGTATTTGCCCTATAAATGCACTTGCAAAGTTCCACGCGGAAAAGTGAGAATCCGGCTTTGATACAGCTCCCCAAATTCCCGGCCGTGTGGGCGGGGTCTCCAAGTGAAAGGCCCGTCTCGTAGTCACCCGCGGTTGGGAACGGAGAGTGGGACTGTTTACATGCCTTTCTGTTTCTATAATGCGTCACCGACCGCGGCGGAGGACGAGGGGTCGTCTGCTCGGAGTCCTCGCCTACCCGGCCAAGAATTTGGGGTGCTGTATCATGGCCGGATACACATTGCTTCCCTTGAAATTTTGCATGCGGCCTACATAACGCAAATACAACATAAATGTGTGGTTAACATAAAAGCTCATTTTTACGTAGACGATTCCTTTGAGTATATCCTGGAAGAATGAAGCAACTGTCGCAGAACAGTCCCTCTTCTAACTCGAGGCATTAATCCTTCTGTGGTTGCGCCACGCATACAACCTTCATTCAAAATCATAGAGGCTTCGAGGGGGACGTAGCATTCACACAATTACAAAGATTCGCGGAGGCCCATAATGCGCAGCTTGGTGTTCATGTCAGTGAATGTTAGATGCATCTGGTACTACAGTCGATCTCGCAGGTCCTGAACACCTGCCTGGCTTGTACAGGCTGAGGTCCGGTTTCATATCCGGCCATACGTGTGATTGGCGACGCTGAGAGGCACAAGAGACATGGTAATTTCGGACAGATAAGTGGTCATTTTCAGTATTTTCCATCAGAACGCCTACAATTGTTGGGTGGCTGCTGGTGGTTATGTGGTCGTCGGATTGCTGGCCGGTCTTCGACTTTGCTGTCTTGGACGCTCTAGGTGATCGCATAGAAGTCGAGAATCACGCTTTCGGACCACCGCCGTGTGTTTGTCACAGCAACAGATGGATCACGTTCACGGCTCGTAGTCTGTTACAGATGTGTCGATAAATAGATCCCAGTATGAAGGGCTAAATTTTTTAATGTTTCTCTTAAATCTCGTATTTTCTCAATTTCTCTGTGTGCTATTGGAAATTTGTACAGTTAATTTTACTTGAAATCACTCCCCTCTAGGCGATGCTTTGCTTCCGCTAGTATTGTGAAGGTAGCCGATTTTCGATAGTAAGGCTCTCAAGGTCATTGCTCTCTTGTATTTTCCATGTACCTCTTGAATTAATGTCCGTTGTCTGACTGATATTTAGTTTTCCAGTACCGCAGATTTTTGATGATTGATATTGCGTGGAATTCTTGAATCGTGTGGCAAAGCCTTCTTTATGGCAGCTTAAGAAGTACTTGTGTTGTGTTCTGTTATTTCGGTAGTGAAAATAGTCTACGACAGCGGCAGGGACCTCAAGACACATCTCGCTATTATGGGTGGATGGGGCCCATTTCAGGCCTCTGTCGAAGAATCTTTGACGGGTGGTCGTATACTCGGTTAGAAAGTTGTAGGTATCATTTGGCGTTGGAGGGGACTCTATTTTTTTGAAAATTTTTTTCATCGACAAATCTCCAACACCCATGCACTTTTGAAAAGAACTCACTCACTTCGACAAAATTTTGGGTCGGTTGGCTTGAGTAGATGCACGGAGGCTTCAGATGCATCGTCAACCTTGAGAATTACTAAGAGAGGAGGAAGGGGCAGGAGGGGGTTGTATTTTCATGAATTTCCGGGACGTGGATCGTTCCCTTTTTTTTGGGGGGGGGGGAGGGGGGGTAGTCGTATTTTTTGAAATTTCACCTCGACTTTAGGTGGATAGATCATTCCGGCGCTGAGGGCCTAAAAGCGATTTGTACATAAACCACAACCTTTGCTCGACGTTTTCAAGTAGGAGCGCTAGCGACCATGGGCTCTGCGTCCCTGACGCCCCTTTACTAAACTGTTTTTTGCCGTCTATATTCTGTGGCATAGCACCTTTTTGAGTGTGAGATGTAGGTCAGCACACTGGCATGTGGTCGGCTTCGGAGCCTGCGGAATCAGCCTCCCCCTCTGCACGCGTTCATTTCCTGACGGAAGCAACACGTCCTTCGCTGCGCGCGGTAAGCCACTTCGCCTGTTCTACCTATCGCGTGAGCTCATATAATAAAAACGTTTGAAGGGAGGTCCAAATCAAAGTGTTTTGGAATTCTTCTTGCGTTATTCTAGTTATTCTTCATGTAGTAGAGCTCTGCTTTCATTGCTTAACGCGATATACCTACCTGATTACCGCGAAATTGCTTTTGGAAAAATTTTCCGAGCTTGCTCAAAGGAATCGCCCACAGAAAAATTAGTTTCTTTGTTACCCTTATATTAGGTTGTAGGAAAAGTTTTTTGTTTTTTGAAAACGTGCTTTTCTCCCTCCAAACTGCTTTCCACCAATTTCTTCTGTACATATACAGTAGCGCTCAAAAGTCTTCGGCGAAATGGTCTTTCACATGGGTTTTTTCACTTGTAACTTTTTTGCAACTGCACCGATTTAAGAGAAATTTTAGTATGTTGTACTTGGAGACACTGCATACTTACTATACTATTTTGGCGAGCAACGGTATAGGTTACGTGTTTATATGAAATTTTTTAATTTTGGCATGCCATCGCTATGCCGTCCCGCTGTGCCGCTGTCATCAAAAGTCGTGGTCTTTCTACAAAATATTAATGTTCTCTGAGGCTTGCTCTTTTTGTTTTTGTATAGAAAGCCGTTTTTCTTGAACAAGCCTCTTACTTTTTTTTGGGTGGTCTTGTAGTAAATTCTTGTGAAAATCATGAAAAGTGGCAAGCGGCGCTCAAGTAGAAGGAAATGTTGACACTAGGTTCAGGCACCACATATTAAAATTTTGTCAAGTTTGGTCAAGTAGAAAAAAAGTTATGACAAAAAAGTTTTGGCCGAAGACTTTTGAGCGCTACTGTACATGTAGTACAAGTCACGCATCTACAGGTACTATTGTCTTTCATCTCCCGGATAACCTTTTTCGGCAAAATAAACATATTGAAGGTCAATGTCATCTTCACAATCGAAAGTTTTTCTTTGAATGGCGTTAGATAGGGAAAGGAAAAGACGATAGTCCTATGGAGCAAGATCAGGGCTATAAGGTGAATGGGGCAGCACTCCCCATTCAAGCTCGAGAATTTTTTGGCGAGTCACTTTTTCAAGATGTGGGGAGACCCGCAAAAAAATTCTCGAGTTTGAATGGGAAGTGCTGCCCCATTCACCTTATAGCGCTGTCATCGGACTATCATCTTTTTCTTTCCCTATCTAATGCCATTCAAAGAAAAAATTTCTTTAATAAAGATGACATTGACCTTTAATATGTATTTTGCCGAAAAAGGCTATCCGGGAGATAAAAGACAATAATACCTATAGATGCGTGTGAACTTGTACTACATGTGAATGTACAGAAGAAATTGCTGGAAAGCAGCTTGGAGGGAAAAAGCACGCTTTTGAAAAATGAAAGAGCTCTCCCTACAACCTAATACATATTTGTATTTGCCTAATAAGGGCCGCATGCAAAGTTTCACGAAAAGTGAGAATCTGGCTAAGATACAGCTCCCCAATGAAGAAGTGAGAATTTGGCTGAGATACTGCTCCCCAAATTTTCGTCCGGGTGGGCGGGGCTTCCGATTTAAAGCCCCGACTCGTCGTCGCCGCGGTTGGGAACGGAGAGAGGGACTGTTTACGTAACTTTCTGTTCCTACAATGCGTCTTCGACCGCGGCGGACGACGGGGTGGACACTTGCTCTGAAGCCCCGCCTACCGGGTCAAGACTTCGTGGTGCTGTATCTTAGCCGAATTCACATTTTTTCGCGTGAAACTTGTCATGCGGCCCATAAATATATGGATAACATGAAAACTCATTTTTCCGTGGACGATTCCTTTAAGTGAAGGGCGAAAATGTCTACACCGAGAAGTGCTCCATCAATTGCTCCACGAGTCTATATTTACGTCCACTACTGAATCTCCGAAGGACGTCGATTCAGCGTGCATTCTGTAGACTAATGAATGCTGGAAAATTAATAGAAGTGAAAGTACTTCGAACTCATTCCAGGGTGAGATGTCGCCAGAGCCACTGTAAGATGTGTCAGACCACGAGCGCAAACTCTAACTGGTTGTTCGCTCAGGGGGTACAGAACCTACACTTCTAGCGCTAAATCGTTCGTGAAGGGATCTGGAATGGATAGTAAGGCAATACTGGAGCATCTGTTATTTTTCGACAAGTGCTTCAAGTTATGGTGCACTACTCTGCCATTCTCAGTTGATTACACGACGGTCTCAAGAAGAAGTCGTCCAGCTTCAGCCCTATTCCATTCGCGCATAACATCATGGGCGACAGTGGGTCGATCGGAATCGCTTCTCTTACATAAACTTACTCAGTACCCATGACTACACCACGCCCCACCCACTGCGGGAGGGTTTCCTCTCATTTCAAGTGTGTTTAAGATAAGTTGGACATTGGTCATTTCTGCAGACTTTTTTCTGGTCTCAAGGCAGCGTTGGAACCGAGTTATGAATTTATGTTGTACAGATCCCCACTCAGAGTGCGCTTCGCCCACTCTGTTCACGCCTCATTCATGACTTTGAAAACTCAATCCTGACCTTAATCCACCTTTTCCCCACGTTTGGGTCTTATTGGAACCTCATATGCTATCTTCGGTCTGAAAACGGAACATTCCAGTGCACGTGCCGCCCTTCGAGAGCGGAGCCTAACTTGATCCATGTGTGCTCCTTACCTCTTGTCCCATACCCTGCCCATCCCAAACTTGTCTCCATCTCCACGGGTCGCTTTTCATTTAATACCGAATTTCGTGACACACGAACGGACGTACAGACAGACGAAGCCTTTTTATACAGTAGTAGGGATTATACATAGGTGTACCGGTTCGTCCACAACCACTGTGCTACTTCACCTCAACGTCGTATAAGAGTTGAGAAGGCCGGGCGTCTGTGGGTATTTATAAGCTGACTCAAATGTGATTCTTCTTCCCTCTTTCCATTTCATTTCCACTAGTTATTAGCGAATAATTTGGTATAGTGACTTGATCCTCTTTATGACTTGTTTTTTTTTTGTATTTTTCCACTTTCCAACTGTTGTTAGTGTAATAACCAAAAGAGTATGTATGAAGGCAGTAATGCATACGTAGGCGTATATGTTTCCTGAAATAAAACCGGAACCAGTAAATGGACCCTCCGCATGATTAGTCAGATCCACTGGCTCATTATCTGTTCTTGCAATTGCAGCTGTAAAGCGAACAACGAACATCCCGTCTGTTGAGCGTGGCTGCAAGCAACGGCCAAACGGCCAACAGGAGGATTGAGTTGAAGGATAGTGGCAGTTCGTGGCGGTCAAATGATTTTTCCACCTGTCATTACACCACCTACGCCCTATTCAATTATAGTGCAGATTCGTTATTTAAAGGATAAAGGATAAAGTTTTTGGCGTTAATCAATCCCTTCCTGGGATGCGGCGCACATTCTAATAGTTCCACTCAGAATCGTGATGGCTGGTGAATGTTATGTGGTCTATACAATGACTTGCGGTGGCCAGCCGATGTACAAGTCAGTGCTTTTATCTTCCCAGACGAGCCTGGTGCCAATTTATCGACCCCGAAGGAATGGAAGACTTGGTTGGCCTGAGCGGGCGTCGGTGTTGGATTTGATCTCCGCACCATGAGAGTGGGGTGCACGCCATCTGTCACCACTCCGCCATAGATCCGTTATTTACTATGGAAAAGGACTGTATGAGCTGTAGTTATCCTGTTTCGATGAAGCAATAAGAGGGGAAAAGCATCGCTGTGTTACACGATTTCTTCGCGATGTGCCACATACCAGGCTTCCATCTGGATACGGTGTGACATGGATGTGTGCCCTATAAAGCGAATAGCGAAGGCCAACCAATTTGCATTGAGCTTCAAAAAATCTAAAATTTAGTTAGCCGACCTCGCTTTCTTTCCACTTACATCCGTTGACTTCGATAAAGGCTGATTTCTAGTGTTTGAAGGAATCTTTAACGAAAATTCAAATGATCTAGCCCTTCCAGACTGTAGACAAAGCGGTCCGCTTTTACAAAAGCTGCAAGTCTTTCGCGTCCCGAGGGTGAATGACTAGGAAGCCCACGGTGCATTCATATGCATCACCTGAGCTCACCAACTCCCACCCTTCCATGTAATTGGCCTCTTGGCTTCTGGCTTCCATATTTCCCACTCCCACTTTCCTCTCTTTGTCACTGTTTTTTGGCTGGACGTCAATGTTCTTTCGGTCATCGCGAAACAAGACAAGTTGAGCCTGATTTTGAGTTATTTTCGAGAATTCTTTATTTTTCAGCCAATTTAAGATACATGCACTATTGAAGTAGTAATTAATAGAGGTATTTCTCTGCGACATTGCCCAAACTTTCTACACAATTGTACAATGGATCGCTCTTGTTGCAGATTTGCAAAGATGCATAGTAAAAAAAACCTCCGAATGATGAATGAAAAGAATTGAATGTGTTCTTCATTTCATAAAACGATGCACTATAGAAGATAGACTGTAAACTCAGGCACACAGATGTAGAGCAGTAAGAGCAATTTATCAGCAGCCTATAAGCACTCTTAAACGAAAAAATTCAACTAAGTGCGGAAGGAATCACCTTCCAGGCTTGCCGTTTTTCCGAAATAAAAAATAAAAATAAAAACTTAGTCTTCAGCGCTTATCAATCCATTGTTGGGAGCATTCCTATGAGATTCCGCCCATACAATAAGCCAGTCGATGTATTATACAAGTCAATGCTTAATCTTTTCAAAGAGTTACCAATTCACCTACCAGGAGGTATGGAAAACTGGTTGGCGGGGGCAGGCATCGTAGGGAGAATTTCATTCCCACAGTCGAGAAGTGGGATTTTGCGCTACCAGTCACTGCACCGTTTCGGCCCTAAGCTCTGTTTCCGAGATGATCCGGCAAAAGGCATATTAGCGGAGCGCCGTCGTCAAAGGTTTCAGCGGACCCTGACAGAACGATGCATGTTATTAAATGCAAACGAAGTCCATGGCATGTATATATTCAATGAAAAAAAGCCCGCAGGATGGTCCTCTGAGCTCGAACCACAGGTCCTCTCCGTTCTATATTTCGTCTCCAAATGAATGGGTAAGGTACTACTTGACGCCGTTGCACAGCACGAACTCGCTTGACTTCAATCAATACAGCACATCTAATAGCAAATTGAAGGCTCCACCTAACGCCTAGATTTCATTTCGTCGGGCTTGTACGGGTATCGTACCTATACCCTTGAATGGCTGCCAGTTTGCAGCGAGGTGTAAAGCATATATGTTATTTTATCATATATGACGAGAGAAGCAGGATAACACTAACGTCACAACAACTATTACAGAAAAAAATGGATTGACATACAGTTCAATTGAATTTACCTTAATTTCAAAAAACCTAGGCCTTTACTGAATGTGGTGTTTTTTTTTGAATTTTTGATAACTGCTGATTCCCGCCGCAGTCCGCGATGCGAAAGTTGTTACAAGTATGCTGAGTTATGGCGAAAGTCGGTCACGGCTCGAGTCCCGCTCGAGACCGACACCTTTACACATAATTCAGCACACTTCTAGCAACTAAACCTTCACTTCGAATTTATATTTAACACAAAAGGATCCTGACGGTTAGTGAGTGTAGCCAGAAGCTTTTAAGTGACTATCCAGGATCGCGACACATGTGGGAGTTATGGAATGTGGAACTCATTTATTTATTTATTTATTTATTTATTTATTTATTTATTTATTTATTTATCCAAAATACACTTGCACTAGCGTGTCCAACTAAGACAAGAAATATTCAAACATGACGCAGCAGGTGTTACCCTCAGGAGGCAACACATGGAAGAAGCAGAACAGCAAAAAATGTACCCAACTAAGAACTGAAAACAATTACAACACGGCCGCACAAAGGAAAATGTCCAGTAGCGCATGAAGTGAAACGAATGAAATCGGATTTTGGTGCCGACTACTCAGGGTGGGTGCCTTCCGAGACCAATATAAGCAATGTGCTAGTTCAATCAGGAGAAGGTAGTCCCAATCACTGCAGTTTTACTTATTAATTTATGTGATTAGGGGCGAAATAGGGTGGTGAATGGTGCGAGAGCGCAAGGGAAAGCAAATCTATCAGGAAACAGATTTCCGCATGTTAGGTTCTCTACCCGTAACAAACTGATTCCAAGCTCACCGAGAGGAAAGCAGTGGGCATGCGTGCAAGCCGCAGAAGGAATAGTCAAAACTAGATTCAGTCGAATCGAGGCAGGAAGGCAGCCAGGCCTCGCAACCTAAATAAACCAAGTGACCACGGTATAGAGTGAAAGTAGCACAGTAGCAATCACATAAGCAGTGACCGACAATGAGAAACAGAAGATAGAAGCAAGACAGAAAACTTGACGTCGAACGGTGAAGTGGCAGAATAGGACGTGAATTCTTATGTGCCTAGTCACAAACATCGGCCCACCATGAGTTGTTGCGATGACGATCGTAGCTGCAACTCGTCCTCTCCCAAGGCTTTCTGTGTAGAGTCAGATGAGCGATTCATATGGCTAAAAGGAGATCTTGAACAGGGCCATGAAAAGACATATGGAAAGCCTCCCTCCGTCCATCATTCAGCCGTAGTTGTGACCCAGGTGGTGCTCAGAAAAGGAAAGAGAGAATAAGGGTGTTTGAATAAAAACATAATGATGTTAAAGTGTAAGTTTTTTTTTGGCTTCGCCTCCAAAAGTTTCGCCTCCGTCTACAAAAGTCTTAGGCATGAGAACTAGCAGGCATGAGAACTTCATCTTAGAATCTAAGCCCCAATTTTAGTGCCAGAGCTGCTTAGCTGTAAGCCTCTTCTGAAATTTACAGCTTTATTGTAAGGGGCCTTCATACATACTCTGCTGTCCGGCGGTGGTTTATGGCTGCGTCGTCTCTGCGTCTCCGTTCACGCCACTCTGCCTCACTGCCTGCGAACGCAGCCACGTCGTGCTGGCAGCGTCACCGTAAAGTATAAACGCTGCTTTACGCTTCTAGGGCGTGATATCTTGGGTGTGCTTCCAAAGGTTGCTGTCGCCGGAAGGGGTGAGGAACATCCCACTGTGGACGCTATTTTTACCTAAATCTGAATGGGCTAGGAAACACTCTCCCTCCGTCATTGAAGCTTGAGCAAAATATGCGTTAAGTGAGTAGGTTGATCCCTCTAAAAATTCTCGGAGATGCTAGATGTGAATTTCTTTGAGCTGCTTCCACCCCTCTCATTGTGATTGCACCGTCCCCAGAGACGTACCCTGAGGACTGCACTAAGCAGTCTACGTATTCTGGTAATACAAGTGCCGAGCAGTGCCCACGTCGCTTCGGACACCTGATACTGTTTTTCTGGATCATTTTTCTCACCATTAAGTACCACCACCTCGTTGAAAATCATTCCTTCTGATCAGTGTGGTTTCCGATTGTATTAATTGGGTCCCCTGGTAAACTCCGAATACACATTTCGTGAGGATCTCTGGGACTGCTATGACTAAAGAAATCGGCTGCGCTCACTTCATGTTTGATATCCGACATTTGTGTAAGTGGTGGCAAGCCCGTTGAGTTGATTGGTCAGCCAGACATATCACTCACTCAGTTCTGACCCTCATCGTCGTTCGGTAAACTGCAGACATCTCATTCGAAGCCCTGTTTTTTTGGTCTCATTAATACAGCAGTATATTGTGGTTCAACGTTCATGCTTGCTCGTCGGACATATGGCCTCAGCGTAAGAAAACGTGGGAGTTCTAGGCTAGTTTTGATTTCGTGGAATAATCATCGATTGCATGTTCGAGTGGATTTCAACATTTACTCATTAATTAATGATCTTCATTATTCTTTCCATTACCTTTCCAAATGATGATTCACTCAGTTCTCCTTTTTCTTTATCATGCTTCGTTGAATCATTGGGCTGTAAATTGCTACTTTTGATTTTAAAGGGTCCAAAACAGCTCAGCGCGGCCTCTTCAACCCTTGTCGACTTCCGCACAGTGATCCAGCGATCTTCGTTTTTGATCGAAACTGCTCGAATATTTTGTTGGCTCGGACTGACTTCAACTTTGCTTATGGTTTTGGCACTTTCATACATCACTTTTACTTTGTTGTCGCTGCTAACTACCCCACGTAATCGATCCGCGGATCGATTATTGATTTTTCGAAGTCGAGCAATTTCTAGGTTAATGGTCATTTCCAAAGCAGATCGTTTATAAAATATTAATGGTTTTATTTCAGTAGTAATGGACTTTGTTGATGTTACAGCTAGGATGCTGAGTTATGGGCAAAAGCTTCGGTGTCGGACGGGACTTGAACCTGCATTTTATGCTCTCCGAGCATATGTGCTAATCCATTACACTAGCTCAGCATTCTAGTAGTAACTTTCGCATCGCGGGCTGCAGCGATAATCAGCAGCTATATAAAATCAAAAACATCAAAATTGATATGGTCTTAAAAGAGCGGTCAATTATCGATTTTTTTGGAATTGATTAATTTCGTTCCCCGATTTCCTTCGTTTTCGTGAAAGCCATGGAATTCAAGGCTGTTCGGCACTTCCACTTCCCGCATTGGTTCGTGTTCGTTGCAGACGCGAACGGTTGGAATGGCGGAAGTGTTCGTGGGCGGAGTTTGGGTGCCATCCGCAATCGCACAACACTTCAAGGGAGACGAAGAACACGCGCCATTCTCGTACACGAGACCAAACTTGAAATTTCAATCGCGTGAAGTGAAGCTGGACATAAAAACATTCCAACCGCATAGAGAGCAGATTATCGTCGAAGAACGCAAGCCAGTGCTAATGAATGTCGCTGTGTCAAAGGTTCGTGAAACATTCTTGGTTGTATTTTCGATATTCAGTTTTTCACGTCTTTCACATCTTTCCTTTTTCCTCTATCTTTACTTTCATGATTTTTATTTCTTCTCTCCTTAGATCATCTTTACCGTGTATTTTACCTTTATGCTTTAATTTTCTCATGAAAAAAATTTGAAGAGCTCCACCTCCATTTCACGGGCCACTGGAGGGGTAGAAGGCACATTCCATGATTAAAGGTACTAGAATGGGTAATTTAGCCTATTACTGGATGTGAAAGTAGAGATGATAGCATAAGTAACAACAGCGGATAAAGAATAGAATGAAGCGGTCAGAACGCCAAAAATTAGGGGCCCTTTCTACGAGTGATCCAACCTTTGCGGACTTTTCCTTCATCACTAGAGTGGTGAGGCTATGGCCAAGCCATGGACGTTGCCCCGCCCAACAGTTAGCAAGAGTCTGCACCAAGGGGTACCACGGCGCAGCTGAGCCATGATAAGGGACCGAAAGCACACCTTTCAGCGCAAGTTGCGCCACAGATCGTTCCTTGAGATTCGCACACTTACAGCTATCCCACCCTTAATTGCTCCCGTCGGTGCATTTTATTTTGGTGATTAATATTATGGAGGTAATCGGTAAACACAAAGACTATGCAACTTAACGGTTCCAGAACTGATGACAGCAGTGCTAGGACCATTATAAGCGGAGAAATTTCCCTGCCATCCGTTCTTCGTACGTTCTTACGTTACTGACATTGCCAACGCTTCTTCTCTGCTTGTCTGCGCTCTCTTCCGAGCTCGTGCTCCTTCTTCTCGCACACCTTCTCCTCTACGCTCGAGAGCGCTTCCACGGGTCGTCAGGAATCTCTGATTTCTCGCGATTCTTTTTCCTTTAACCACTTTGAATGTCTCTTAGCTCCAGCACTTGTTAACATTGCAAACATTAAAAGTTGCGTAGGGGGGCTATGGGCATCAACCGCTATCGATTATTAGTAGAGAATTTCGGGTGGGCTCCGTTGAAATGAAAAATCTAGCTGTGTTGTAATTATTTATCAATCAAAGAATAAAAGAAAAACTTTCAACTGGTGTGATATCCACCTTACACAACACATTACCAGTGTTCGGTATTCTTCAGTTAAATGGCCTTCTCAATTTCCGATTTCCACCGAATCATACCGTTGCGCAAAAATAAGCGGGAGATGTGCCAGGAGAAGTGGAATTGGCAAATCACACGAGTTACAGAGATAGTAGAAGAGTACGAAAAATGAGAACGGAGATAGGAACTTCGAACAGAGCATCACTCTTAACTAATCTAGGTTGAGAATATGCTGTTTCACGGTTACTCACCTTTACCCAACCAGGGAACTGCTCGTTGTCAAGGAACGCCTCACTGTGACTCCGTCGGTGTTACTGCATGTATCTGTGTTGAGATATAGACGTCATTAATACTCACTCTTTCTCGTTAATCAGTCGATATTGGTGTTTTGTGTTGGGTCAGTGCCACAGACGATGGTTCTCAGAGTGAGGTGAGTGGGCGGAATGTGGGGGGCTTGATTGGCATTCACTGCAACAGAGTGTATTCTGTATCCAAATCACCGTTAATGGTTCCCTGATGTTAATCAGAGGGATAGGAGGCATAAGTCAACATTTTTCAACAATTAGCATGGTGGTTATATAATCGTAAGTTAATTATTTATTCACGTTTGTCATAACGATTCGCCTGACTCCAACATAGAAATACTTGGGCTCTGGTGTAGTGGCTAAAGGTGCCGGTTGCTGCTCGCTTGTTCTGTAGATCGGGTTCCAATTCGTCCGATCAGACCCTGTCGAGGCTGAACGTAGATATATTTTACTGGGCCCTGACAGTTTGCCTGTGGACTCAATGCGTGGCTTATCGCAAGATTGATTTAATGAGGTTCATTCTTCTAATTTCCAATCTTCCCTGGTTAGGAGGATACTACCTACTAAATGTTTTGATGTTTTGTCGATGCTTTATTTTGTTAATAATTTTTTATTCTAAAAATCAGTTTTTTTTCATGGTGATTCCACCCATCATTAGAGACTATGCGGATTTTACAGCGTTCATTATGATTGAGTGAGTGTTCTATGAAAATCGCGTCGTTTAACAAGCATCCCAGGGTTACATATGTATACACACCAGTAATCATATCAACAACCAGTGCTTCTGTTCTTCTCCATCACGTCACCAAATAGCCACACTCCAAGTTTTTTGCAAGCGCTCACATTTCCACAAAAAAAAAACGTAAAATATCCCGTTCCTTTTTTATGTGGATCTACCGTTTTCGTACCGTAGAAGTATTTAGGTGAAGAGTGAAGACAGCCATATACGCAATCCGTGGAAAACCTACAGCGTCGCGAACCCAACTCGTCCAAGTGCCTTATTTTTTCCGGTTTGTGTTTTTGCTTATTATGTAGAAAATAGGTTTGTGATTCAGTTCTGTTGAAAAAAATCAAAAAATATTTATTGTTCAGCACTAATCAATATGTCTTCACGAAAGAATGCTGCTGTTTCTGCGCTTCATTCTTACTTCCAAGTGCTTTAAGTTTTTGTGCCCATTTACACAGATTAATTGGCCCTCGACATTACTCTTCCAGTGCTTGGAATCTATGAATTGGCTGCCCAATGAATTTCCGTCAAAACGGTGACAGATGACCGGCTGCTGAAGTCTAATTCGAACGATTCTGAATCATATTCAAATCACAAACATTATTGGCTCAGGCGAGATCGAATCCCATATTGGATGTAGAGCAGGGGTTGTCGATAGTTCTCGTAGCGGGAGTGACTGTACGCGGCAGTTTTGCTGGTCCCTTGTGAAACAGCCGGATTCACACGGCAACAGCACGAGATTGTCACTCGTGGTGGAGCGATTCGCGCGGCGTGATGATCTAGCTGGATAGTCTTGACGCACGTCGTCGGCGCCGCGTGGATGTGGGATGTTGCTGTTTTCAGTTGAAGAAAAGCTGTGCAACGCATCTGTAGTTCTACTGTGTTTTTGCTGTTTTTTTTTGGGCCTTTTTTATTGCACTTCAGTCACCACCTTTTTGTAGAGTTTTCAGGGATACTTCGAAATCTTTATTGTAATCCACATTCGTCTAAGCGTCGTCCCCGTATTTACTAAATCAAGCGAAACAATACGCAGCACTCTTGGAAAAAATGAAGCGAAGCGCAGAGAGAAACTGAGAAGCAAGTGATCCCACGAAGAGGAGTAATGCCTAAGGAGATTTTTAGAGCAGTAGGATAAAAGTGGGCAAATGCAGGTCATCTCACCAGCGAGACCTCGCGAGCAAGCATCGGCACGGCCTACACCGCCACCCTTCACTCGAATCTGTTCTTCAGGGCACGCGTACCGTCCACTAGTTCACCTTAACCGGCTGCCATCCCCGTCAAAGTTGCCCACTCGGTTTCCGATTCGATTCCTCATAAGAAAAAAGACGTTTTACAGTTCTCTCGAACCTTTTGTAGAAATAGAAAAAATGCAAGAACAGCACCTAGGTTAAAATCCTGTCGAGAGCGCAAAATTTCGTGTCCAATCTTGGTTCGCTTTCCACACTGCGTCTCTGACCAGGGTAGCATCGCCTCTTCGCTTCCAAGGGCCTCACTGACCTGCCTTCACATGCGGCGCCTTGAAAAAAGGTTTGATAAGGATCTAATGCCTTTTCCTATCATGTTCTGAAGAGGAAATGGTGAAGGAACAAGAGTCATCCGATGACTACTGGCGAAGCTATAGCTGTGACTGAAGGAGCAAGAATCATCCGATGACTACTGGCGAAGCTATAGCTGTGATGAATGTGCCGTGGCACACTGGCACACTAGCACTATCTACCAGATAGCAACTTACAGATATCAGTACGAGAATGACTTCAAATGCTGCTGGTCATTCGTTTTTTTTTGTGTTGACACTTCTTTGTGTTGTTCACATGTCAGTGTGTAACTCCGGTCGAATTTAAATGTCCTCACGATTCGGACTGAAAATCGAGTACATGGCGCATGCAGCAAGGGAATCGATCGACCGAGCAATATATTTTTCGTTTAGTTAACTGCCACAATAGCTGTAGACTTTTTTGACTTTTGGTCATCGATTTCTTCTGGTATGAAGCATAGAGAAAAGCGCCAAATGACATACACCTGGTCTGTAGTCGAACTCTTCACATAGTGTCTTCGTAATCTCGGCTTTTACGATTCCGTCACTAGTGCCAGACCCATAAGAAACAAAAAAGGACTCAAGTGAACCCATTCCTGCAGCGAGGGCACTTCTAGGTGCAGAGAAAAGTAGCCGCTTCAGTGCGACCCCTCTTCTACGGGTACCAGATACAACCCCCTTTTTTGACCTCTACAATACCAGTAAATATTACCGGATTGTATAGTTACGAGTATTTTATTGCTATGTATACTGACTTGAGGCAAAAGATATTCATATCACATTTTCTCATACGAGTTCGCTGCGAAATACCCTTTGCTTCTCATCTGCTTATCAAAAGATTAGATTCTAGCACTTATCGCAGACCTCTGCAGGGATGACCCCGTCCGTCCGGTCAAGTACAACCCTCCCTGTCGAGGAATCCTCGACTTCCCGTGTACCGTGCCTGCAGCGCAATTGATTGTTCGCACTGACACCCAGTCAGAAGCCTTTTTAGACTGAACTGAAAACAAATGCTTGACGTATACCAATGTTTTGACATAGTTTTTGGGAATATGACAATGCCTCTATTGCTATTCCATCCATTACACTGAGCAAGTCATCCATCAAGTGATTTTTTTACTATTGTATGTATTGTTCCTTGAATTGTCTTGTTGACATTCATACCCAAGACAGCAGTGTCATGCAAGTGTTGACTTGCCACAACTGTTCGTAACGAATGCTCTTACGGCTGAGCGCCTATGGCTGTTCGTGGATCAGCGTTTTCCGGTTGCTTCAATGTGATGCGGCTGTCTCCGGCTGCTACGCCACCACCACTACATACTTCAGTTCCGTGTGCCATTGCTAACACCTCACTCTCACATGTTTTTATCTCAGAATTCCTAAATTACTACTGCACATCGGACTACTGTAATTCTTTAACTGCCGCTAGATCTATGCTTTCCCCAATTGAATTCGTCTTCTAACAACTAGCGGCAAACTGTTTTGCAGTAACCACTCCTTCCTCCTCTGTGGTTTATTGAAAGTTGGTTTATCAGGAACTATCAAGGTATAATAGTTACTGATGTGGTTCATTTCTGTGCCAACCAGGTTTGTCATGAACGGCTTTATCGGTTGACGCTCCGAACAAATGGCCGTTTTCAAGACCTAAGATTTCGAAGTTCTCTCAACTGGTAAAGAGCTGCACTCCTCATTGTTTCCGACCTTCTTAAAGATTTTCTCGCCGTTACACCAGCGAGCTTTCGATCCGCTTCTTGCCTCAGTTGGCTGTGAAAAGTGAGACAATGGAGATACTACAACATTAAACATGCCTAAGTTTCAAGAAGACCGAACATGGAATAGTTACGGTATCGCTACCGTAATCGCTACACATAGGACCACTGAAGTATCTTTCAGAGCTCTCACAAGCTTGGGTAACGTGGGCATCATACTGAGCTTACCGGTGGTGGACAGTACATGTAAGCCGGGATAGAACAATAGCCGACAAATTTGAAGTAAACTGGTTACTAGTAAATCAACGCTACGAGCCTAAATCAGGATTGACCATCAGGAGCCTCGCAAAAGTGATTGGTCGTGAATTACGAACCACTTCTGTCAGGGTAGGCTGGATACACATCCATTATTTGTAGAACGAATTTCGAATTGAGTCCGGTTCATGCCATCCAATCTATCGATCTTTTTGTAGTTGATCTTCGTAGGATAGTTTGGAAGGTAAAGGAGAGGTCAGGTAGGGATGGAGCTCAAGACACTTGGTCACTGCTATCGGATCACTGCGTGGCAAACGCTTTGGAGCACTTGTGAGTAGTATTCCCATGAAGTGACCTGGCTGTTGCAAATTCCCACTTCGAGTGTCCTGGCCAGAGGATCTGTAGTTTATAGTCTGTATCTTCTATATAAAACATAAAACTGATGCTCAAGTTGGAATGTTCCTATCCTCTGCCAATTAAATGAATCGTCCCGGATAAATGAGTTTTTGTGTCACCCATATATTTATGTTGTATCTGCCTAATGAGGGCAGCATGCACAGTTTGCTAAAAGTGAGAATTCGGCTAAGATCCCCACATTTCCGGCCAGGAGGGCGGGGCTTTCGAGCAAAAGCCCCGTCTCGTCGTCCGCTGCGGTTGTGAACGGAGAGTTGTACTGTTTACGTATCTTTCTGTTCCTACAAAGCGTCTCCTTCAGCGGTGGACGACGGGGTGGGCACTTGCTCGGAGGCCCCGCCCAGCCGGCCGAATCTTTGTGGTGCTGATCAGCCGGATTCACATTCTTTTGCGTGAAACTTTGCATGCAGCCCAATCCAGTAAAATACAACATAAATAAATTGGTAACAGAAAAGCTCATTTTTCCGTGGACGATTTCTTTAAGCTGCCGTACACCAGGGCCATGTTAACATCAGCAGGGCCCTTATGTAAATTGTGCCCCTAGCATGAACACATGTGAGTACACGTTCCCTAAGTGTCTATCGGCCATCGTAGTGGTGAACAGGTGTGTAGTGTTACGCTCGGTTTTTGTCAGCTCGCGATTGTTTGTCGTCCTCATAAATTCACTGACGTTCTCGTACAAATGAGTGGTCTATTAAATGGGCAGTCTAGGATAAAATGGGTGAATCACTTGCAACGATGGGCGGCGCGCTAGGTGTTATACTCAGTTTCAGACCGAATTCTTGCTAATATTTTCTGGATGTAACGCACGCCTTTGACGGTAAGCGGCGCTTGCTTAACGAGACCCTTGTGAATTACCCGGAACAGCTATCCTTGCATGGAATAAGTGGTACACTTACTCCTGCAGAAATAAATCCAGAGAATCCATTAAGTTGAAGCAATCGTACACGGGAAGTTGAGTTTCTCCGTGTGTTATATTTCTTAACAAGGGCCGCATGCAAAATTTCGCGCGAAAAAGTTAGAATGGATGAGATACAGCTTCTTAAGGTGGTGGTAAGTGCCCGCTCCATCGTCCGCTGCAGTCGAAGACGCATGGAGGGTAGGGGGAACAGAAACTTACGTAGGCAGTCCCACTCTTCTCCATCCCCAACGGCGGCGGACCACTGATCGAGCATCTATTCGGTATATGGGTATCAAAAGAGCTCATTTTTCCGTGTACAATGTCTTTGAACAAGTTGGGATTATCTCAATATAAATCTATCCGAATCGATCGATTCAGCCATTGCCCCTGGTGCTGGCAATTTGCCACCATCAGCTACAGAGGTCTGCTTAACCTGCACAAGGACATAATTCTATTACCACTCCAGAAAGTGTCGGAGAACTTATTTCCCTCGAATTTGGCCTTGCTGTTGGTAGAAGTAAACTTTCTTTCGCGCTGAAAACAACTTAGAGCTCAAAAGGGTAATTCGTCTGATAATTACATGTGTATTTTTGCTACACTTCGGGAACGCGAACAATTGCTTAAATCTGAAGAGACGCGGCTGTTACTGCATGCTACTTGCATGTGCCGCCTACAACACAGTGTTATTCTAGCGGATCAAGTCTGGCCCGGAACCATCCAGATATCAGCATTTCGCGGCAGAAATCTGCTTGGGAAGTAGAATCACTCGGAGGGCAACCGCAACTAGAGCGGACAAAGTGCAGTCTGCTAAGACAGGCGTGAGCCAGGGAGCAACGAAGGGCCCAAACCAGTCAAATTGGCCCGGTCTTCCATCTATAAATTGTCGGAAGGCAATTCATGCGAAACAGAGGAACAAAATGATTTCATATTAGACAGGGCATTATTCTGGGCAGTCGTGCCACAATACATCATAGGTTACGTATACATTCCAATGTCTGTTTGATAATGAATAGGAAACATGGCGAATCTCCAGCGAAGACAACGGTTCTGCGATTCCGCGACTATGCGATTCCTCGATTTTTTGGCGCTGGAATTTCGCGAGTGATACTGCAACTCTGGGATCTTGCGCAGCCACAACTTGGCGCGCGGAATCGCGACACTGGTAAATCGCGAAATCTGACGCCGGCTGATCTCCTTTTAATTTCTTCTTTCGCTGCCTGTTTTTTTTTACTCCCGCAAATTTCTTTTCATACATCATTGATAAATAATCGATCTTCAGCTTCTCCCGTCCTGCTGTTCCAACGAGCACTTTTATACAGAGCACAGAATTCGGTCAGGATAAATGGGGCTCTTTAAAGTGCTTTAATCACCGGTCTGCTCACCAGATCTCGCTCGTCATTGCTATAAAAAATAAAAAAATAGGGGGGGGAGTTATGTTCCTGTTCACCAATCCTGAAGGCTTGGTTGGCCTTGGCGGACATCAATGCGGAATTTGATCTCTGCCTCTTGTCACTAGACCACCTCCGCGATTATCTTCGATTACGGTATCGCCCTACATATTTGATTGAAAATCAAGCTGAGCAGTTTTGAAGTTACTTATCGAAATTAGGGAAACTAGAAGTCAAAAAAAATCACAAAGTGTTGAAAGAAGTTAACCATCGCAGTGAAGAGTTTACTCTGCAATAGCAAACTGCATGATGCTTCAAATAAGCTATCTTGCTCGCATTTGAATGAGATTCATCAATCTGTCCATCGCCTAGATCCCTGCTGCCTTTGTCGTTTGCCTCAAAGCAATGCGCTTTGCCCTTGCGGTTTTGATTATCGATTTTTACAAACCCACATTCCTGGTATTTGGTCTCCACGGCTCTCGGAATTGATTTAAATCAGCATTTTTTCTACGGTGGCGAACGGCTCTGATGCCATTTAACCGCCCACGATGGGTGGAGAAGGGCTCGTCTGACTCTAAGCCAGAGGTTGATCCATCTCCCGTGTGTGCACTTGCAACGAGTCTTCTTTGTCTTACACCGAGGCTCAACCTGGAAAAAACTGACTTCAATTCTGTTTCAATCTTAGACTCAAGATGGTAGGTCTTTGTTTCATAAAAATGAAGTTTGTAAACTAAGTTGTTATGCTTGAATTATTGAGAAGACAGCTGGCACGGCACTGGGTTTTGATGCGCCATGCATACACCAACTATTCAGAGTTTTAGAAACAATGGAATGGTTTCTGTGTTCACAGAATGACTAGCAACGCCCAATTACCGACTGGAAACTTTTAGTTCATCTATTCGTCAACATCGCGCTACCTCTGCCTTCACAGCAAAGAAATAGCCAGCTGCACTATGTTCCTGGACCTTTCTACCTCCTTTTGGTAGCGGCCGAGACACTTCGGTGGGCGGAGATTCCAGAGGATAACTGGCACATCAGATTCTTATTCGTCCACCGAGTTCTTTGATTTATTTGCAAAAATTCCTTTCCAACAGAAATGAATCTTCAGAAAAAAATTAATGAGCTCGTCCTTTCTGTGGAAATTTACGATGGCTTCCTCAATTTTCCAAAAGTCATTTTTCTTTGTGCGAAAAAAATGCTAGATGTAGCCAAGTGGCAGGCGCTCAGTTTTTACATCCATGCCGATAGACGCACTCCTCACGTCTTTCGGTGCCTGAATGACTACAATCGCCTCAAAACAACCATTTCTTCAGCGTTTTGTTCACTTTCGCATCAATTTATGACAGTGTTTCTGATTTTAAGACTTTATAGTGTTCAGATCTTACTGGAGAACCCTCTGGAAGTTCTTTCACTTTTTTCTAAATGCTATTTCCATAAGAATATCCATGCAGCAGACAGCGGAAGCCCTTTTTTAGGTATTGCTTTTCAGGAAGCTCTTCTGGTGACGGAAAGAGGAATGGCTCAGCCGGTGCACCTCCAGTACAACTCACCAATGCCCATCTACTCGAAGTGAGCCAATTATCATTTATTGGATATTCTCCCGCGACTTTTCGAGCGATTTGTTAGCGCCCACATATTTCTGATACTGCAAAACTGCAATGCCAGCTACTTTTTTCCTTTTCACTTTTCTTTTGTTGTCTGCGTCTCTACCACTTTCCCATGTCGTCTAAAACTTCCCTCCCACGATAATTGACTTGACAGCTTCTTCTATAAAGCTATTCTGAACACCTTCACACCATCCTAGTGATCAGTAGAGAAAAGAAAGGAGAGAGCGAGGTGTATCTGAGAGCCTTGATCAGGCTCCAGTGATGGATTGGGGACGGCCAATACGTAATTGAACTGCACAAATCTCTATCATCTGATTATTGAACGTACTGATCTTATTAATTAGTAGCATTGTTTCGTTAGGACGTAAGAAGTTGGTCTTCCTCTTAATGAAACATAACCCCCCCCCGCGCCCCAAGTGCTAAAAATATCCGCGTACGTTAGCGCCTGTTATCCCACGCAAGAATCAATTACTCACAACAAAACATTGTGTGAAAAACCGCTCCTCACATTTCTGATTATTAGGGGGTTGCAAATAATAAGCTTGTTATGTACTCTTTGGACCCCTACCAATAACAGTCAGATGGGAGGAGGAGACGGAGAAATTGGGGTTGAAAGTACAGTAGAACTGACTCGAAGTTTTTGGGGTGAGAGCAATCAGCACGCCACCTTGAAAGTAACAATATTATAAGTTCTGTATCTGTCATCGTGGAATGCTTTAATATATCCCCGTAGTGAGCTTTGGCGTCAAATAAAGTGTTGCTGTAGGTGCACACATTAGGAACTCGCGCTCAGAAGCTAAATATTTTGAAATGAATATCTATCATACTTATTTGATATTTTTTTCATAACCAGTGACAATAGTCCCACTCTTATTAATCTTCCTTTTCATAGGGTCCTGTGTTGAGCACAAGTTTTTGATAGTATTTGTCGCGGTTCGCGACTGTTCCTGTGGACGCACCGCGCGCCCGGCTCCGCCCCCAGCCGTGGCTCTATAAAAGGAGTCACCACCAGTCGGTCCTTATACACCTTTCCCTCCGGGAGGAGAGGGGCACCGGGCGATAGTTGCTAGGATGCCAGGCCGGACTGTTGGAAGCGAGAGCTTGCCTCTCGCGCTCTGCGGGCCGTCAGGACGCGGTGCGGTCGAGCGGACCGCGGTCGGCTTAGTTGAGTGCTGGTACGCGCACGTCTGTTATACCCGAGGACGAGGACGGGTGCAGGCGGAGTAGAGAACCTACAGGGTGCGGGAGTTACCGCCGACCGCTGTGATTATTTTAGTTGACCCTTGGGGGGACGGAATACGGTCGGACCTGAATGTGAGATCCGGCAGGAAGAAGAGAGTAGGTCGGCTACTGTGAATAGTATGTATATAGTAAATATAGTTGTCGTAATTCTTGTACTTGCTGTCGTACTCAGTGTAGTCTACAGGGTAGAAGGGTGAGATCATATACCTCCGGGGAGCGGCGGCCATACTGTGGGGAAAGCAGTATGGTTCCCGGGGAAGCCCACCACAAGGACAGTAACAGCCCGCAGGCACAGCAGCCGGGTGGCGCGGGGTCTTTAGACTCGGAACCACTATGTTGTTGCGCTAGCCGTTAAGACGGCAACCGTCCAACGAGCGCAACAGTATTGATGTCACCCTCGATTCGAACTAAGATAGATAGATGATTTTGACTGGCGACGAATTTGGTTACGACATACCATTTTGACATTCGCAGAACTTATGATTTTGTCCAGCCCCTAGTCCCCAAGGTAAAAAATGTGACCTCGCTGCCTGCGAACGCAGCCACGCTCTGCCGGCGGTGAGTATGAACACGGCCTAAAGCTACCCACTTCTTGGCGAAGAGTGATGTAGTCAATATGTCAAGTAGAATTAAGAATTATACCTCCTCTCAGGTTTAGAGGCTTTCATCAGCCAGAGAGTCATCGGCACCTTGCTCAGTAATTTGAACGTTCTAGTACATGCACGCAGTTTCTAACTCAAAATGGCTTTCAGAAATGTTACAAGTATGCTGAAATGTGGGCAAAAGATTCCCCATCAGACTTATAACACCTTTCACATCGCGGACTGCGGCGAATAGCACCTATCGAATTTCAACAACATCAGTATCTGCTTTTCAGAGAGTCGGCTGAGGAGCAGTATCAGCAGCAAATTGGAGCGGTGACACCACCTCCATTGCCACCACCGATTCCTCTGCCCGTTGGTGACAAACACTTTGACCCGGAAAAGAGCGCCACTTTGAAGTTTATCAAGGTATGTCGAGTTATTAATATTCTTGCCTTTGCTATGTGCTTGGGAATGCTCATAATGTGAAGCGCTCTAATGCTGGCCTATCCCGCTACAGTTCGCTCTCTCCCTGCCAGTCGTTTTTGGTCGAATCCGGTTGGACCTGACATCATTTAAAAAATCCGTGCACGGAAACTTTCTTTTCCTGTCACCCATATATTTATGTTGTATTTACTTACTAAGCGCCGCGTTCGAAGTTTCAAGAAAAAACAGAATTGGGTTGAGATAGAGCTCCTCAAAGTGACAATCGACGGGGTGCGACGTGTAGTAGAACGGAGATGGAGGACTCTGAGGGCAAAGAGGTGACGGTCACATGGTCAGGGACGCAGATTAGGAAGCAAGTCAACATTGAGCGCAAAAATTTGAACTGCCTTCCTCCCGCCGAGAGCTGTTCAAAGGTTGTTCGGCGAGAACTCAAGCAATTGTTGTTCTTCCAGTTTTTCGATTTTTGCATAGGAACAAAGAAAATCTCTTGGTTTTTTCCGGGTTTCTGTTCGTGTACTGCATCTAAACGGAGTAATTTTGACGATATTTCCAATTACGAAAATTTCGTGGACAGTTTTTCAGTGACTGTCCTCTCGTCCACTGGCACCCAAACTGTGCGAATTCTAATATGTGCTGACTCAAGGATTAAGCATGGGTTGAGAAGTGGGATTTTATCTGGATTGGAAAAAAGGGACCATCTTAAAAGGAAAGTTGGTTGAAGCCTTGGATTTGTCAATGCGACCTGCCTGCTTGTTTTAAGTAATTTCGAACAGCGACTGGTGTTAGGTGAAATGGGAGAAGAGTGTGGATTGCATACCTTTGTAAGGATAGGTTTGGGAACCGGTTTTATTGAATTATCTTTCTTTTTCTCTCAGGGAAAATTGATTCTTTCTTACGCGTTTATACTTTCAGACGGAATGTGGAGCTTCCCTCGAAGACTTTCAAGAGTGCATTGATTCAATTATTTCAGGAGGGCGATGAAGGTCATTTTGGCGAGCATTTTTACGAGCAAATCGCCAGCGCTGAAGCACCGAAGATATTCGACAAAGAGGTAAGAACTTACAAATGGTATATTATATATAAATTCTTCATGTAAGTAGCATGGGCTTGATTTCCATAGCATAAGGATTGCATGCATAGTAACTTCCCATAGCAGTACTGCAAGTGGTGAACCTTCGAATGGAAGAAAACTCAGGCAGATTGCTTCACATGCGGCCTCGAAGCCGAGATAGACTTTGGAAAGAACCTACCTTGAATTCATTGGGTTCTGGGAAACAATTTAGTAGTTTCCTGAAAGCGAAGTCAAAGTGTTGGTTTGTGCTGCCGTGGAGAAAAATGAGTGAAGCTACTGAAGAAAATGAGAGGAAGCCTCATATCCTACCCAGTGGTTTTGACAGAAGACGAATAGCCCACTGTGCCGCAACACTGACCTGTTGGTCGGGCCTTTTGGAGACTACTGTAGCCATACGCAGCACATAACGCGCTCAATTGAAGGCGTAGGGCTGCAAGGAGGAGGTGTGTTGAAGAGCAGAGGCTTTGCTGACGAGGAAGGTCTTCCAACTCATGACGCGCTTTTTGAAAGCTGTTTTTTGCATGTATGGGGGTGCGTACAAGAATCATATAACTGATGTCCATTTTTGCTGAGCGGCCCTACGAATGCCAAAAAAGGGGTTGATGGTTCGATCCCCACTGAGGACAAATTTTTGCAAAATTTGGATTTTCAGTTTTTGGGCTCGTAAACATTCGAATATAAAGATTAAGTGCAGTAATTACATTTAGAACTCCGAACTGCCCTCTACTGCCAGTTTTCAGCAAGTTTGACACTCCAACTTTTTGACCTTTTAGCGCTCATAACTCACGAACGAGGCGTTTTCGCGCAAAACGGATTCAATATTCGTGTTCAGGAGGTCGAACTACCCCCAGGGGTAAGTTTCCAGCCCAATCGAAGTTTTGACCCAAATTCGAAAATTTGAGCTGGGCAATGGTATACCCTCGACTGCACGTTCAGCGAAGGAGACGACGGTATCACTTGTCAAGAAATCCTGACTATTTCTCTTGCCTGGTGCTTGATAGCTGAAATTATAGCGATAGGCATCCATGCTGTGCATATTCCACTGATTTTCAGCGATTTTGTTAGTTACTCACTTCTACAAATAGAAAGGGCACCATGTATCCATGACCAAACGTCTTTCTCGAAGTTAGGGTCAAAATTTGGAATTGGCTAGAAATGTGTCCCCAAGGGTAGTTTGACCCCCTGAACACGAATATGGCACTCATTTTGCGCGAAATCGCGAATTTCGAGCGCTACGGACCCTTATGTGTCCAAAAAAGTCAGATAACCAAATTCATTGAAAATTCGCAAACGGAGTCATTTTGGCATGCTGTCAACGAAAATCATTGTCATTTGGCATAAACAGACATATCTGAAGATGAAAAGTGCAAAACTAGGGTATGGCTGGGATTTGAACCACCAACCCATGCCTTTCGACCGCTTGAGAGTCCATCGTCGTATCCAGTAAGTCATCCGATCGCTGCACCATACGTACATCTGGGAACCGTTGTGAAACTGCTCCACACTTTTAGTACATGGTGCAGGTAAGATCTTATTTTTTCTCGTATTTGACTTTGTTTTGGATGTGAAATGGAAGAACACCTTTGGATCTGCACATGCTTAAGGTCACAAGGAGTATACGTTACAAGAAGTGGGTTAAAATCGCCTTTTTGAAAAAAATTTTTTTCACTCCTTTTTTGGCATTCGTAGGGTCGCTCAGCAAAAATGGAAGTTAGTTATATGTTTCATGTAGGTACCCCCATATAATGGAAAAAACCGTTTCCCAAAAGCGCGTCATGACCTGAAAGACCTCCCTTGTGAGTCACTTCGGAGTCTCCTCCTCAGATGGATCTCCCATACGTTTCGTATTATAAGTACTTCATCGATACTACTGATAGCGCTAACTAAAGGATGATGGGCAAAGTTTATGTCGTTAATCAATCCTTCCCTGGAACGCGCCACGCATTCTGGTCCCATTGGAGTTGCTGTGAATACGATTCGGCCTATACAACGAGTTGTGAGGGTTAGCCGATATACAAGTCAGCCCTTTTATCTCACCAGACGAGTCTGGTACCAATTCATCTACTCGCGCGCCTCTTGTCACTACCCCAACTTCGCCCACAGCTAACTTATCTTCCAGTATTTGTAGGAGCCGGAATGGGCACGTTACGCAAGGCAGAAGAGCGAACGAGCGCGTTCGCGTACTCCAGCCGACCCCAGTCAGCATAGATACACGCCAACGACAACACCAGTAGATCACCGCTACGAACATTACGGGCGACCTCGTTCAGACTCACCAAGGGAGTTCATGGAGAAATCAAGGTATTTTTGTTCGTTGCTGCTCCCTTCAAGTTGTTTCATACTCTGTAGCGCTGACGCTGAGTCTCTGCCAGGCCACTGTCGGGCACTGTGGGCGTCAGTACCGCAGAGTATGAATGCATCTTCATTGAGAAGTCGATGTTTCAAGCTTCTTAAATGATTGAGATATGATTTCCAGAGTCTATACCCACACTACCCATCCAACCTACGGTCCGGCCTATTATCAAACACAATCCCGTGCTCGTCACCGAGGACATAGCGAGCCAAGAGAGTATGTTGGAGCATTCCAGTTACCTATACCTTCTTGATGCGCTTTTATCTTTCAGCACCCACCCTGGCTACGAGTACGGTGGCCTGGACTACACGAAAGGTCTACACTTTCCGTCTGCTCCTTACGATTACAGCGTCGAATACCGCAGTCGTGCCAGAGAACGCGACCAACCCCGTCCTCGCTCGGGCTATGAACTAGGTGGACTCGTCTTCGGAAAAGGCCAGGTGGCCCCTGGTCCATATCATGGCCACGGACCGGATCCACCACGACTGCGATCGCGCTACTCGGCTGATCCACGTTCACCATGCAACACGTACTATGCTCCAAATGTGGATGAAGTAGACGCGAATCTCCTTGTCGGTGACACAATTTCCAACCAAAAAATCCGTCATGAGGTCCGTCATATCGACCAGAGCGAGTTCGGCACCAGCTTCGCTCCACCGACTGGCTTCAAACGTGACCATATCACCGTCAAACGCAGCCCTGTACCACCGGAGCCAATTACGTTCAGTGTGTCCGCGAACAAAGCTCGTTACGGTTCCGCAAGTAACGTCTCTGCCGAACGTGAACAAATGTGGCGACGAGAAGTGCAGCAACAACGGCAGTATCCAACGTCACCAGGAGGCGAAAAAGAGGTGACCGTGAAGACGCTTCTGAATGACGACGTGCTTAGAAAAGTGGATCGCGAAACCACACCCGCCTGGCGTGACCGTAGTCTCAGCAAACACGAGGCATGGAAATATCGCTCCGATCCGCGTCTCGATCGACATCAGGTCGTTGTGATCAGCACCAGCTAGCTCTAAGCAATCACTGTGTTTCATTTGCTTGCACACCGCTTAACGGCACTAATGGAAAGATTTGAGATCAGTGGCAAAACCTTCTGCTTTGCTGCTTCCCAGCTTGCCTTGTTTTATTTGCTAGTAAAATGGCTCAGCAATAGCGATAGGAAGGCGAGAGCATCTGCCCAAATCGTATTGAGTGTGTATGAAAGCCGAGGTGATTAGTAGTTTGGCATCAGAGAAAAAACGGAATGGAACGGTCAAAGACACAAGAAGTAGGAACCCGAAAACCTTCTTTCCCTTTCGCCACCCCCCCCCCCTGCATTATTAGCCGATAGGTGTAAATGCAGACGGGCGAGGGGCTGTCTTCCAGCGTCGTACGTTGCCCCGCCCTCGCAGCAACTCACGATCAGAATATTGTTGTGCTGCACTTCGAAATGATGCGCGGGAGATTGCGATAAAGAACCCAAGGCCCGCTTCTCCAGTGGCAATTTCGCCACAGCATAAGGCTGAACGGAGGCCGATTCACGCTCTGGGCCATGTGCTGCGCATGACCGCCGCAAATCACAGATTCGCATGGCCCCAATTGATAGGTGACTGGTGCTGAGCAAGGGCAACCTCATTTACAACATCACAGATTCGCGTGGCCCCAATCGATAGGTGGCTGGTGCTAGGCACGGGCAAACTCATTTACAACTAGAACTAATTCCTTCGAGGAATTCACTCCTTTTCTTCTTTACTTCCCTTACTGCCACAACAATGAGGTACCTACTTAGGGTAGCCTTTCTCCTTTAAAGTGTGCCGATACGATGCCACCTTCTACCCGGAACCAGACTGGTTTTCAGCTAACTAAAATACGATCCAACCAAAGATTCCTTTATTGCTTGACATTGTCTTTACCTTACGTTTCATCGCTTCACCACACCCACTGCCTCTGAACTATTCGAAATGCGAGCATTTATCTGTAATGAATCCATGGGTATCTGAAGAGTGACCGTGTTGATCCTTATGGTGCCCTCTGTCGGCGTATGGGTAGAGTCCACTGACTCGAAAAAACTGAGCTTGAAAACAGCCGAAAACTTCCCAAGAAGAACCTAGCCAAGAACTGATGCGAAGGTTTATCTGATTTTCTCCTGTGTATGTAACTAGATATGGACCTTTGTGCCCTAAGCATTACAGTGTCGTTCACCCGTCATCTGCCATCGCCGCTTTCTTGCATGGCTCATGCCTTTTCCTTGGTTCGCTTCACTTTCCATCTAACTCTATTACGTAACGCTTTTTCGCTTCCCCGACCATTTTACCTAGAAGTTATGAGAAATGCTTTCAGATTTGTTACCTTCTGTTGGGGTCTTCTTCTATAACTTCATCCTCTGAAGACAGGCAAACGTTTGCCACAGTCCTCAAAAATTTTTAACGCACATCTAATAACTTAAATATGGGTGTTGATCAACGTCAGCTATTATTAGTGCGCTGCTTATTGCGGTAGAGGAGTCAAGAGGAGGAAGAGCTTCCTTGAGGAGTTTTTTCATTGAGAGCGTTGAGAGCTTGCTCAGCGCCCTCACTTTTTACGAAGATGGAGTATCCCACCCAAAAGGCACAGTCTTGGTATTTAGCACGCGTCCGCCGCCGCCGCTTTGCTCCATGTCCTTCGCATCCCCACCCACAGCACCCGCTTGGACGAAACTTTTAGGGGAACTCTGTATCTATGGCGAATTTCGATTTTAACCATGTGATTCGTAATGAAATGCAACTTCTAAAATATATAAAACTACGAAAAACTTAAATTTTCGTGGACGCCTACAAAAACGACCTAGGCCTGTAAGAAAATAATATTAGCCCGAATCGTCAAAATTAGCGGGTTTTTGAAGTTAATCTCCAGGAGTGAACAGCACTTGTTCAGTATTTGCCTGCAAGCGATAAAAAGAGTTTTACGAAATCTACGAGATTCATTCTTCAACTTTTCTGCACAGGAAAATACCATTTAGCACATTCTGATGCTATTCCTCAATCACAACAATGATGAGTCTCGGGCGTCAGCTGTAGTGGGGCAGCATGCACGATTTCTGTCAAACCTTTCTGTGTGATTGCTTCTTCGCTTGCTTCCCAGGAAACTTAAGCACGAAAGCGGATGCGGAGCGATACAACGAAGCCTGCCCCTCGTGAATGCTGTGAGATCAAGGAAGCTCTGAATATCGGTCTAGTCACCATGCATGTCTGCTAGATATCATGAACACCTTTGAGACGCGCCATGCATTCGACTTCTTTCAAAGATTTTCGGAAGAGTGGCATGTGCAATGATAGAAGTGATTTCTATTAAGGTTTTTGCCCCGCCACCAGCCACGGGCTACTCATCTGATAGCACAAAATTAGCGGTCTGCAAGCTGCAGTGGGAATAGATAAATGGCTTATTGTTGGACGATCCCTACCTTGCTGATATAGCGTGAATCAAATCAAGATTAGTTCCGTCGAAAATGAACCCAGACATGCTCAGAGATGCGTAAAATCCCTTTAATCTGGCTCCAATCAAACTTTTACACATGAATTCGTAGGCAGTACTGTGTTCCGCACAGAATCACACGCAGTACAGTCCCTTACATCCTTGACAGTAATCTTGAACGTGGAGTTAATGATAACTGTCTTTACATCGTAGTAGCATATCTTACCTGTCACGCAGTCCCACATATACGCGATTGTGCCTGCCTAACCAGTGGAGGGCACAGATAGTTCGAAAAATCGATAATTGGGGTTACTGTACATGCGTGTAGAAGCAAGGATTACGGTAACTGAGGTATTGCTGGCCTGTATCACGTGCAGTATTGTATCCTGGATTGACAGCGGTGATGTTGCCGCAGCTGAAAATTTACAACAAATTCTGTGATAGAGGCTATGACCAAGCGAGCGATGCATTTTTGGATTTTCTAATGGACACCAACGATGCTCGAAGCACCACTATATCATCAAGTAGAGGTGTGCAGCCTTATGTACGTCTGATTTCCGCCTTGCCACGCGCGGCGTGCGCGTCGCGGATTTGTTCGCGTGCGCTTGCGTAAATTGCGTACATTCCTTTGGAAGTTTTGTTTCTCAAAGGACCTTCATTGTACCAGCCCCTTGCGTCTGCATGATAATAAAAAATTCCCGTGGTACGCGATCCACTCGTAGGAAAAGAGGCAATTCATGAAAGTTTTGATATTCAAGCGCTACTGGTTTTTTTTACGATAAGCATTCAGCCGTACTATGATTATCATCTGGCACCGATCGACGTAAGTTTTACCGCTTTCGCCTAGGAAAGTTCAAATACTCATAGCTCACTAGAAATAATAAATTTTGGAATGGGATAAAAATGCTTTAAAAATACCGAACGGGAGAAATTTTTCGGTTGGCTTTGTCACATGAAGTTTTTGGCGACTATTGATATTAACATCGAGCAAATATTTGTCTCTAACCTGCTTGTAACCATCAGTGTAGCTTCTGTTACTCATGTCTGCAGAGTAGCCCATTGATCGGTAATCGATAGCTCACGTAGCACTTTTGCATGTCGCATAGCTATGTCTTTTGTGTAACTGTCAAAATGGATTTCAATTTTTAGGTGTTCACCAATGAACCCAACTGGTCACGTACCGTACAACAACGTCGTAATGCATGGGAACGTATGGCATATGATACCGATGCACGTGTTAGCCTCCCTGCATCAGCTAAGGTTTTCCTTTCTTTCCCGTCGTTATTGCTATTACTATTCCTCGAAATTTGCAAGATGTGTTGCATGTGTGGCGTTACTTTAGAAAAGTGAACTGTGTCCAGAAAAAAAAAACAAAAAAAAAAAACATGCAAAGACGAACCCAGTGACCGTGTGTTGTACGAGAATGCAGACAGCACAAAACAAAGTGCTTCTCTGAAAAGCAACACACGTCACCATCTTTCTCTAAGAAGGTGAGAGGGACATCAGGACAATCGAACTAGATCACCCATTCGGGTTGGGTCACCGCGCACGACAAGTGCTTTGATGCCCCCGTTGCGAACTGGCAATGCGCTAAGGGAAGGGGCGCCACCGTTCATCTCGTCTGTTCTGTCACTTACCTCGTTGTCTCTGTGTTTTCCTTCCTCATGCAAAACTTCAGGTTTTTAAAAATCTTTAAGCAAATTTCCCTTTGGTGATTTTTTTCGACAAAAAACTTGATCCGTAGAGCACTGATACAACTCACGTACTTGCTGCAAAATCGCCTAGTACCGACACTACAGGCGCGGGCGTTTAAGGTGACTCTTCGATTTTCTGGGAGCCGGCGCCAGGTGGGTTTGAGTACAGGACCGTGGTATTTGCACTCAGGAAGCCAAACTACTCTTACGGACAAGGTCTTAGTGACTAGGGTGGCCCATTCCGTTTCGCAACGACATCTGTGGCGCGCATTACCATGTGGGCGCAATTCGTGTACTAGTAAAGGTTTAGAGCTTTTAGTCTTATCGCTGACCTCTGCAGGTGCGACCTCCCTCCTTTGGTGGATATGGCCCCTCTCTTGTCGAGGAGTGCTCGACTCCCGGTGTACGCTGATGATATGGTCACAGCACATTGCGCTGGATGTAGCGGGAGATTTCCAGATGATTTCTTTTTCCTTTCGGCTAACTCATCATCAAGGACCTGACTGATATGTGACAGCTTTTTGGGAAGAAAAAAGTTTCTAAAAAACGATTTCGCTGTAGTGTAGTCAAAGTTTTACCCAGAATGCCAACATCATACCCTTTTTCTCCCCTAAGTTGTATGGATATCGCATAACAGCTGGCAAAGGATGCCGTGCTACTTCTTAAAAAAGTTCCACGATTTCAATAGGCCTGAAGCTTCGAAATCGCTACGTCGTCAATCGCTTGATGCGTTGCTCGCGAAGCAACCACATGGGCTGACGAGAGCATCGCCCCGGAGGGAACGGAACGGGAATTCGTAGCTGAAGCTGGTGCGGCTGACTCAGCTTACTTTGTTCCATTTTTGTTTTCCCTTTATGTAGCTGAAATTTTCATGAAGCAGTTCCCTTTTGGAGACTAATACTTCAATCTTTACATAGAACTTTCTCACTGTAAAGAGAGAACGGTAAAGACTGCCCAAATGTGATGTGTTTGTGTTTATGTTGATTATGTTGTTTACCGTTAGAGAACCTTTTTCCACAGTGACCTTAACTTGGGCTCAATAGATATTTTTAGTGGAACCGGATTAGTGGAATTGGATTATGATAATTGGATATCACAGTCTATCCACAAATATCTCCCACAAGAATGAGGAGAAATGCTTTTTCCAGAAAAAATAGTTTTTAAATATTACACAGCACTCAGTGAATGATGATTCATTACATCTGTTCTCTGCCGTCTCATCCACAGATTTTTCCTTCTAGCGAAAAAAACCCGAGCGCGCAAAGTGAGTGCAGGCGGAAGATTTTCAGCATCGCCCCTGTCTGTGGGGGTTTCGTCGCGTCGGTGATGAAATCTGACGCATATGCTGCTGCATCCTCTTCACCCACTCATCGCCGGTAACACCTGTTTGCTGGGAGTTACTAGCTGCATATAAGAAATAGCTGCTGTTCACATACACAATGCTGCTTACAGACATTCTAGCGCCCACAGCCAGCTATCGGTTCGGCTGTTCGTGCTCCTTACGTATTGACCAGCCTAATCCATTACCCACATCTCACCTCACATGGACTCACTTTGTGCATATGTGCATAGCCCAATCAGATCACATCTGTCATTTTTCGAAGGGCGGTTACCCTTGGGTAACCCTCCTACCTGGTGAGGGTGGCCCTGTACCTGATCCTGTTCCTCCACCCACTTGTCATGTAGTAAACAGCACAACAGCTGATCTTTAAGCTCACTTTAGGTACCGGCGCCTCAGCCGCCTGCATGGCATAACAGAGCAGCTCGAACACATAACGTCTGGCAGCAAGCGGCTGACACAATGAGCCAAGGAGCGACACAAACATACCAGCAACAGCCACAGCATACGTTCGAAACGGTGAGTGGTGCTTTATCCTTGAATGCAATTCCTTGAATGAATTGGAATTTTCTGTGTCGTTAACGTCTTTAAAGGCTTTCACGGGCAAATGCCTAACGTATTTAAATCCCAGGGTCTACTGATATTCTATATGTAGGTTTTAGATGTAACTACCGCATAGTATAGAGACCCCCATGTCACAAAAAGGAGGAAATTTCTCATCTCGTCATAAGGATGACTCTCACAACTTGGGAGGGACATTGTTTGAACATCTGGTCACACCATCTAAATGCTTCAAATTCACAGTAGGCGAGGCTATTGCAGTTCTTCACCAAGATACCAGGGTGAGAGGGGTGTGAACCCTTATGTCAGAATTTCGCACGATGACGATCGGTGTGCGACGCAGTGTGTACGAGCTATTCGCGTCACGGTGATTGGGTCTTAAAACGATTACACAGTGACGCTTTGGGCGCGATACGCAGTTGACTTGTTATCGCTTCGGGACCCAACAACATGGCGCCTTTAGCTTGTCCGCATTGCTTCGCTTGCGATATGCCGCGGTGCAAAATCCTGACATAGGGGTGCCCACCGGGGCTAGAGATCCCCCAGTACCTTAGTGAAGCGTAAAGCGTTCACAGCCGAGCATCGCGGGCAGAAGGAAGCAGGAAGGGGGGGAGGTGTTGTGATACGAAGTTAATGATAATCTTGAATGATAATGAAGTGTGTTAGATATCTGGTGGCTTTTGAAACATGGTCATTTATCGATTTCGGCTAGTTTTTCAAGCGAATTATCGCTTTCTGATCGTTGTTGCAACTTGATCATCTTATGTCTGTAAAACAATCTAGGCAAGTTTCCAATGAATTCCACAGAGGATTCCAGTTACTCCAAGGAGGGTCCTAAACTAGACCGAAAATCAAGGCGTAAAGGCGCACCCAACCATAGCTGCTAAGCCTGCTATCCTTTTTGAGCCGTTAGTTCTGAAACTATCCACACTGCTACCTTTTCTTGGCACGACAGTCAGTCATGAGGGCGGTGTGGGGGCTTGAACTGGGTAGTAAACTAATAGGGTGTAGTTAGCAGATCGTGCCCTGCGGCACTCTCGCTCTTCTCCCCCTTGAGGCGTCCCGCATGTGACACGATGGTGCGAGCTGTGCGCATCGTATTCGATGGGTCTTGAAGCGATAACGGTGCTCTACGCCTTATTTTAGGCGTAAATGCTTTGGGACTCTGATAGTGCGGCGCCCCTATGTCACACCATCTAGTCGCGCTCCAAACGCGGCCACGCGAATTTCCTGTTCTAAAGGCACACATCCGTCCTACTTCCATCCTCTGCTCTCTCGCCGTGCGCCTCCACTAATAAAGAGTGGAGATAGCGACAGGCCTGAATTTAAGTGTCTCTAGAGCGATTTCCTTCTGGCCTTTTTCCTACTGCTAGCCATTTACAACTCTGCAATGTTATTCACTTCTGAATCCGATAACGAACCCAAAAATACCATGAGGTGTGTTTTCGAAGTGCAGGCTGCAGAAACGGAGTTCTTTTTCTAGTTCTAGTTTCTTACAATGTTATTGATCATGAGGTGCGAGTGTAACCTGGAGCCGAACACTTTGTCTTCGAAAATCATGAACACTTATCATTGCATCCATTCGTACCACCTCCTCCATCGAACTTATAATAAAATAGAAAGGTTAGCCAAGACCGTAAACTCGCTCCACTGAACTCGCTCCAGTTTCTGCTCTTCTGATCACGCAGCATCTGCAACCTATTCTCTCTGCTTTTATGACCTCATATTGAAACAAAACCGCAGACTCCAATGAAAATCGGGAACATGCACGTAACGCCGGGAATTTAACGCATGGTATAACGGTGTTTACAGGCTTTCGGGCATAAGAAGGCCTTTTACTATTGAACAAATCACCTGATCAGCTCTGAGGCTCTCCAGTCCGTTGAAGCTCTTTTATCTGCGATGGGCTTGAAAACTGTTCCATTTATGAGTAGCAGCAGCGCGCTTAGAGTGATATCTGATGCAGTGTTAATCTCACTACATAGCAGAGGTAGTGCAATGATAAACGAATACTCATCTATTCAACGCGAGACTAATATAGTCAGAGAAATCTTCCATTTCAATATTGCCTGGCCTACAAGCCGTTGTACCTGCGGAGCATACGTCCTAAAACACCTTTTTGATGAGGTATGTGGAACAAATGCTTGGCGTATCCTCTGAAACAGAGCGATACAATTTCAATTATGCCATTCGTGTTTGGGAGCCAATAAACATTATTAACAACGCTGAAGCTGCTGCCATCTGGTTATTCATGAGGGAATGCTCAGCAGTCTATTAATTATTTTCCATATGATCAAATTGATGGTGACCAGATGTGAACAAAAATTCAGAAATTTTCCATTTCATCTGGATTTAGGTCCGGGAGCCTTCAAAAAACTTCTTGTATGCATCCAAAACTGACGGCTATCTTGTTTCCTCAAATCTCCCGATTGCCTTGGTAAACCCTCCGCAGACCCCATGGAAATGATTTAACATCGACGAAACCTTCAGGGATACGCGCTTCCCAGTAGAGTGGTGGAACAAAGCATGACTCAACAAGGAACCCTTACTCTGTGCTATTGAAAAACAAGGTATATCAAAAACCAAATTTGAATAGACAAAAAAGGTGTGGTTCGTTTTGCCTCTACCTCAGACGAACTACTGTTGCTGTCAACCCTTGAGGATTTCAATGAATATGGCTGATAACTAATAACTCAATTTGAAAGGGTGATTTAAAAAGGAAAAAAAAGTAAAAAGGGGAGCTTTACAAAAATATGCCTTAATATTATGACATGGTTAAGAATATTGTATTATTAATTAGTAACAATGTTATAATACTATATTATTAATACAATGCATTAACATTTACAACTTAGATAAACCCTGCAAGGAAACATTCACGTCTCAGAGTTAAAAAGCTGTTAACCCACATGGTGATTTGGATCTCTCGGGTTACACGTCTCATCACTGACAGCTGCTCCGTGACATGTAACCAGCACACCCGCAACTTCGCATCGTATCACTTGCGGGTTTATCGCTCGCTTACAGCATGTGCTATTTGGGAGGCAAGAAATTCGAAATTCATAGGGCCTTTACCAACAGGTAAATGGTGCTGTGATGCTCAGGTGGAATCATCCTGTACACCATGCCTCACCCGTAATGTCTGTTATCCCTTTTGTTGTATAAAAAGACTCAGTTTGGACGTTTTTGGATGTAGGATTTGAGGGTAGTGAGGAAGACGAAAGAGGTTCATCTACCTCTACTCCTCTCCTTACTTCGTTGAATCAAATCGCACCAAATGTGGCTCACAACCACTGCTTTGTGTCGTCCCTCTAATTTGATTTGTTTTCAGGATTCTTTTGATTGCCCTGGAATTGGACCTAAATGCATCGTACTATTATTTATTTATTTGTTTATTCATTTATTAATTCACTTATTTATTTATTTGCGTTTGCTTTTACGCGCCACCATAAAACACAAAGCTATAGGTGAAACTGAAGCAGGAAAAAGATAGGATAAGGGCCACTACTGATCCACTAAACTAGAAAGATTTCTAATTTCAGAAAACTAACTAAATACCTTGGAACATAAATGAGTATTACAGATACTATATGCTCCTCTACATTCTACATAGCGCTCAAATGTGTTCAAGTCCTATCTCTTACCTTATTCCGTAAGAACGCATATTTAACTACATGATGGTGCGTTGATAATCGTAGTAAACAATAGACAAACATCAAACCTATTTCTATAATTATTTACTGACTAATTAATTAAACGAAGTTCACGGTTGCATAAATGGTGTTTGAGTAATGGCGTAGCGCCTCGAAGACACCAAGAGGGGTAAATTTGGCAGATTGTGGAATAGAAAGTAGGGGAGTTTAGCAATGTAACAGTAGAGGAAGAGCGAGACAAACCCGAGAACTAGAAACTAAAAAACTCCCCCTCTCTCGCACCCCTCTGCGTCACTATCCGGCCTCTCTCGCACCCTTCTGCGTCACTATGCGGGGTAGACTTGAGACGAGCGGAGAGGCTGAATCAGCCGGCATGGAGCATTGTCTCGCCTTCGCCGGCAACCCGCCCGCCTGATGAACTGCCGAACGACACGCCGTGCTGGAGGTAGTGATAAGACCCCAAACCGTGTTTTTTCAACGCGAGTTTCACCACACATCTCCTCTTCCACAGTAGTTTGCTTTCAGAAAACATTGATTAACAAATCTCAGTTTCTTTACTCCCTCCCCTCCCCCAATGCCTTCAGGAGTTGATGATTGCTGAAGAATCAGTGCCAATCAATCCATTTGATCAGTTATAAATGCCAATTAATCCATTCGATCAATTACTTTAACCCTGTAACACATTGATAAATTTCAGAGCCAAACCTCTTACCATCATACGAACTCAGCACAACCGTATCAATCGCAATATCACGAAGAGCGTCATTCGCAGTACACCTCCGAACACCAACAGGAGCAGCAACGTCGAGAAGAACAGCGTCGACGTGAAGAGCAACAACATTATCGCAGTAGTGCTCCGCCAGTGCAAAGCTACAGCAGTTCGCAGCATACCGAAAGCCATACCACTCAGGGTGCACCGCAGGTCGGCCACAATTGCTAATCCATTTCGGACTTTATGGAGCAAAAAAATCTGTGAATCAAAAATAAGCCATACATAACCTTTCAACCCTAGGGCAGGGATAGCCGTGTGGTTAAAAGAATAGGTCACATTTGCACATTTAAAACCACTAGGTTCGATCCCCGCCGAGGCACAAAACCATGCCTTGCAAGAAATTGCAAAAGGGTGACGTTACTAGCGTCAGCCCCAGGTTGACAGGCCTGCTGATGGAGAAGCCTAGTCACAACAACAAAGTATTGAGTCGCAAAAGGAAAAAGTGATAACCCAACCTTCCCACACTACGTCACATCACATCTGAAATTCCTCACATATCGAGATGTGATGTGGTAATGGGACGGAAGAAATATGGGAGGTAATAGGGTGAGGGAAACCGAGGTGGAAAGGGGTGAGTTAAATCAGCGTTACACCGTATCCTTTCTTCTGTCCACGTTTAACTTCAACAAGAAAATCAGCACTAATGATATTTGGAAGGTATGACCCTATTCATGTTTCGGGGACCAAATCCCATCTAAAACACTGGATTCCTTTGTGAGTAAATTGTAAGATGACTTTTTAATATATAAGTTTTGGGTGGAGGTAATTGAATGATAGGTGGCGCCACTCTCACTCGTACAGTGCGGGGATCGAGCTCGCATCAACGGTCGCCCAGACCAAATAAATTTTCCACCATCTCGGGGTAGGTAAATCGGTACAGGACTTGCGTGGTAGGATGAAAGCACTGACTTGTACATCGGCTGACCCGCAAGTCACCGTAAGCCGAATCGCATTCACGTGCCACTATGATTCTGGATGGAAGCAGGATGAAAAGGGTACTGATCATGGCGCGGAAGCGAAAGCTTTACCCTGTTTCTTCAACTTATACATTTTCATTTACACAACTATCAGCTTCTGAAGTTAATTACAACTATTCTAACGCTTCCCAAATCAACAATCCATAAAGTGATTATTTCAGTCGTATATTGTGTCGTCTGGTGCTACTAACGCTGATCTGCAAGTGAATACCGGCTACAACGCGAATCAGATCGACTACGTAAGGGATCACATTGACAAGTACAAAGCTGGTCCCATCTATCCCGGCTCGCATTACGAAGAAATGAGCAAGTCGAACTACAGCAAAACCTACTCCTCGTCGTCACAGCAACAGCAAAACATCGCACAGGTGCGCTGTGCCTTTCTGAATTTACTTTTTTGTGGGAAATGCAAAAAATTTTTAAAATTAGTGGTATTATTCGTATAAAAGTGCTGACTCGAGGAGCTGGATATTGTACTTTTCCGGAAGATAATTCATCTTCTCCTGGATCGTCTTCCGTATGAAGAAAAAATCTCTTTGTTGTGGCTCATCACATGCATACAAGCGCATGAATAACACTCGAAAAATTCGAATCTCTTCGGCCACAGATTAAGAAACTAGAAAACACTGAAGATTGCCACCTGCATGCTTTAGAAATAGATGAAAGACGTTTAATAACAGTTTGTAGCACTATACACCTTTATGAAGCTCAGAAGGCTTTACAGCATTTCACAACTTCATAAGAGCTCATACTACTACCAATTATTGGAAATAATTGATACCTATTTGGCATATTGCTATTGCCACCTTGCAGTGTCATTAAAGTACATTTTTCGTGAGCGCAGATCACCATTACACAGACTTTACCAATTGAATGGAAATCTGAAGCGAGTGCTACTTTTCAAGAAGAAGGAGGGCAACGGAGGTAGCGTGGCGATAGGGCCATACAAGGAAGGCGACAACTACATGAAACGTTAGGAAGACATTCGCCTCATGCAGGTTCTGGCCCAGGAACGGAAAAATTTACTCGGGAATAAGGACCTCCAGTTGGTACAAGCTTTTCAGAAATCTGACAATCGGACTAAAAATGGTTCGAAAGGGGATGGTCGTCAAAAATCCTCGAGGAAATTGCAAAAATACAACCTTCCCCCACCTTCCAACCCAAATATCATCCCCACTGAGAGTTCCTTGACCCGAGCTTGATCCTGATCCCATGCCGATAATGTCGAATGATGAGAGGTGCCAAAAAAGCCTTCGCGCCCGAGTGACTCACCTTGCGATGCTAAGTATAAGTGAACAGCTTATGCGATTGCAACTAGTCCATCAAGTTCTTAAAGGCCTTGTTCCATTACTATGACTGTTGGAACTGGTTTCTATTGATAGTATGAGTTCACCTTTTCCATAGCTGATCTCGACCCGAACCCATCAATTTTTCGGGCCAGCAAGTGTCAGTGATGAGAAGCGGAAGCGAAACCTGAAAGATCCAGACGTAAGTGTGGGCGCCGCTTTTTAACTCTGAGACACTTCGAGTCATTGTCTATGGAAAGGTATCCTTTTAAATGGATTTTGGAAGCGACTATTACTTATTATTGAGTTACTTTTATGAAGTGAAATTCGCGTAATAACTTTCTAAAGCTAAAAAGTTAAAGACACCGGAAGGCAAGAATTCGGCCGATTGTGGAGTATCAAATTAGGGATGGTCAGCAGTGTAAAAGTAGAGAAAGAACGAAATAAATCGACAAAGCCCAGAGAAATAGGAACCCAAAGGCTCCCTTCTCTTTGGCGCCTATCTACGTCACTAACCGGGAGTGGCAGATATAGAGGCTAAATCAGCCGGCCGCGAATGTTGTCCCGCCCTCACCATTAACTCGCCCTACTGATGAAGTGCAGAAGGACATGCCGTGCTGCGGGGTCATGATAAGACCTCAAGGGCGCTCTTTCAATAAGAGTTTCGCTACACTTCACCTCTTATGGAGTGGGTCTATTTTCAGAGAACAGCTCTTCACAGTTTTCATTTTCTCGTTACCCCCGACTTACCTGAGACCACAATGGGTTGTTATTAGGGTGCAAAGACGGGTGCGGCTGCAGCGCGTACGCAGACCGATACATCAACAATGATCGATAATTGTGCCGCGCCCACTCATTCTTCTGTACTGTCGCCTCGCTCGATCTCATTTCACATATGCAGTGTTAGTGAAGGGTGTCGTTTTCAGCAAAGCGCGCCGATTCCACTGCCGGCACCTACCCAAAGCTATAGTTACAGTACGGAGACTCGGGTAAGTGGGCCGTATTATTCGGCTGCACTCACGCCGCCGTCATCTATTACGAACGGTTGGCAATGATATCTAGACCATTTTCCGCTATTTAAGGTTACACAGAGACATACTAACCGCCTAGCCACTAAGGGCTCCGTACGTCGTTGCTTAGTTTGCTAACACTAGCTATGGCCATTACGTGATGGTTTTGTTTGTTGCACACTGCTATGGATATGTTAGTCATCGGCGATAGCAGACCGCCATCACATTTAACGTGCAGCTTTTGTTCGGCTTTAGATCACAATAAATATTGTATTTGTAAGCTTGTTAGAAAAATAATTTAGCACGTTAGACCGCGTTTTATTTCCAGACTGATAGCGTATTGATTACAACTCAGAAACCAAAACTGTCGTTTAGAGTTCTACCCAGGCGATTCCTGCACCGGCACCAGCACCGGTATCTAACTATCAGCAGCATAGCAACTACAGCCATCATTCGTCGCATACCACCGAAACGTCGAAGGCGGTTCCTGTTCAACCGGAAAAGTCCAACTACGAGGTAATCCCTTTTCTAACTAAGCTAATTCGTTTTGTTTTTCTTTCACACGATTTGATAGCTGAGTGGCGTGAAGCGTCAGGTCCCTACGCGGCGCCGCACCTACACGCGAAGTGCCGCACGCGAAATCGCCTACGAGACGAGTGCTTTCCGGCGCGCGCTCTGCACGACATTGTGTCGGGACCTATCGCTGCACATACATTGCTGAGCACTTAGACCACCGAGTTTTTTTTAAATTAAAAAATTTTTCAGGAGTTTTTTAATGAGCACCTAAAAACATGCACACTCACATGACACTGCGTGGACCTTGTTATTTTACCTAGTTATTTTATTGACAGTAGGTTCATAGGCAGTAGCTTTTTCCTCTGATCGACATTTGTCTACTCCAGTCGTTTACTAGCCTCTTCTCCATCAATGAAGTAGTTCAACTAACAATCACATAGGTATCAATCTAGTGTAGTCTCTATAGTTGTAGTTTAGGAACATAGGAGATCATACCATTCGGAAGAGAAACGTACAGCAACGTCAACACCAACGTCAACACAGCGCGTTACATTCGAGGTGACCGGCAGTTTCTTCCCCGAACAATGGCGCATACCGCCTACATGAGAGCAAACCCATATTGTCATAGAGTAGGCAGTGTGACGACGCTAACAAAGCGGCTAAGGTGTGTATCCTTATCTCATAATTTCGCGCGGCGCTGAGCGACGAGCGACGTTCGCGCGCGACTTGACTGCCTTCGGTGGGAATCGCGTGTAATTGCATATAGAAAATGGAATGAATGTGTGCAAAACGTTATTATCACCCATGGGGAAGCTGAAAACTTTCGAATGATAAATGTAATCAAATCCTGCCTATTGAAATAAGAACAACTCGAAAACAAGCTCAACATAGTGGTAAAATGAATAAAAATAGGCGTAGGTCGGTAGCCACCCTTGCTACGCAATTACACGCAGTTCTCACCAAGAGCAGTCAACTCGCAAATGTCTCGCGGAGAACGTCGCAACGCTAAATTCTGACATAAGGGTACACACCCGAGCGGCCAGAGTTTCCTGCCCTGCGACTCGACTTAACAGTAGGGGTTATCTTTGTTCTTGCGTGTGCTAGGCTCCTCTGATAAGTGCACTAGGAGAAGCTGCTCAGATCACGCGCTCCTGGGATACTGCTTCGCCCACTAAGATCTTAGCCCTCAAACGACGTAATGATGTCTGCGTCGATATCTCTCTCCCTCTCCCCTTCTGTCCTATTGTCGTCCAGAGCCTCGCTGACGTTTCGTTTTTGTACTTCACCACTCTTTCGCATTTGCCCGCTGGGGATAAGCTGAGCACTGGGACGGTGTTTACTGGTACGACTCCGCCTTTTTCGCAACTGATTACAGTTGCACGCACAAAGGTGCGAGGTGAACTTACGGGTATAAATATACGGGTAACAGAGAAACTCATTTTTCTGGCACGATTCGCTGAATTAAGGACCTTCGCGGGTACGCAAGCGTTGCTATGAAGGACGTATGGGAAAAAAAGCGCCGTCACCTTATCAAACCCAGTTCCCAGTGTGATCTGATTCATACTGCTTACCGTGCTAATGTTCAGGATAGACATCGTGACCTATTTCCAATGAACGGCTTCCACTCCACTTCTCTGCCTTCTCTGCAGAATACCGAAGAGGTCACTGATATCATAGTTTCACAATCCCGGACACGTAACGTCCTTCTCGAATATTTCAATTGACAGCGACTCGAAGTCTTTTAATATTTTCCATGTAGAAGATAGGACGTTATTCGTTTGAGTCAGTACTAGTATTAGCTGGAGTTGCTATTTAGGGTGAAAGGTTCCACAGAATGTTCACTTCAAATGAAGCGCGTACGATTCCAATACATCAAACGAATCAGTTGTCGGAGGTCGTTTTTTTCCTTTCATGGAAAAAATCCCTTCAGATGTTACAAAGATTACCTTTTTTGTTATCTGTAGTTCAACCCTATTCGGTTGAGCACTATTTTGTTAGTTCTTCTCTCACACTCTCTACTAGACTAACAGTAGTATCCAGTCCTATCCAAACCCTATCGTTGCATTGAAAAGGAAACTACTATGTATGGTAACGAAATCACTTCTTTTGACCAACATTTCGGGTGCGGTGCGCAGTTGTGTCCTGGCAAAATAGAGCCTTTATTGTGGGCGATTCTAGGCTTAGAAAGCACTAGCAGAGAATATGGACAAGTTAAATTCACCGATCTCCTTTCACGCTTCCCTTTTCCTGTCTCTGTTCATCGCTTTTCTATTCCTCAAAAGTCGTAGTTCTGTATTTGTAATAGGTCATCCCATTCAAACGCGCAAAAGGTTTTTCTTGAACGGAATGAACGGCATACAGGACCGTTTAAGCAGTTGTGGGTGACGTGGGGGGGGGGAAGGGGGGTAGTTCTTTCTTTCGGTGGGATCAATTCGATTTTGAGCTTGTGCTTTTGTAAGAAGATGGAGACCCAAGCACACTCCTTTATGACCATTTTCAGTGCCTTGGGCACAATTTAGCTGAAGGTTGCGTGAGAAGCGCCGGTCTCACAGGGAAGCTAAGCCATGTTCTAATTTGCGCTTCACCACTATGTAGGAGTTTGATTTCAGCTCCATGCTTGCAGGAGTAGAATGAAAATCCTTCACTCATCACTTGTGCCTTTTCTTCGCTCTCTGAACTTCCTCTCAACTTTCATCGCCCTATCCCTCCTTCGGTTTTCTCTAAAAAAAAACTTTCCGAATTCGAGTACATTGCACTGTAGTCCAAAAGCATATGGATGGACGCTGCAAGTAACGACATGGTCTGATTTTCTCTGAACAGCAGAGTCTACGTGTAGACACTTCGCTCTATGACTGGCCGTCCGTCATTGGTCTTTCGTCTGCCACTCTACTCTATTTCTTTCAATTCTCCAGGAGCACTCAACCTCAGAAGACACTACTAACATTTTGACATACTCTCCACTCACCGTGTGTGGCACTCTAAAATATTTTCAAAAGAAAATGAAGATCTACAATATTTAGGCTAGACACTTCGAAAAGCGACACTCCTCGAAAGAGGAAACTCGTACCACAACCATTCCAGTACGACCAGTTCAATCAGAATTTAAGGTTGTTATAACTGTGATGTAGACTAGAATCGTAGCGATTTCTGGTAGTGTAGACATGACAACGAGTAGAGTTTAGAAAAAATAGTACCTACTCTAACACAGCGTCAGCTATCATTAGCAGAACTTTTGACACTCTGAAGGATTGCTACACTAGTAGGATAACAATACTACGTGCGCGACTTTTTCGAGGCTTGCTGTTGGTACGCTGTACATCAAGCAAGGGGGCAACAATGCGCCCTATGTTATATTGATACGTGATTGATTTCGCTATTTGGAATTGGCAAGATCACAAAATCGGAAAGTCATACAGTTGCAAAGTCTTATATAAACTTCAGGTTGCATTCTTACTTTGCGACGCAGTCGTACGACAACGTCTTCTTGCGCTTTACTTCCAAATCTATGAACAGTTCATATCACCCCGAACTATGGCTTCATTAAGCAGTAGATAATTCGCTTTAATACTTTGCGGCACTGGCACCGGCAGCGGCTCTGACCACGGCGGCACTCCGTTGATGCGCTCTTTATATAACGCTCACCCGAACCAGGGTGTGTACCTTTATGTCAAGATTGTCGCAGGACGACGAGCGGCGTGCGACGCAGTGTGTGCGAGCTATGCGCGTCGCGGTTGTTGGGTCTTAGAAGAATTACACGAAAATGCTGTGGGGGCGATACGAAGTTGACTTGTAATCGCTCCGGGACCCAACAACATGGCGCCTTTAGCTCGTTCGCCTTGCTTCGCTTGCGACATGTAGCGGTGCGACAATCCTGACATAAGGGTACACACCCACCCGAACCAGGCTACTGTATGATGATCGTGGCGAAAGCGCGCGCAAATCAGTGGCTTAGGCCTGTGATTCGAATCTTGGTGAGAAGCGCGTCGCCAAAGTGACGCCGTGTACGGCGGAGGGCACATGGTTCCGCCGCCGTCGCCGTCAGTACCGCAAAGTATGAAAGCGGTCTTAGAAATTAAAACTGGAGTGTGGGAAGCTGAATAGCAGTGTCTACACGACTGCATCGTAGAGTAAAAATTCAGCCTGAGAGAAATGCAATCTTTCTTCAACTATCGTAAGTATAGTCTCAAAGTTTTGGTTGTACAATAGCAGTCAACAGATATTGTTCAAAAAGTTTCAAGGAAACCCGTCTGACTTCAAATAGCCATTGTGAATTAAGCTTTGTCCGCAATAAGTGAAGGATGAGCACTCGGCCGTGATCCGTGCGCAAGATGCGCAAACGAATTTGACTACGTTGTATTCTTAAACAACGTATGATGTGGACGCACAGCTCTGTGTACCTAAGCTCAATGCATTTGTGAAGTAGTTTCGTGTGACAGTAGTGTAGCTAAAAGTAGTAGTGAATAATTCAATCATCAGTTTACAGACGGAAAATTCGCTTTGTGGCGTCCGGCGTGCGACGCAATGGTGCGAGCTATGCGCCTCCTATTGGATGGCTTTTGAAGCGGTGCCGGTGCCCTACGCCTGAACCTAATCGCTTCAGGACTCAACCAGTACTCCGTGTCTATCTCGCATCAATTCGTCGCATAAACGCGGCCATGCGAATCTTCTGTCCTAATGGCATTCATCCATCGACATAGCACAAGCTTCGTACATTTCAGGAAAGCAGCTATCATAGAAGCGAGTCGTCGAAACAGGAAACGAGCCGCGGAGCCCCGATGCATAGCACAGCTAATCAGGTTTCCTTCAATGATTTTTGATATACAGTAGCGCTCAAAAGTCTTCGGCGAAATGGTCTTTCACTTGGGTTTTTTCACTTGTAACTTTCTTGCACCTGCACCGATCTAAGAGAAATTTTAGTATGTTGTACTTGAAGACACTGCATACTCAATATACTATTTTGGCGCTCAACGGTGTACATTACGTGGTTATATGAAATTTTTTAATTTTGGCATGCCATCGCTATGCCGTCCCGCTGTGCCGCTGAAATCAAAAGTCGTGGTCTTTCTACAAAATATTAATGTTCTCTGAGGCTTGCTCGTTTTGTTTTTGTAAAGAAAGTCGTTTTTCTTGACCAAGCCTTTTACTTTATTTTGGGTGGTCTTGTAGTGAATTCTTGTAAAAAATCATGAAAAGTGGCAAGCGGCGCTCAAGTAGAAGGAAATGTTGACAATAGGTTCAGGCACCACATATTAAAATTTTGTCAAATTTGGTCCACTAGAAAAAAAGTTATGACAAAAAAGTTTTGGCCGAAGACTTTTGAGCGCTACTGTATTTTGCCTTCCCTCAAACTCTCACGTGATTGCCGTTTGTAGATGTGTACCAAAAGTTTTAGGAGTGTTTTCGATTTTTGATAGCTGCTGATTATCACCGCAGCCCGCGATGCGAAAGTTACGACAGGGATGCTGAGTTATGGGCAAAAGCTTCGGTGTCGGACGGGACTCGAACCGCACTTCATGCTTTACATAAACCTGTAGTAAGTGCACGCTTTCAAAAGCATGAAGTGCGGGTTCGAGTATTGTCCGACACCGGAGCTTGTGCTCATAACTCAGCATCCTAGTAGTTTGAGAAAACTTAGGTCCACCTGCTCTCTAAAGGGTAAAACGTGGACGGTGCACATCGATGGCTCATTAGATGCTCCAAAGAGAAAGGCGAACCTCACAAAAGAGAAAAAGAGGGTGACAAATAATTACTTCATTGCGATTTCCAGCCTGTTCGCCGAATGAACTTTTTTGCAGCACCTTGTATAGAAAAAAGCCAAGTTCAGAATCCGTGATCCTTCCTTGGCCATAGTCGAACAAATAGTAAGATAGTTGGTATCGCAATGAGGGGCGGAGGGGGTACAACCGACTAGACCCAGTTTTCATCTAAGGCTTGAGGGGAACCCCCCCCCCCCTGTTTTGCTTGAGCCTTAGAGTAGGAAGAGAGAACCCCTTGCTTCCTACTCTAAGGCTCAGGCAAAACATACGCCTGAGTGTGCGGAACTCCTCCTCAAGTCCCCTCCAAGATACTTAGATGTGCTCAGTTTTTCTAAGAGATGGCCCCCCTCCCCTCATTGCGATAACACCGTAATACAATATTGTTTTTCACAGGATTCATACAACAAGTCGTACATAGTGCAATCCTCCAATCCAACAGCTCCAATATCTGTATCAACTCCTCAGAATTACAGCAGCAGCTACCATACTGAAACTCATACAACCCAGGTTTGATTTGAAACTATCTGCATTTCTTTCAACTCTGTGTAATAACTGCATGGTGGTTCCAGAATCCAGTGGTGATGCACTCGCCTGGGGGATCCTACAAAAGCTACCAGAGCTCTCACTACTCGAAACAGGTGGGATCTGATGAAGAGTCGAACTGAGCAGAAAATCTATTTCGTCCACGGCGATTGAATTTCCTGAGGGTGCATTTATACTCAACGGCGCGATTACCTCCGTGTACTGACTTGCGCAAGCAGGCGTCCGCACTGTTTCTGAGCGAACTAAAGAAGGGACAGTGCGTTGAGTAAACCTTGCGGCGATCGCATCGCCGGTTATTGATGCACGGTCCTTCGAAGTGAGTAGGGCTCTTCATGGCCGTATAGTCATGCAGGACATGATCATTGCAGGGTACGATCAAGTGAAGGGGCAGGGCAGATGGGTGATACTTACGATTTTCGAAAATTTACCCAAAGGATTAACTATCACGGTTCTTTTTTGGTTTTTATTTCGGAGCCTCACACTGTTTTTTCACACATTTAAATTGGCATGAGTCTTCGGGACAGAACAATACTCGGGGATATCACAGTTTCGTCGTCGAACCCCCACGTTTGACACAAAAATACGACCCTATCCCTCCATCATTTTTAACGACCTGAACACGCTTCTCCTTTGCAGGGTTTCTTGTCTCTGGGGCACACGGGAACAATAGAACCCCTTGAGTCAGGCGAATATTCCATCCTGGATTGGGAAAGGAGCTCACTACTTCGGTGAGTTCGAACACTGAATTGAGCGCCCCACATAAACCACTATAAAAGATGGCAAAGCTGCCAAATATCTCCAAGGCTAAGTACAGGAGTCAGGTTTGTGGCGGATCGAACAAGGATTGGTGTGGGCCGGTCGACTCCATTATGGATATAGTTTTGTTTGAAATAGATATCCTGTATTCAGGAAAAGACAACTTCCACAACAACCACACAACCTCAACCGGTAATTACCCATACCACAAATCTACCGATCACGAAGAGCACTTCTTACAACTATTCGCAGGTAAACAGTTAAGAAATGTTTTATGGAGGCGACAGACCTCAAAAGCGAGCTGGTTATAGCAGGCAGTGTCATCACCACCGGCTCCGGTGCAAATGAGTCAGTCCAGCTTCACTTCTCATACCGAAAAGGTCAGTAAGGAGAGTAGAGTATTCGATGTGGGATGCCTGTGTTGTAGAAATTCATCCTAAAGAAGAGCAGATGTTCCGCGAGAGCGCGATACGAGACCTTTCACCTTAAGTATGTTCCAGGAAACAACGACTTTAGAGAAGCTGAATTGCATAGCTTAAAAGTATATCTCGAAAGTTGGCAGTATATTTCGCCATAACACATAGCGATTACGAGGCTTCCTTTATTTTTTATTTTATTTTCTCACATGATCGCTTCCCAACCAGGTCGTTGAGCCAACCTTTCACCGTTGCTCAGCCATGTCCATGGTGAAGGGGGCCAAGGTACGGTGCTGTCGGGGCTTTCTAAAGCTGTTCCCACCATTACAGACCTAAAGCTAAACAGCGTTCGCTATCAGCGATGTTTATATTCCTGGCCTTGCGAATTTCTTTGGAAAGTTTCATTTTTGACCGGTTGAATTTCTTCTCCGCATATTTTCACTGTTTAGAGCACCACATCTGCTCCACAGCCTGCACCAGCTACACAGTCTAATTATCAAGCACATTTGAGTAAACATAGAGAAGAGGTAACATAATGTCTCAGAAAGTAATGTCTCAGAAAATGCTAAATTTTATTCGAATTTGATCAGACTCAGCTCCAAATCCTCTTCAATTTCTGCATGCTTCTCGGAAGTTTGAGTACATACTAGTTTGCCGTTCATGTTTTTCCTTTTGTTTTAAGAGTCACCGTGAAGAGACCAGCCGCCCGGTTTCACAGCTGAGCCAATTCAGTGAACAAAAGAGTTTCAAGAGGAACGTGGAAGAGAAAACTGAGACCAGGTACAGATGCTTTGAACTTACCTGTAGGGACTTCATGTGCATGGGCTTCAAGGGTGACACGGTGTAGGCAGCGTCCAGCCGCGACGCGCTCGAAAACATGAGGAGCTATTATGTGGGTTTCAGGGAAAATGAATTCGTTAACTGAAAGTAAAAAGAAATGGTCGAAGGAAACCGCGTGATTTGTGAGAAACATTCACTTGTAACTCTGTAACAGGACCCTTTTTTGCTCATCATGCCCCCCCCCCCCTCATGAATTGGCTCATTCATCAAGTGAGTGTCTCATGTGTTGCGTGTTAACGCCATGCGCCACAGATTCGCAGTCGATCAGAAATGGGATGCGGCCCAACGCAAACATATCCGTGTGGGGATAAAAGAAAATAAAATCCAGAGAATTCTCCAGCTTTTCTCTTCTTGCAACCTCGGCATTGTTATTTGTGAGTTGTAAATTAGTTTGTGCCTTTCAGTTAAAATTTAAAAGCAAGAATTAAAATAAAAATAAGATTCAAAATTCAGAGAAAAAATGCGGGTCTCATTTCTCGGGCTTCTAGGCTCCTATTTGTTTTTATTCCGCTGCGGCAATTTTCTTCACCAACCTAACTAGTTATCGCTCCTACCTGAACAGAGAAAAATACGTTGCGGTATCTACGAACTGTAATAACTAGATGTGACAGTTTCCATGATGGGGATAAAAATTTCGAACATAAATATCCTCGGCTATGATGAAGATGCCGCGTTGTGAGCGCACGCTTTCGTTCATTTTATTAGAAAATTACCGAAAACTATGACAATAGTAACATGAAGATATACAGGATTCGATTTTTTAGAACCGTTCCTGGGACGACGACCTATTATACTTCGGGGACTAACCGAAACCTTTCCGCTCAGGACGTTTTCAATAAAAGGGAGGAGATGAACGAAACTCTTCCTCTAGGAAGCATCAGCAATACACGTGCTAATACTCAGGTATGTGATTGTTTGAACTAGTATTCGCCTAGGGTGAAGGACACAGAGGGGATATCTCCTGATTGGAGTGTGCTTGCAAAATTTTCGAGCTTGAATCATAGGCAATTCGAATTCGCTTGCTTCTCACCATTAATGCTGGACGTGCGCACAAGGGTCTAAGTTCAGAATTCCTTGGGAGGAAGTCACATTTAGTCTCTTGGTAAGGTTATATTTCCCATCTCTTGATAAGGTTAGGGTTGTCATTCTAGATGAGGGTGGACGGAGGGATATCGTTCCAAATTGGAAACGGGACTAAGGAGCAAAAAATGTTGATGATTGTTGGGAATTGCAGGAAGTTCATTCTGCTTCTCTATGACTGCTCGCCACTTACACACCTCACGAGCACCCATGCCATCAACATCCATTTTTATGAAACTAGTCAAACCCTCACACTTTTCCTAAAAGGCGGTAATTCTGAAGAAAGGGTATGGGGTTTGTATGGCGCGTAAAATTTCCTCAACGCCATGCGTGACGCTGCTAGGCGAAGGACGCAGCGCGCCTATCTATTGATGCTCGCAGGATGAATCCATTAAACAAGGTACGACGCCCATCCTTCTCAACTAGCCACTTGGTGCGATCTCCACTGAAGAATTCTCCGCCTGCGCTTTGCCCTAGTCGGCGGGGTCGCATCGGCTTGTTAGTAGTGCACGTCTACGACGTGACTGCCCACCATGCTCGAGCCCCATAACGAGATTGAGCCTGATGGGTAATCGTGTCGGAGGCGGACATTACTATCAGTTCTAGACTGCGTGGTACTAGGGCGTCTTTGTTAAACTCAGTATGAGTGACCAACACTAACCCATCGCTACTTATTCTACTTGCTCAAATTTGTTGTTGTTATTGTTGCTGTTTAAATTTATATCGTTTCGCAAAGCTATGTGTGCGCTTCCCTAATAGCCCCATATGCCCAAATGCGGTTGCCCTCACACGTATGGGTGTCTTTTTACCATGCGAATTTTCAGGTTTTCACGAGTATACTGTTGGTTACTGATAGTTACTGAATTGCAGGGTGGATATCGAGACCATGAAGGGCATGATGTCTCCTACAAGCGTGAAACGCAAACAGCTGTTGACCCTGGCAAAGAATACGCCCTTTTGAAAGAGGAAGAGAAGAGAGTGGTGGAGAAAGACCTGGAGCCAGGTGTAGTCTCGAGGTTTGTTCCTCGTGATATTTTCAAAAACATCCCCGAGCGTCGGTAGGTTGCGGAATTGCGGCGTTTGAGAATTTCACTACCCATCACCACTGAAACAAGCATCCCTGCTTATCATCTCTGGTGCGGGGTTCCATGCAAGTTTCACCTCTGCGGCATTATCCACTCGTTGGAGTAATCCATCACCCATTTCCTGCTCTCTACACAGAAGCCAGTAAAACTGATCGATATCGATTGATACTCTTGATATGTAGAAACTGGCCTATGCAGTTGTGTCCACCTATTGGCGTTGTCCAATAGACGTTTCCTCGTTTTTATATGTCGTGTGCACTTTTCAATGCGCCCATCTTGATGCGGGTCGCCTCGCGAACAGGATTTTGCCCCTCACTTTTACACGTATTTTTTGGTGTCCACAGCCAGACTCCTTAGCAACCACAATACGAATTTTCGGATTAGGCTCCTCCCAACACCGCAAAAGTTCCACTTTCCATTTGACATCACAACGATAACAACTCCAAAGTGAATGATGTCGTCATAAAGAGCCTGTTCCTTTGACAGCGTTAGCTACTAATCACCACTACCACTTTTTCCCGGTGGCCAATTACTCTAGAAACAGAGTGAACTTTTTGCACTCATGATCAGCACCGCCTGATCAATCACACGCTTCGCCCACTGTGGGTGTATCTCTGTTCACTTTAAGTGTGTTCAAAGTGGCTTGGGCTTCCACCGATTTTTCCAAATCACTCCGTCGCGTTGGAAGCGAGTTGCTAAATTTCTGTTGTAGGCAAAGCCCACCCAGGGTGTACCGGTCCCGCTACGCACAAGCCTCTTCCATCTTTTAAAAATCCATCGCTGACCATAGCCCATTTTTTTTCGACGTTTGGGCCATCATAAAACCAATTTGGCAATGGCAATTTCAATATGGCAATTTTCGGCAGAGAACCGAACATTTCGGTGCACGCGCCGCCCACCCTGGGCTCCTTGATTCTTGTCCCCTACACTGCTCGTCCGAAACTCGTCTCTATCTGCGGAGGTTGTTCATCATGTAATGCTTAATTTTGTGGCAGACGGGAGCCACGGCCGGACCGACAAATAAACAGAAAATGCTTGTCATATTACGATGTAGCCCAGCACTTCAAGATGAAGAATACTCGGAAATAGGACGAGTTCCGGCTGGGCAGTGTAGGGGGAAGAGTCAAGGAGCCCAGGGTGGATGGTATAGATGGTAGTGGTATTTCAATGAATGGAGCGGAGATCTCCAGGGCAGGCGCTTGTCAGCTCCGTCGGCATCTGAGCGACATAAGAGGTATATGGTCCATTTCGGAGCGCCTGACAGGGCGTGGCCTACGGACTTGGATGAACGTGTACCAAACTAAACTCTCTCACCCCACCACACACTCTCACACTCGCCACGTACTATCACTCCCGTCATCCACCCAAGTCCGTTGGCCCCTCCCTGTCAGGCGCTCTGAAATGGACTGTACATGCTATTGCCTGCCAGAGTTAGGGCTCATATTAGGTTGGCAACTAAGTAATTGCGGATTTTTAAATACTGCTTTTTCCCTCCAAACTGCTTTCCAGCAATCTCTTCTGTACGTACACATGTAGTATAATTCCACTCGCATCTATAGGTATTATTGTCTTCCATCTCCTGATAACCCTTTTCGGCAAAATAAACATATCAACGGTCAACTTCATTTTCAATACAAAAATTATAAAAAGATTTTTCTTTGGATGGCGTTAGACAGGGAAAGGAAAAGGTGATAATCCGATGGAGCAAGATCAGGGCTATAAGGTGGATGGGGCAGCAATTTCTATCCAAGCTCGAGAATTTTTTGGCGAGTCATTTTTTCAATAGTGATAAAATTTTTTTAAATTTTTTTTTCCAAAAAATTCTCGAGCTTGGATAAAAATTGCTGCCTTATAGTTCTGATTTTTCTCCATCGGATTATCACCTTTTCCTTTCCCTCTCTAACGCCATTCAAAGAAAAAAAATTGGTATTGAAAATGAGGTGACTTTTGATATTTTTATTTTGCCGAAAAGGGTTATCCGGGAGATGGAAGACAACAATACCTATAGATGCGTGTGGACTTGTACTACATATATGTGTACAGAAGAAATTTTGTGGAAAGCAGTTTTGAGGGAAAAGGCAGTATTTGAAAATCCGCAATTACTTAGTTGCCAACCTAATAATTTGCGCTTGATTTGTGGGCTGGGTGATCTGCAACGAGCCCTACCCTGTCCCCTTGATGCGCATTTCACCGTACTTTCGAATATAACTTTCAGAAAGGATCCATATTTATATCAAAGGAAAGTATGAGAGAGAATATATAATCTAGCTGCATATTCAGGCACGTGACCACGAAGTACTACAAGAAGAAGACCGTCACTGACACCACAACGACAACGACCCCGCAGTGAATGGTTCCGTCTTAAAGAGCCGCTCGCCGAATGAATCGCCACGCTACGAAATTTGTCGAAAAATTAAGTTTGGAGTGCTCCAGTCGACCAAAAAAAATAGTCAGCCTGCTTCTAACAAAATTTGTCATGTCATATTATTTGGAAAAAGTCCAGGCAGTGTTTTTCATTGATTGCGGATATTATATGTACTAATGTCTTCTCGGAGCTATTTTTCGGCCTGTAGTGCTGATTTTTGTGACATTCTTCTTTTTACTTCTTTCATATATTGCCCAGATCATGGTACAGCGCTCAATTTTTTTTAGCTTTAACGTAGACCATGTGTAGTGTAGTACGTTTGGCTTTGATCAATAAATGAACAAAGGCAAGGGCTTTTGATATACATATGTAAGGAGCCTACATGCATCAGGGGTCAAGCGTCCAGTTGAGGAAAATTTTCAAAAAATACGACCCCCGTCCAAAAAAGGGGTCCTCCGTACGCCCCCCCTCTTACTCTGTTACTGCTAGTTTTCATTTTGATACAGTCTGTGGTATTCCTTTCCTGGTGCTCCATTATATGCAAAAATTTCGACCAAAATTTCGAGCTTGAAAAAAGGTAAGAACCGAAAAACGCATGAGAAACATGGAACGTTGTGATGTGGCATGATTAATGTTTGATTTACTATCAGTGAGCAGAAATGCACATATCAGTTATAACAAAACGTCATTCGGTACTTTTTTCGATATTCTCGCTGCTGTAATTTTACTTCTGGGGGGGGGGGGGGATCAACTTTGAGCCAGGCCTGGACCCTTGAAAACACCCTGGTTGAGCACAAGACCTCCAATAAAGTTTTGACGAACAACCCCAGAAGCAAAACAGCAGTATTGAAACTAAAACATTTTTACAACGCATTCGAATGACATGTCAAAAAGAGCCTTGTTCAGAACCTTGATCATAAAAAAAATATTGTGTGTCACAAGAAAACAGGACCAGCACAGCAAAATATTTCACTCTCATTCCATTCCACCTTCATTACAATACATGCAACGCTACCCTGATACGGTCACATACAGGACGAGTCGAGAAAAATGTTAACTCAAAAGATGTGAAGAAACATGAGAGAGGAACAAGAAGTCGCTGTGCATATGCGCGAAAAAGGAGGAAGTGCGGCTGCGTCGCGATCTGGATTTAGCGCGTTACCTCCCCATACTAAATTCGGACATTTTTAAATACTTCAAACTTTACCTAGAGCCCATCTTTCGAACAGCTGTAAACTGTTTTCCTGATAACTCCCTTAGACCCAACTATTGGCCGCTTGCTTTCCCTAATGGTTGCGTAGTTCTCCGTATGGGTTTCCAGTTCAGGACTAGTTGAGGAAAATTTCGAAGTATTTCACTTAGATGATCATAACCTTTTTGAAACTTAACCGTAAGAGTGCGGTTTGGTTAGCTGAGGTCTGCGAGGTTGCTGCTTTAGAATGACCTCCTGAGCTGTGCCATATCTTCAAAAAGAAAGAAGAAACCTCCAAAAAAGCCAGTTGAGGAAAATTTTTTCGCCGAATTTACGAGATCCTCCCACGATTATTCCGAAAAAACGATTCATTGTTACTTAAATCTCTCTAGTATTCATCCTTAGCTCTCGGAGGCCTAATGAGAGGGCGAGAAGCGTCGGTCAGCTTCTCTGTGGAATGCGCCATGCATGAGGAGTTCATCCACATTCTCAATGAATAGAATCGTTTTCCGGTCCGCATAGTGGCCGCTAACACCAGATTACGTACTTGCGATCGTAGTAAGATATGAAAGAAGTCCATAACAGCAGCTAATTTTCGTTTTCATCCCATTGTTACTGGAGTGTTCGTCCACGGTGCTGCCTGCGGATAGATATCGCTTTCCACGGTTATTCGGTGAATTTCGGAGGTGCCTTTGTACGTGGTTTCGGTGTCAGCGGGCCAAGGGAAGGGCTATTGGCGTTGACCGGTTTCGTTGCGGATTGCGCCATGCATGAGGTTTCCATGATGACTAAGTTAAGCTAGTTTAGGGCTCAAACCGAATTGGTTAGTTTATCATTTCTCCCCTTTCACTTTAGACCCTCAGTCTGAGAAATTCTGTTGATTTCTGCCTACCTTGACGATCACGACACCCCTCCCCCTCCTGGCGGACCAAATACGACCCCCCTCCCGTTGAGGATTCCTCAACCGAGGCTTGACCCTGGCCTACATACAATATCGCTTTCATATTGGAATTGGTGAATGAAAGCTGTTTCAAAGACACCGGCAGGGGGCAAAGAAGGGAAGCGTATTTTGGAACACTTTTCTCTGTAAACGAATATTTAAATTTTTTTTCTATACGCAGTATCTTTTTTAAATTTAAATATTCGTTTACAGAGAAAAGTGTTCCAAAATCTCTAGCGTATTTTGGAACACTTTTCTCTGTAAACGAATATTTAAATTTAAAAAAGATACTGCGTATAGAAAATTGCGTTGAAAAACACGCCTCTCAAGCACTATTGCAATCTGAGCGCGCTTCAAGCGTATTTTGGAACACTTTTCTCTGTAAACGAATATTTAAATTTAAAAAAGATACTGCGTATAGAAAATTGCGTTGAAAAACACGCCTCTCAAGCACTATTGCAATCTGAGCGCGCTTCACTTCGAACTGCACGTTTTAGACGTGCCCACGCCACTTCTCTTGATGGCACGTAAGGCGAATTTGATTTCATTCATCTACTAGGTCGGTCGAGCTAGGAAACTGCACGCAGCGACAAACAAGTGAGACAGTGAAGAGGAAAGTAAGCGAAAGAGTGAGAAAAAGTGTGATTACAATAGAAAACATGATTCACATCCGCCGTGATGGTAAGGCGTCGTGTGTGCAAGGCAACGAGCTGGAAGGCTATAGTAAACCCATACCATAAGCCTAAATTAACGCAGTAACCTCGGGCTTGGTTGTCTTCGTGGCTTTTCACTCGGCTAACTTTGATTTCTTTTGTCCCGTAGGAACTCACTATTCCTTTCGTCAGCTTCTGAAGCATGCTTATATATTTGGGCAACCAACTACAGTTTTGGAAACTCGGGGAGCGTCCTCATTTGTTTCACTTCGTTTCGGTTGATGCTGTCGGCTTTGTTCTTCTCGTAAAGTAGAAACACACATATGCACCAGTGTTTTCAGTAGATAGCAACGAGCACACGATCTTAACACTAAGTGAGTGAGTTTATAACGACTCACTTTCAAGAGGCCTGGACAGAGTGAGCGGAGCGCACCCCGAGCGGGCGGTCGGTGCAACGAAATATCGTAACTTGGTCACATCGCAGCCTTGAGACCAGGGAGAAGGCTAGAAATGACCCACGTCAAAGCGATCTTGAAGCGAGCGGGGCCCCGTCGAAAACGGGTGGAGCGTACATGGTAATGAGTGCTGAATAAATTTATAGAAAAAGTAATTCAGATCGACCCACCCGCGAAGTCAGTAGTGTGCGCTAGCCCATCTGGTAAGATATACAGTTGTTTAACATTTGTGTGATACCGCGGTGTTAGGCCTACATCTTCATAAATGTCCCAAAGTGAGCAAGTCAAACTGAGATGTCTTCTGAACTCTACAAGCTAGTACTAACGTTTGGTTCTACATAGACAACGATACAAGCGAAAGTCTAGTTCGTGAATCCAGGCACGCTATGGACAGATTTTCAATGAACGTCTTCATGAGAGATGTTACTTTTCGAGAAGCTTCTGATTTGTTTACATCACTGTACTCTGAGGAAAATCGAAAACGGCTAGAACGACCATTGGCGGCATGCAATCCGTAATGCGGAGAGTCCACACAGAGCGAATGGAAGCGGTGCTCGTACCATGGAAGGTCTTGCTACGTCGCTTTGAGCGCGCCCGCTACAAAACGTGCCATGTAATCTGTTATATTGGACCGCAGATGAGAAAAAGAAGGCAGTCGAGCAACGCAGGAAACGACAAACCCTGAAGACTTCGTTGCATACAGGCGCAACGGCAGGCTCGCCAAAGCAGCGTAGGCGTACCCATGAACACGGAAACGGCTGGTTTGAAGGAGAAGTTGGAATATTAGAGAAGATTGTCTTCAGACTGATCAAAGACCGACGTGGAGCCACTCGAGACAATATGACTGCGAATTCTGTAAAAGCAGTGAGGGTGCCATCCTAAAAACCGGACCATGCTAAAAGGAGGTGGCAGGAGTGCGTAGATGGGTTTTTGATTGAAAAGTTTCTCTTGAAAAAGGTCCAGGAATAAAAGAAACGACCTTTGTCACCTTGCCTTGGACGTCGTCGAACACTACCGAGATGAACTTGATAAGGTGGTTGCGAAGGATGGGATACCGATAAAGGCAAGCAAGACGTTCGAAAATTGCAGGATACTTAATTCCTCAACACTGTGGAGAATCTCAGATGGTTGGAGTACCTGTGCCAGCGTCCCCATCTTCCAACAAAAGGAGGATACAATGGATACTGGATTTGTCTTTGGAACAAGTTGACAGCGGTAAAGAATCTGTACACATGGCTGATTGACTAGAGGCGGAAAAACTTATCTTGATTCTCCGGATGCGAAATTCGGGTTCATAAATGAATGGCGCACAACCGAATCCATCTTCATCGCCAGGCAGGTAATGGAAAAGTGTCGAGAAAAGCGGTGACTATGCTCAATTGACCGTTGCTTGAGACCAGTACTACTATTCATATATGATGTGTCGAGAGATTTGCAGGTGTCGAAACGTCTGATAACCCTCATATAGGTACGACAGGCTAAGGCCGCTGTACGTTTCCACGCGGCTTGTCAACTAAAGTAGATATCACGATAGTGGTGCATCAGTGATCCGTGCTGAGCCCGTTCCTCTTCCTACTCATTCTGGATGTCATAGTAACAGATCTCATATCAAGATCATCCTGTGCGCTGCCAATACTGCCCTCGTAGCGGAATTTCGCGCAAAGTATAGGTGTGGAAGACAGGCCGACAAAGAACGATCTCCGATTGAATGTCAAAAGGAGCAAGTGCACGGGCTCATGTACTCTAATCGACGCCCAAACCAATAGCGATCTAGAAGTGAGAACAAGGAGGAAGAAACCTCCCGGTATCTCCAATCTCCTGAACCTCTGAATTATCTACTGAAGGTACGGAGCATGCAGGAAAGGCGTGAATAAAGGCGACATGGTTAAAATGGAGGACTTGATATGGCGATCAACTGTGCTTCAAAACGCTCAAGGCTCAGGATACCCAAACAGTGACAAGGCCTACGATGCTGCGAAAACAAAGAAGAACGATGTAGGTATCACTGGCGCACATTCGATTCTATCCAGAACAGTGAATGCCTTATACAACCTTTCGCTCGAGCTCAATTTTTTTGGATATAACCATGGAAATTTCAAAACAAATTCTGCATGAACTTTGCTTATGGGGTATTCGGGACCGATCACGACCTTTCTTCGTCACCGCCGCGTCGCGGCCAGTTTCCCGTACAAAGTACCTCTGAGACTTCCATACGGATGATTCAGTGTAATAACCAAGAACAGACAATCGTTTCAAGCTGCATCGCTTGGCGCCAGCACGGTAAAAATTTTTAATTTTCCATTGATCTATGATCTGCTGGAGGTTTCCATACCATTCTCGAAGCCTGGGCGGCAATATGTATAGCGTTGGTAGCAAAGCACAGCAGCATCGAAATATGTGTATATGTATGTATCAACATGATGATCACAAATATGGTATTCGCTCAGAGCAGCAATGTCGTTCGGATCTGATATAGGATCATCTTTGTTTATTTTGGCAGTACAGACTTGTACCCACTTGAATTGAAAGTCATATTCGTGAGCAGGATAACGGTTCACCATTGGAAAAGTTTAAGATAAAGTTTTTGGCATTAGTTAATCCCTTCCTGGGATGCGCCGCACATTCTAGTTCCATTCAGAATCGTGATGGCTGGTGAATGTGATGAGGCCTATACAATGACTTGCGGTGGCTAGCCGATGTACAAGTCAGTGCATTTCATCCTCCCAGACGAGTCTGGTACCAATTTGCCGACCTCGGAGGGATGGAAGGCTTGGTTGGCCTGAGCGGGCGTTGATGCGGGATCTGATCCCCCCATCATGAGAGTGGGGTCCGCGCCACCTGTCACTACACCACCTCCGCCCAGCGGTTCACCATTATGTGTAAGTTTTAAACGTAATCATTAAGAAAGAATTCTTGTACCAATGTGATGCGAATCGCGCTGATTTGGCGTCAACGTCAAAAAAGGAAAACATATTCGTGGTAGGCGCCCCGCATAACCCTAGAAACGAAATTTCAGGAAACTCCTTCACTATTCGTCCAACTAGCACTTTCTGAGTAGTAATAGCTGAATCACGCCGAAATTTTACAATACCGATTAATTGTCTTACGAAAAAATTAATTACAATACTTTCTAACCAATATTGGAAAGCCTTTCTTTATTGTACTATACATTACATCGGTAGTAACAGATAACAATACAGAAAGTCGAAAGAGTGGAAGAGGGAGGACATTCTGGCAAAGGTATGCCACAAAAAAATTCGCTTCGCAACGTTGAGCAAAAAAATCCGATCATTCATTCCCTCGGAGAATATGAAAAAATGCTCACTATGCTTCGCCTTGGTCGAGGATCCCGAAAATGGTGACAACTTATGCTACTGCTCTTCTCAGTCAGTAAGATTAAGATGGTTTTTCAGAGGACCTCTCTAAATTCAGGAGAGCGGCTCAGGAAGAGGAGAAAATTAGGGAAATGAGTCTTTTGCATAGAAATTTCTAGAACAAGAGTAAAAAACAGGTTATGCAAAATGATTATGAGTAAATGATGGGACATTAAGGGAAGCTTTAAGAACATTCCAAATTACTTAATGCACCAGGAATATTGTTAAAAAAATTCGGTCGGTACGTCATAACCACCGGAGGGCAAAAGTGCAGCAGATGGAGCGGGTTAAAGGGTGCGAATTAAAAATAGAATCTTCCAGTCATCTTATATAGTCTTCTCAGTGCTTGCTTGTCATAGAACGATACAGGATTTCCTGTGGGTGTGAATGCAGTGACCTGAAAACGGTATCAATCGATCCATTTGTTTCAGGTACACACCTTCAAACATCACTTATCGCTCCTGTCGAGATGTATTCATACTCACTATTAGCTATGTGATCGCGTGCGGCGATCTGATTGCACGAAATTGACTCACCGTCTGCAATTGCAAACCGCTTTCATATTCTTGAGAAAGATTCCTTATTAGACTGGGTTAGTTAAAATTTCGTAAGATGCGAAGGAGCGATGTTTCAGTTGAGTTTTAAGACAGTTACCGTGTTCTGCGCCTTATTTCAGCCCTAGCTCGCACGCGTCGCGTTGCACACCGCGCGCGCTGCGTGGCGAAATGTTGCCGTGCCATTGTGAACCCCTACTGATGTGCCATCAGAGAGTTCCCATAGCCGAGCAATAGCCGTTTGATAACAGAAGAGACTTACTCCTTGATCATACATGAAATGTCGGTTGAATGCATGATCTTGTGGTTTTCGCCATTCATATGCAGAATATGCAAATCGATTGGCGTAGTCGTCAGCCTTAAATGATCATATAAATACCGGAGTTAGGTGAAATAGTGGTTTTTGAAGACCAAGATTGCACATTGAAGGATCACCTTTAGTCGGGCTCCAACGTAACGATCCAAGTATTTCTGTGATTCACGGAGATAAGACGCATTGTTTCTTGCTCTCTGCAAACAAATGACAACTGAATAATCTAGGAAAAAAAATATAAACATAAGGTGCCCATGACAGTTCTCGTAACTCACCTCATCGAAGAAGATTCTTCTCGTTTGGAACGTATAGTACGGTACGTGGGATGATAAGGGAACCATGTAGTTTATTGAAGGGCGATATGGACGATTCACGATGTCATGGGTATCCTGGAAGGGTCTCGGATGTAAGGGGGGGGGGGAAGAACCGAAAAATTTGAAAAACAAAGTTTCATTTGAAAATAAGAAAGTTTCATGCAAAAAGTTTAAAATCAAGTCTTTTTGAAAAATCCAAGTGTTCACGAAGGTCAAGTATTTCACTAGAAATGTTTCTTACGATGCCTAGGGACGGTTTGTCGCACTACTTGCGAGAAAGGAAGCACGCAAGCTCCTTTGAATGTTATACGACTTCACCTGGATACCGTATTTTGGAAGGGGTACATACGCTGGGATGTTGCATCGCAGCATGTAGGCCCCATAAGTGTATTACTTCCACGCATCACAGATCTGCTGGATGCCAGTCAATAGAGTGGTGCACACCGCAAAACTCGTCCACGCATGAATGACAATACAGGTTTTTCCATTTTATGCATTAGCTTCCACTAAAATACAGGCAGGCCTTCCATTCCCGTATTTTTTAACTTTGACGTTCAAATATAACTGGCACATTACTCGTAACGTTAACACTACTGTAAGCGTTAGAAAGAGGTTTCCAGAAAAGAAAGAAGACGGTACCTCGCAACTGCAAGAAAGGACTCACCCTCCATCGTGCCTCCGAATAGCTCTTGTTGTACCAATCATGTGTGTGAGGTTTATAGACAGGTACGGTATGCACAATACGCTGTGCTTCCCTATAAATAATTTTTCGATCATTTTATTCGCATCGGGATCGAACCTCAGTCGAAGAAATCTCGAGAAAAGGTTATGATTTCTTAGCCAAGGATGGGGAAGCGCGAATGGGTATCGTCGGAACAATGTTTCGCACCGACACGTGCGGAGTCGGCACGATACGTACTAGCAAGGCACAGTACCTGCTCCACTGGCCTTTCTCCTGTCCTAATGACACAATTCGGAACGAGGAGAAGAAAGTGGGGATTTGAGAAATGTAAAATGCAGAACGTTTAGAACCAGAGGGAGGGAGTGTAAAAGTAAGCAGCCTGTTTCTCAAAATTTGGAACCCTGCACCTTTTCATGGAAGTTCGTCCAAGTCAAAATAAGGTCAAAGTTGATCGAGAAAAGTGTAAAGCGCTCCATTACCACGACGTCAATCCAAAGATTGTGCTCGTTCCAAGAAATTTTGAAATTAAGGGCAATATCTATAACCAAGGCTTACCTGCAATACTGTGGCAATGCCAGAGATGGCGCCAGTGAGGAGACGCTATCAGATCGTTTGATCGGATAATCATGCACGGCTTCCTAAATAGCATTTAGACAATGTATATTGAAAACAACCTGGAAAGATCATGGTTTTTGTGTCAGCAATGCTCACCTTGATGTAAGTAAGATGGGTAAAGCTGGCACTGCGAGCCAGCTGTTTAGGTTTAACCCAGATGTCTGTGATGTAGTTGTTGTACATATTTTGAGCACGAGCCCGTTCCACATACTGCCTAGAACGGAAATGTTTAAGAAATTATCTGAATCTCGAAAACAGAAGAGTCAGCAATTGTGTATATCTTCAGCTTTATTTTTTTTTTCAGGGTCCGTTTCAATATCTTACAATTAGCCTTTGTAGATTAATTAAGAGTCTTTGAAAAACTTTATAAGAAGCTGTTTCTATTTCTGATCGGGAGCGAAGGTGTATGTTCATCGGAAATTTCACTCAAAGTTTTCTTCTTCATTGACAGCTTGTTTTCAAATTTAATTGACTCAAAAGACAACAATACTCATGTGGCACAAGACAACGCATTACGGGTGTGATACTGAACAGGGCAACTTGAAGGCACCGTTCGCGGTCGCTAATGGAAGGAGACACAGCTGAATCTCATAGTAGTCGAGGGCTGCGAGGCGGATGGACCACGCCTATTGCAGGCGATAAGGCGTGGAGAGACCGCCTCAGAGCGCCCGACTACCAATGAGACTACCAATGCATTGGAGGCACCTATTGTCATACCGCACCCCTCACTGCACTTGTATTCCAGAATTACGACAATGGCCTGAAAGCCTTTAGTTTCTCTCCTTGATAACCGTACCTTTGGAAGCTGGACAAAATATAAGAGTCAGCCTCACAGAAAAGTTCGAAAACCGAAACATTGAGTGAGAAATCAGATCATCCCATGGTTTATAAAAATAGGTGGCGCCATGCTTTACTATGATCACGCACGCTTGTCATCCATCAGATCGCGAAAATTTGATAGTATGCCAGTTGTTGGTAAACCAGATAAGGCCGCTTTCATACTCTGCGGTGCCGGCGGCAGGGCGTGGCTGCATGTCTCTGCGTCTCCACCTATGCCACCCTGCCACACTGCCTGCGTCTATCTGCATCTCCCCGTGCTACTCTGCCTCGCTGCCTTTGAAAGCAGCCATACCGTGCCGGCGCTGAGTATGAACGCGGCCTAAGAAAGTGAAGTGCTCGTCGTTAAATGGTTCTGAGATACTGGATATTGTACACCTTTGCGAATTTGAGGAAACGATGGGGCGCACTAACTCCCATTTTTTTAGTGCATAATTCTGTGCCAATGCCACACGGTCTCGCTTATTTTGACCCAATTATCTAGTGGAGAAAAACGAAAAGATTCAGATATTCAAAAATGTATTCGTACACACTCTCGGTCTTAGCACACGCTGGTTTTGCGAAGCGCAGATCATCGATCGGAGCTCTGAGTATCATGATGTGCGGTGGTCATGCGCAGCGCGCGTCTAGTTCGCTTGTGAGGGAGAATGCACACGGCGAGCTTTGTCTGAATACTTCCAGCTTCGCACGCTACAATCGCACATTGCTGCCTTTGAACTGACTTAACTTGAAGGAGCATGACGCGTTTCAGAGAAGACAAGGGAAAACACGCCTCAGTGTTGCACATATTCTAGAAGGAGATAGAAAGAAAAAAGAAAGCCTATAAGAAGTTAGAAATTGCGTTTTTGAAAGGGCAAATGTAAATAGAAAAAGCGTTTTTTTTTGAAAGAAATGAAATCATAGAAGTGGATGATGGAGAGTGGAACCATAGAAGAAAGCGAATGAGTTTTCAAGCAACATCGCATGGCGTGAACGGAACTCTCCAACCTATTCGTTATTCTGCTCGCTCGCCGGAAGACTGATGATAACGTTGGCATTTTTCAATGTCCTCAGAAAAACCCAATTCAGCAGGAGCGTTCTTCTAATCTTTTACAACGGCCTTTGGATGCAGGGACTTTTGTGTGGTATAGCTTGCATTCGGTGCAGCATGTAATTGCGCTGTAATACATGATGCTTCTTCTGAATTATGTCGCGCCGATAGTTGTGGTACTCAGATGACATCTTCGACCGGGAAATTATAGATAGCAGGGTAGAAAGGTTCACGTCGCTTCGTGTGATCAAAAGCTTGTTTTCGTCGCTGAAGTTGGCTATGAGAATACGATAGATGAAAACGAGAAAATATGTACGTAAACTTGGAAGTGTCTGATGACTTGTGATTTGACCTCTGCCACTGTTAGTTGGCGAGTCCTCGACGGATGTAGAAAGCTCTCATTTCAGCGAGTCACCGCAATCACGTAATGTTACAGCGTTTGTGTTTAGCTGTGAAAACGTATGATCCCTACTTGCTTGCCCACATCATTAGTAGTTCTGGGGTGCAGTCAGGGACTGCAATAAAGCAGACCGAAAGAAAATACCCAAAGGTCAATTAAGATATATGTTCTGGAGGTTTTAGTGGGTATCCTCCCTTTCGAGGGCTGAGCTGTGATTGTACTCAAAATGATCATAAATCAATCAGGGCAGCGAAATCCTGTCCTAACGATACACATCCAACGAACGTGAACCATAGCAATGGGCTAAAATTCAACGGGGGAGGGAAGATGACGCTCACTTCGTCTAGGTCAACTATTTGCTCGATCCTTTTCACTTCCTTCGGAAGCCACTTCAAAGAAAATAAAATCGAAATAAAGTGCAAATGGTGAGTATGCAGTATTGCTTCATCATGCGCGCAGTCGCGCACTGGCCAGTACAGCAGCTCCCAATGAAAAAACTAAAAAAATAGACTTGCATAATATAATGATTTCTCGCTAAAGAGGAAGATCACAAGTTGTGCTGACAACTATCTAGGGGTCTCTGAAGCTACTTTTATTTCGTTTCTTTTTACTTGAACCTTTTTTTACAGTTTCTCTTTCATGTAAGGAGGTTAGTTTGTGAGAACTTCTTCGTAAGGTAAAGCACGAGTTACAGGATGAGCCGATGCGGAATCACAAAAGGGACAGCACAGTATTTCCACAATAAGGGTTTTGAGAAATCAGTGTCGTAAATCGCGCGGCGTGACGCCGCATCGGCTCCCTTTGCACAACATCCTACAGCGATGGTTAACAGCGATATAAAATTTTTCCACATTTCTAACTCACGTTCTCGGATACTCTTGCCACCATTTCGTTTCGTGATCCACGTCGTCTTTTGCGAAACGAGCAGCGGTCGATGGCGTCATCTCCCTCCCAACTTTACGAAAAGAATATCGATAAAATCGGTAAATAAACGTGAACACAGCGACATTCGAGAGTGAGATTGCATATGAGTGGGAAAACGTTTCGACAGTGATTGCACGAATCTAAGGAGGGATACGTTTAATGGTTCCTTCAGGGTATAATAAGTGTAGAAACATTTTGCTGTGCAGAAAATCTCTCGATATCAAAAAAAAAGCGTGACGTCAGGGTGCGGTAGCGTTGCAATAAGCAATCGTCCACGGAACTTCCATGGTTCTAATTCCTCACAAAATCACTTTATTAGATTTAGTACATGGACAGAAACACGAGAAAAAACTGGAACAAGAGCAACGCTTTTGAATTCCCACCACATTTCCCAACACAACATTTGGAGCCGTCGGCCCGCACAGCGCATCTCAAACTTTCGTGTCCAACGTTGATTTGCTTCTCGCTCTGCGTCCCTGACCACGTGACTGTCGCCTCTTTGCTCATCAACTGTCTTTCGTCCATACCAACTCGGACGCCCCATCCCGTCGTTCTTCATTTTGGGTTGCTCTATCTCAGCTGGATTCTGTATACCCGTAATTTCGCATGCGGCCTTTAGTAAGCAAAAACATAGATATATAGGTGTAATAGATATGTGTGTAACATAGGACCTTAAATTCCGAGGACGTCTTTTTTTTTTCAAGAGAGTCAGCACCCACTGGATTTTCACTTACTCTTCTACCCACATCAAAAGGCGTGAACTACGTCAGCGAGTGTAAACTAATCATGAAAACACTAACTCAACCCGCCGATATGTTCATTCCTCATGCAATCGATGCGACCACCTGTCTACACTACGCCTCGCTCGGCTGCTTGATTGAAAGCACATGATAAAGAGTATCGCATGCTTTCGAGGGTGCTCCTCATGAAACATCGTCTCTTGCTCATTTGGATGCCTATTGGTGGCCTTGAAAAGGAAGTGTACTAGCGATTTAACGTTGAAGCGACGAAAAGCTAAATTGTTCCAGATACTGTCCCGCAACAGGTTTCAAACACCCCCCCCCCCACCTTTATGACGAAAACAATTCCTTGCAGTGATACTTTATTACGAAATGCGGTGTCGTCTGCCCTATACTTCAATAGTCTTCCATGCTATTACCTTTTGCCGTCTGTAAGACCGCGTTCATACTTTGCGCACCGGCACCGACGGCGACGACGCCGGCAAAAATGCGCCTGCCACCAAGGCGCAACTCCGGTAACGCGCGTTTGCAAAATTCTTGACTCAATCACACTACAGTATGATGACCGTGGCTAGAGCCACGATCACCATACTGTAGTGTGGCTGGGTCGACGTTCTGCAAATAGAGCGCGCCACCAGAGTGCCGCCTTGGTCGGCGGCAGGCACATGATTTTGGCACCGGCACCACCGTTGCCGGCGTCGGTGAGCAAAGTATGGCCGCGCCCTAAGTGTATCAAGGCTAGCCTAGGCGTGCGGTCTCGCAGCGGTCAGTACGATTCTTTCATAAGCACATTCTCACGCCCATTCATTTACACTAGTTGACTTATAATGTGTTTACCTCCAAAAACCAGGAACAACAGCTGTGCGGTCGCGATTGACGTGTTGCTTGAATAATTTTAAGAAGATAATAAATAAGAAAACCACAGTATTCACTGGAGATTTCGATGAAGAGGGTGCTGTGATGGTCTTTATTTAGTTTAGATTTTATTCTTAAATGAGAAAATACAAGAGTTGCGATGGAATACAAGGAGTTAGAGCCATTCTTAACAGAAAAGCGTTCTAGGCGCTATGATCGCGGCAAGAGCCCACGAATTCGGAAGCGAAATTCGAATATTCTGGCACTATGCCGAGGTTCGAATTCAAATTCGTGAGCTTTTGCCACGATCATCACTTTGTAGTGTGGTTGGATCGAGCGTTCTACTTAAGGAACTTGTCACCGGAGTACCGCTGACGCCATTCCACTCTCTGTCCGGAGTCTCCTCTCTGTAGAAAGCTAGCTCCTGGGCTCTCCTTCCCTCTGAAGGATTGTTGGCCAGGACACTCACAAGGGGCAGGTAGGCTCACGTCGGAAAAGGAAAGGGTCGAGGTTGCCAAAGTTCGCGCTCAACAGAACGGAAGTCGCAGGGCCCTTTTCGTGCTCGGTGATTTGGTTCAAGTATCCTGTCCCGCGCCCTACAAGGCAGTAATGGACAAATGTAGTTTTGTGGCTGGTGCATGGCGTAAGGATTAAGCCCACCCCATGCTTAAGAAAGCCAATAAAGCATTCACTCTTGTTGGTATAGGTGAATCGGTATCAGACATGCATCTTCGTAAGACAAAAGTTATGAGATGCAATCAGCCTGCCCTCCCAAGGCCAAACCGCAATCGGATGCCGATACGATCCTGAATGGAAGCAGAATGCGCGGTGCATCCGAAAGACTTACTGTTTTATCTCCAATTTTTCCAATTAGGAATGAGCTCTGACAAAAAAGTTAGGTTGCAAGGAAGGACGGGTACGCAGAAGTTTGAAGGAAAGAGCGGAAGATCTACATTTGGTAGCAGCTATGGACACTAAGCTCTAGTTAGAGCATATTAGAGCAGAAAAGAAAGAAAGAGGGAGCAGAAAAAAGTGAGAGTACTCAGCAGTCTCCGGCTGCAGATAGCATGCAACAAGTCAACAAAAAGTGACGATAGCACCGCCGTCCACTTGTGATGCCTATGAACCACGCGGTCTATGTTCCAGTAGTCGGTATTTTCGAGTCGTGGTTCATAAAACCCACTACTGGGTTGGTGCATGATTAATAATGCTTTTACTTTCAGCAAAAACAATGATAACATTCAGCAAAGGTGTTTAAGTGATTGTTCGAGAGCATTTTCACCGTCTCAGTCAGGGACTTCTTCTCATTGGTTGTCGTCATAACGTCAATTTTCACCACTAAAAAACGCAGCAAAAAAAGCCGCACCAATAATGCTTCAACCGAATGTTTACAAAATACTTGATTACAGGCAAAAAATTCGGGGACACGTTGTGCAGTTATCAGTAAAACTCAAAATACGGGATGTAGAATAGGAACCGATAAGTCCCAAATATGCTTATGGCAGCTGAGAATAATGCCGTTAGATAGACAAATTCACATAACAAAGGTCGTCAAAGTATCGTTATCGTCGAGCGGTCGGTCGGGCAGCTAGTTTTAGCCAACAGCGTGGGATGTGGGATGAAGCTTACACACTGGACGGCTGCTAAATGATACCTCAACGTGCTGCGAGGAAACGCGGCTCTCACTGAGATGTCAGACAACGGAAAAATCATCAAGGCGTTTGCCAGCCAAATGTGACTTGCTTGCCCTATACACGTGCTACGCAGATCCTTTCGAATTTCCATAGATCTTTGCAGAAAAACGTTAGCACGTAAAGAGTTAGGAGACGTTGTGACCCGTGCTATGTGGTGCTACTCGCGCTACAGCTCATGTAAAAAACACTTTTCAGATATCGGTAAAAGTTTTTACCCCTAGCAGACAAATTTTGCACCAGTTCATTAAGCCACAAAGGATGCAAGATTTGGCTAGCCTAGAAGGATACTGAACTGAGATTCCATTTTCGGAGCATTTTAGTGCGAACCGCATCACTTGTCACTGCACTAACTCCACTATAATCCAAGGGCCGAAATGTGAGCAAAACGTTGGGACCTGGATAGTATTCCGTCCATTTCCCTTGTTTCCAAATGTAGATACTATCTACTGCACTATCAAAGTCGCTGCCGTTTTCCCTTTTTACACACCACGGCTCCTCGTTCAGTGTTTTTATGCTCGCGTCTCAAACAGCTGCGAAAAACTGTCGCTAAAAAGTAACAGGAGCACTCCCTCAAAAGGCTGAGAGCTCTCTCGCCAAAACGACTTTCTTGTGCGCAAGAAGGGCAGCTTCGCTCTGGATACGATGTATCTTATCTGGAATTCTGAATTTCCCGCGCCTCGTGTCTACGATGAGGCCCAGAAATTCTAATTCTTTTGACGGGACCAGTTGCGATTTGACGTGGTTAATACGAAGGCCTAGGCTTTCCAAGATTTGGATAGAGTATTCCACTTGCTGCCGACAGTCTACCACCGTGTCGGCAAAGAGTGCCTAGTCATTTAGATAATTGATCACTTTCAAGCCGTGCTCTCGCGAGTGAGCTGCTGCCACGCGCATTAACTGGTGTACACGTAAGGGGGTGTCGCTAACCCGAACGGTAGGCAAGTAATTCTGTACAGGCTTCGATCCCAGCAAAACGCCAGGTAAATTCTATGTTCTACAGCGATACTGATCGCAGATCTTTGCGCAAAAATCCCCTTTAAAGGCCACGTCTGCCACTGAGTGTAGGTTTTCCATCATGAAATTTGAGATCTCAAAAAAGGCATTGAGTGGCTTCACATTTATTAGGCTGTGTCGCATTGGAATTTTCACTTTATTGACAAAAAACTCAGTTCAACTCATCTACGATGCAATCAGATCGATTTATTCATGGTTTCTATTAGAACCAATAACTTTGTGCCAACACGAGGTAGATCTAATATGCCATTACGGTCAAAATCAGAAGACTTAGAAGCGAATAATTCCGCAAGGTCGGCTTTGAGGTCCTCTCGAGAATCCTATTGTACCAAAAAGACAGCTAGGAGCGCCTTCAGGGAGCGGAGAAAATGGTAGTCCGTTGGGGCTAGGTCGGGCGAGTACGGAGGGTGTACTACGGTAGTCCAGCCCAAACTCAGGATTTTTGGGGAGCGACTATAGCTACATGGGGTCAGGCACTGTCATGCAAAAAATGCATCCGATCCTTCTGCGTACTGAGTTTGTCGTTCAGGCTATCCAGCTGCTCACAGTAATATTCCTTAATATTGACCGGTAGCAGCTCCCAGTGAATCACTCCGCGCATATTCTACCAGGACAACATCATCTTCCGAATCCCTTGTTCAGGTCGTGGTGTTGGCACTCCTTTCTCGCATTCTTCGAGCCATTGGCGCTTGCGGCTATGGTTGACGTACATCACCCATGGCTCATCACCGGTAACCAAATTGAAGAGCCACCTCGAGTTCTTGTGTGCGGATAGGTTTGCCATGCAGGCCTCGATGCGCTGCCGCTGATGGGTTGCAGTCAGTTGATGGGGTATCCAAGATCCCCATTTGGGCGACTTTCCCATTTGATGGAGATGTCTAGCTATTGTGGAGTCATGACACTGAAATACCTGTGCCAGATTGCGGGTGGAAATTCTGGGGCCCTCTTCCACAGCTTCCCGTAGGCGTTCCAGATAGATGGTTACACTGCGTTCGGGGTGTGTTGAGTCTTCAAGCTCGTAGTTCCCATCGTCGAACTTGTTGAACTTCTAGGCTGTTTTATAGGGTTGGCTGGATCGTCCATCGTACTGCAAATATTCCGATGTGCTTCAGCTGCTGTGTGCTTCGAATGATATTCGTGAAGTAGAAGCAAACGGACTTGGTTGCGTGAAAGGCCCATTATTAACAGGTTAGAATGCGTGAGCGGATAACGTTAACAGTGTCGATTGCGCGTGACCTCACCCTCATACATCCCTAGCCAGGGAATGTTCTGGAAGATTTGAACAAAAATATAGGATCACATAAAAAAGTGTAAATTTCAATGCGACAACCTAATATTATCGGTCTTATAGCGCCATCTTTCTTTGGGATACCAACATTGAAGACACCCAAACTTGGGGGTGAGAACAATAGTAACACTGGTTCAGATTCCCTGAAAGGGATGCGATATCCCTTTATGGACTCCAGTATGAAAGGATCGGAGAAAAGCAATTTTCGAGCTTCGAAAAAATCTACTAATCTGCCGGCAAACCGTTCGGACTCTATGCGTGCACACGCTACTGTTCCTATACCACCTCCCGGGTTATATTCGGCGGCGGACTCGATACCAGAAACCGCACAAGGTAATGCATTAGTCAAATGAGAGTAGCACTGAATGTGAGCCCAGCTGTCCTCTGTGTGGCGTGGTCACGATGCTTTCCTCTTCTTGGAGTTTGAGCAGGGAGCTTCTGCAGCGACTTCGTTATTGCCGAATCTCCAGCGGCTAGTTCGTCACGAAGCTCCTCTCCAAATAATCCGGAATTAACGCCTGGCGGACGTAATGTACCATAGTCGACCAGCTTAAAGCAGCATGCGGTACGAGGGCATCGCTCGTCTCTGTTCGACTCCTAGCGCTTTGAGGAAGCGCTCCCTGTGTATAATAATGAGATCCATTATAGATCCCGACACCAGCGTGTCCATAATCTCGAAAGAGCCAACGACCGGATCCGCGAAGGCGCCTCCCTGTCCATCTTCCCAATTAGTTCCGCGATATTGAGTACGTTGAGAAGCGTTTCGTGTAGGGTGCGCAACTCATGCTCCCGGATAAGAATGGCGCGGTCGTTGTCTCGGGGTAGCTGCGCGTCAATCGCTGGAGCTTCTCCGAAAATGGAGGCTACCAGTGGGAGCTCCAGCAGTAGCGTGGATCTCTCTGTATGGTGCCACTCCACCTGCTAGCGTTTCGAGCCGCTCGCGTGCCTGTGGTGATATCGTCACCCTCACTCGCCGGAACAGCTGGGGGTGCCGGAACCTGTTCCCTGGCCGACCGGAACTCGTGCTTCTTCGGGATACGGATATCCGGAGGATGAGTCAGAGGCGAAGAATAGTCTTCGCCGGTACCTTTATCGGCACTCCTGACGATGATCTGGACCGGGAATTCGAACTCGACGACGCCGGAGAAGTGGCGCGTGAAGAAGAGCTCGAGCGACGACGGCTAGAAGCTAACTCTCTCAAACTTGATCTCGAGCGAGTCATGTCGAAGTAGTAGTGGGATCCTGGTTGCAGCTTGGCTGGCCAACGAAGTGGATCCTGAAGATACCACAGCAGAGACCGTTCGCGTGTGCTCATCGAAGCAAACTGAGAACAGGTCTGCCGGGTGAGCCGCGGGATTTTTTTCCCGCCTGAATTTCGCGGAAAGCGTGATCGATGTGTGGGTCACCATGTCCACGTCGCCTTTGATCCCACACCCCCCCTCCCCCTCCCCCCGGCAGCGAATAGCGAAAGGAAAAGAAAAAAAAAGATGGTGAGACCGACTGTGTTCGGGAGCAAAGTCTATTTCGGTATTTATGAGCTGAATAATGGTCCGTGGTGCACTTCCAACTAAATTACGCATTTTCAAGAGCTAAATCTATTGGGTTGGGGAATAAGTCCTTGCGGTTTTTTTCAACCTCGTTTTTCACATTGTTCCCTTCATCTTTCGACAAAGCTTGTATATGTTTTCGATAGAGCTTTTTTTGCTCTATGAAATGATGCTATCCGTTTTTCGATTACTTCGACTACCTGATATTTATGAGGTTTGGAAATGAAGTAAGCTGAAGGCAAAAAATTGGCACTTGCGCACCTCATCCTTCTCGTCTGCCATCGAGACCAAAAAATGTATGTGTATATGTTTCGATAGAGCTTTTCCAGCTCTACAGAATGGTACTACATTTTATACAAATCGCTCAAATCTTTGCTGTTTTTAAGGCTCACAAAGGCAGTACTCGCAAAAGTAGGCACCTTGGTTATCTTCCCTTCCTCGCCTACCATCGAGATTGGAGTAGGTGTGCATATATGCATTCGATAGAGCTTTCTTTGCTCTACAAGATGATATCACTCTCGTTTGCATCCTCTCATATTTTAGCATGTTGGGATAAACTTCCACCTGTTTTTCAAATCAAAATTTCATAATGAATATAAATTTTTTCGCAGAGTGCTTTATATCATTCGATAGAGCTCTTTCCGCTCTAGAAGGTATTGTTTACGGTATTTGTTCGAATAAATTTTTGACATTTTTTTGATCATTTAAAAATCGACAAAATCGAGCATTTTTGACACTGTGACGAAAATAGTCGATTTCGTCGACTATTAAATGATCTAAAAAAATGAGAGATATTGATTCGAACGAAGATCGTGAACACTGTCATGTAGAGCGAAAAGAGCTCTATCGAATGACATAAAACACTCTGCGAAAAAAAATTATGCATTATGAAATTTTGATTTGAAAAACAGGTGAAAGCTTATCCCAACATGCTAAAATATGAGAGGATGCAAACGAAGAGTGGTATCATCTTGTAGAGCAAAGAAAGCTCCATCGAATGCATATATGCACACCTACTCCAATCTCGATGGTAGGCGAGGAAGGGAAGATAACCAAGGTGCCTACTTTTGCGAGTACTGCCTTTGTGAGCCTTAAAAACAGCAAAGATTTGAGCGATTTGTATAAAATGTAGTACCATTCTGTAGAGCTGGAAAAGCTCTATCGAAACATATACACATGCATTTTTTGATCTCGACGGCAGACGAGAAAGATAAGGTGCGCAAACGCCAATTTTTTGCCTTCAGCTTACTTCATTTCCAAACCTCATAAATATCAGGTAGTCGAAGTAATCGAAAAACTGATAGTACCATTTCATAGAGCAAAAAAAGCTCTATCGAAAACATATATAGGCTTCGTCGAAAGATGAAGGGAACAATGTGAAAAACGAGGTTGAAAAGAACCGCAAGGACTTATTCCCCAACCCAATAGTTCAACACCTTGAACTTCGAGAATTACAAGAGGCCCACACTGACCGAACTCTATGGTAAGCAAGAAGATAGAATACAATTAGTCACGTTAGTGTCTAGGAAATTCTGGAGAAAAAATTACTTCGGACGTCAAACTTTAAAGGACTTGTACGCAAAGCATGCGAAAAACCAACACGGACTCACCGCGGACGACCACAAGATTTTTTGTCGTAGGTCCACACACCCCTACAGGAGCGACGATAAATTTTATTACAAGAATACTGCTCGTTGTCAGAGGAATGATCGTTTCTCAATAACTGGATGCAACATTTCTAGTTAAGGCGGTCCATACACATGGTTCCTGATCGTGAGTAAAAAGGTGCCCCACAGGCGAATCATACATTTTGTTGCGTTCTTGATGTATGTTCAATCCTGATGACAGCTGTGCCACTCACTTGAAGGTAAGAAGATGTGATATTCAGCTCAAGGTACATCAACTAGGTTCATTCGGCGCCACAAGCCCAGTGTGAATGTGTAAGTGCGCCACGACTAAGGCAGAAGTTCACGCCTTTCAGTGGTACGACAGATGTTTGCCTGGTGCTGAAGTTGACTTACTGTTCCACACTCTTGATTTACAGATGTGTTGATGTGTTGCTTTACGAATGAGTAGTGAGATGAATGTCCAATGCTGTGTTGTAGTTGTAGTTATGTAGTTACGCTTATGGTCGAGTCTACCTTTCCAATCAGCTACTAGAGTGAATTACATAGTGGGTGCAGATGACATAAATTCAAACGAATACACGGTGGTCTACACCAAGTCCAAGTGAACAGAGAAAAGCTTTATTGTTGACCAACAGATTTGAGTAATGAACTCGTTGCCGGAACTTCAATCTATGCAAGCTATTGTCTCTCCTTCGATTTTCGAGGCAAGATTCAAATTTTCAACTTTGAAAGTTTGAACTGGCTTGTCTCCTTTCGAGATGTATTTCGTGGGAACATCGAGAGTTATTTTTTTGTAGCAGGGCTGAAATATGTAACAGTCAATAATTGTAAACTGAATGGTATCAGATAACAGACACAAAGGACTGTTCAGTGTTGATCGATGCTTTCAGAGCGCACCGTGACCTTGTACTCGAAACTTTAATAACATTAAATTCAGATTTTTCAGCTGGTATACAATGGCCAGGGTTGTGCATTGTACACTAAGTAGCTCTACATACCGGAGAGGGATGGATCTCGATTTTGAAGACAGTGACAGGGTGAATGTGGGTGATAGAACTCCTAAAGTGGGTCACCCAAATTAAAGCTAGAGATACAGGAGGATATACGTTGAGGGGTCCTTGGTAAAAAGGGCGTTCCTGACTCTGGAGGAGACGTTCTTTCTAAGTTGACACCTTTTTATCTCAGTCAGCCCCTTTTCTTAACCTAGCCGGAATCAGCGGTGGGAGAGGGTCCTACTTCTCAGGTTTGTGGCTGTACCAATCCGTTTCTCCCTCCTTGCTAAACACATCGAATTCTGTATTTCGTCCTCCTCATTCGGTCTGACCCCTACCACTACCTTGGAAGTGATAGGATTCTTTGACTAAGGGATGAGCTACTATACATTCTGCTATTTTCAGCCCAAATTAACCGACTTTAAATTGATTAAAAAGCCTTGAATCTTTGCTTTTAACCCTGCTCTCTATAGATATGCAAACATGACTCATCCAGACACTAACACAAATGAACACGGTATCAGTTCCTTACCCCCTGGTAGCCACACTTGTGATAAATGTCGATTTTCGGGTCAATGTTGGTGAACTCTCGTTTTGATCCAGACACGCGAAACCTTCCTCTGCCGTTCGTTCGTTTTTCATCCAATTTTTTGTCAGAAACTGCAATTTGTTCGGGTAATCACTTCTATTATTCTTCTAACTATGTTCGAAAAAACTGCTCAAAGGCTGTTAGATGACTTACTGAGTTCCTTATCGTATAGCATCACCTTCACATCTTTTATCGGATGCCCATAACAATTAAGCTTGCCTTCAACTGCTATCGACTGCAGTTGACCGAGGCCCAAAAGGCTGTCGCAAAGGGGCAAAAGAGTAAGAATGAGAATGAATGTCGGATGCATCTACAATCCTGAATTCGAGTAATTATGTATTTGAATTTTAGGGGGGGGGGTCTTGGTGGGGGATTCCTGGGGAATATCAAGCTATGGGAATCTTTCTGAGCCAAAACATCCTCGATTTCAAATTCTGAGCTTTTCAATAAATCCTAATCAGTGATATTACATTCTCTTTATCATAACCTACAGTATTGTCCAGCGATCTAGCAAATTTTCGGCTGCCATGTTCCTAACGTGACGAATAAGATTCAAAGGGTGCAGGTCTTGTCTCAGGTTTAGAGTGACCACCGAATTTTTCTCGTGAGTATTGTATTTAAAGTTGCATAATAGATTGTAGCTGAGTGGAATATAAATGTGTGAGTTCGATTTTAGAGGATAGCACATGTAGCACATTCTGCATGCATGCTGCTCTATTTCTGGCTGCTCAGCTTCGCAGTATTGCAGTGTGGCTTGATCCCTTTTTGGGGTTGCGACAAAAAACAATATCGGATTCCCAAGTTTAGAAGAGAAGCGTTAATCACATGGCAATTGGTTTAAAATGAAAAAAATATCTTGATTGTAATACAACAATTCTTGAGCTTCAGAACGGTTTCTGAGCAAAATATCACGACACCGATTGATCTCGATATACTCATATGTGAGCTTAAGTTTAATGTAAAGTTGCATGCTGATTAGGCGCAATTGATCTGATACGAACGTTTTTGATTTACATTTTGTTTTATCGAATATCAATGAAATTTTATCGAATACCACATGGGGTCGCTGGATTGAGTATCCTACGTAAACAGCAGCGAAGTATACCCTGGCTTTGTGTACGACGTGACGCTAGGATCCAGTCAATAAGCTGCACCTTCTTTTATAAGGTCAAATATAAGTTTATAGGCGGTTCTGTATGTTGCTCAGGGTGAATTCGTCCTCTTCTTGTAATTAAGAAATCTCTTTTCTTATCAACAAAAAATAATAAAATTTGAAGTTTTTACGCATATATAATATTACCACTTTTCAGTCTCCGAGAAAGGCGATTTAACGAAATTTCAGACAACAAATATTCTGACGTAATCGAAGACCAAATTCGAGATCATCAGCTCTACAGTGTTTGCTACATCGAAGGACAGAAACAGTGTGCCGTTCATCGACAGTACTACACACATACCAATACACTCTATACCTTGAAAAATCTATCAACTGCAGGACCTTTCCCTATGCAGCTCACTTTTCATCATTCAGCAGGGTGGTTCCCTGGTAGACCTGAGGCCAAGCTCTCATTCTCAGTTAGGCATCCGCGTCTCGTCCTTGAGGAAATCCCTTTTATAGATACGGAAGAGTAATGATACTCAAAAAATGGGTCTTGGTGATTTTTCAGAGGCATGTGTTTCATGTTGCACTTATCCTGTAACAGCTTTGGTAACCATATTGTTGAGATTATTGACGACAGTTATTATTCGCAGTCAAGCGTGTTGATAGTTCGCGAATTGTTGGTCTTGCAAGAAGTCTCTTAAAAATGGAGGCGTTAATGCTAGCGTCGTACCATGATTCGAAAAATTGTGCCCCAAACACCGCGCCTACTCACAGTACGTTGTGGAGCCATGCTTTTGCAGAGGCTCACAGGAGACTACATTTCGTGGATGTTTCTGTCGAATGGGGCCACCAATTCACCAATACTTTGAACAGATTGATTCGCAATTATGCACCCTGCGGAAGGTCAAGTTTATGGCAGATTTTTTCTTCGATCAGTAGTTATTTGACGGATTCACAGTATTCGCTAGAATCCATGGTGAATATTCCACTACACTCTTTCAAAAAAAAACATTTTGAAAAGGAAGGGGCAATGCTGCACGAAGCTGGAAACCCTTCGGCTGTGTTGCGAAATAGCAGGGAGGAAATGTAATTACATCTAGACGAAGAGTGAGAACAATATAGCGCTTGTCTAGGATAAATCTAAATTTTCAGATCATTTATTCGAATCATAGACCATAGATCTGAGAAATCGTGTATAGTCTGGAAATTTCATCTGAGTGGTTTTATTCACCGAAACACATTTGTGAAAATGGGCTGGCGGATATGGATGGCCTGGTTGGAGAGCTAGCTGTATAAGGCTGCCCTCATGAGTTGGATCACTCACACATTCGGTCAGTATCATTTCAATACCTTCTTTCAAAAGAAGAGTGCTTAGGCAATGGGGACCATCGTCGCTCTGAACCGCTCCTCTACTCAGTCAATCTACCGCCTCATACTGACCGAGCAAATCTTAGCCATCGCTCAACTAGGACTAGTCTATTAAGAGAATAAAAAATACATCGGTTATTTCATGCAGCGTATCGTGGAAGAGTCAGTGGGTTAAACATAGCAGAATCATCTCTCATGCAGTTTTGCAGCAGAGCAAAGGGCAACAGTCGCTAATTTTATGCTCTCCGACCAGAGGGCGCTGTCTGAAGGCACACTGCGCGATAATCAGGCTAGTCGCTCACCTTCTCAGAGCAGGTAGACTGACTCTTGGATGGCTGCTCAAACCTTTGTTGTGGCGTCCCCTGTGCCACTATGCCCGCTCTAACCCCACCATGCCGCGTCCACCCAACCAAATCGCACCTGGCACTGGGCAAGCCAATCTCCAACTTGGCGTTCACGTGGCGAAAGTAGCTTGCGATCCATCATGGCAACTTGATTAAGACAAAAGTTTCAATGATGACGGCATTACTAGCAAGGTGAAACAAGTGATCTCGCTGGAAATTGAGTGATATCACCAAGCGAGGATTTGTCTTGGACTGCAGTACTCGTACGAAAACCATTCTAGGAGACCTCATTTTTGATATTTTCATTCGTTTTTTTTCTGGTGAACGAACCAAAACCTTTGCTTTCAATTATGGCCGCGATAACTCCTACAACTTATCGCGAATTTCAAAGGAATTGGCACGGAAAAATGGGTTTCTCCGTCACCCATATATTTATGTTGTATTTGCCTAACAAGGGCAACATGCGAAGTTACACTCGAAAAAGTGAGAATCTGGCTGAGATACAGCTCCTCAAAGTGGGCGGGCATTTATTGAGTGCCCTCGGCCACTACTTCGAGGAGTTGTACCTTAGCCAGACTCTCATGTTTTCGCGTAAAACTTCGCTTGCTGCCCTTTTTAAGCAAACACAACATAAATATGACAGAGAACCTCACCTTGTGTACCATTCCTTTGAAAGAGCTTTCATATTCTATCGAACGAGCATCATGGATAGCGATCGCGATGCATGGATCATCTCACATATCACTTAATACAGAACTTTTGTGATGCGATGTGTAAAACCTCTAACAAAATACGTCTATAAAGTACACATTGGGGGCTACTTCCATCTAATATGCCGCATGTGAATCGAGCCTCATCGTAATGTTTGCGTTGCGACACACTTTACAACTCCAGCAACATTCGAAGCATACAAAAGGTCACGTGGATCAAGTCTTGAGCTCCCGGAACGACTCCATACAGGCAGACTATCTCTCACAGGTGAACTGAGGTACACGAGACTGCAGAGAGGAACTAAAGGAATGGCAGCTGGACGGCCGCATCTGCGGTTATACGTGCTATTTATAGGTTTCTCAATGCACGACAATTATGAAATGGTTCTGCTTTGTTAATTTACGAGCGTAGCTAACGATGTAATAACATGCAATATATGGGCAATTTCACGTAAGTGTATTCCCTATTTTGAAATGCATCACTTGAAGTACATAGGTCTGTAGAGGACTCACGTCGAAATACGAAGAAAATTGGAAGGTAAACAAAAGCATGATGATTGTACCGAGAGGAATTTTTGTTTTTCTTGGAGTCGACTCCACCTTCTCTTGAGTGCTTGTAAGACATACACACATATGTGCCTTGTTGTACGTCCAAAGCCATTCGCTCAGATATGTACCGTGATGAAAAGATTATATTGAACTGCTTCACGGTGCTTAGCGAGTTGAAGAGTCTTTGGATTACTAGAGGTCAGCAGATAGTTGCTTGCAGCTTTAATCTTAATGTGAATGACCTTGTTACCTTATAAGCAAAGTGAATTACGAAGGACCTGGAGGTGTTCAAAGGAATGCTGCCACAACTCTGGGCACGTTATTTTTCGTGGTTTATTTGGCATGACTACCCTTGCCTTCAATGGAGCACCTCTTTTGCTGAAGTATGGCATGTTCTTGTCGATTGATCCCTTTTCTTGATGTGATGATAAAATTCTGCACAATCGTTTGGGATAAAAGCGAGAGCGATACTTATTTGATACGGCCCACATGTGGGGTGCACGTTCCGCCATGTCCTCTAGCCCGCAGCCAACACAAGGTTTGCGTGGTGTGACACGTGTTAATGGGTATTCATGATATTGAAATGTGCGTGTATATTTTTACAACCCTGCGAATACACCATCAGCGCTTTGATAGCAGTCATAATGCACAGAATCACACACATTATTTGAGAGAAAACCCTTACCACGATGCGTTTTTTATGGCTGAATTATTTTTTGGATTGGCGTTTCGTGGAGAGATGAAAAAAACCAGTAATCTTCGGCTACAAAGTGCAATTTGCACGTTCTTTCCAAATGATGCGTAAACATAGATCACTTTTACTCGATGATATGGGTAATGTGACGGAATTGGTCGATCTTACTACAACATCATATCATACTGTTTGAATAATAGTACAGCTACCTCACAGTTCTTAGAAAGCGACGACAGGTTCCACTTGGTGGGGTGAGGGTCACGAGGTCGAATATCCGCTTCGCGGCGGTGCACTCGCGGCGCCACCAGTACGACTCGCCGTATCGATTGCCCTTGTGAGCCGGCAGATCGTGACTGCGTCACGTCTGCGCTTCCACTCATACCACAGGGAGGGGGACTTTAGTACAGAATACTCCTTAGCACCTTTGCCTCTCACCTACCTCGCACCTCCCTAGTACCGCCCCCCACCTTGGCATGCGAGCTGACCTCGTTTAATTGACTGCTCTGCATGCTGACCTCTTGTCGACAATGATTGTTATCGATCAAAAATAACAACAATATGGAATAATTAGGAAGTCAATTTGTCGAATTAGTTACAATGGGATGTTTTCTTGAAAATTGATATCTCGCGTCGCAGGAGAGCTGGGACTCTTATTTTTTTAAAGTGATATAGGGGGGGGGGTGAGTGGTAAGGGGACATCAGTGGTGAGGGAAAGGAAGTGATACCAACTGATAAGGGCTGATAAGGAGCTTCGAAGGCGAATGGCTGGAAATTCATTATTGTTTAATTATTATTTGTTAATATTTATTATTATTATTATTATTATTAATTATTATTATTATTACTAACAATTAGCAACAATTAACGAACGATCAAAAATAACAACATTATGAAATAATTAGGAAGTCAATAGGTCGAATTAGTTACAAACTGGGACATTTCTTGCATTAGTTCTGGATTTGCTCTGGAGTTGCACCGTGTTCATAATATCGCGCGAATCTGAAATTAGAAGCAAAAAATCGAGCTATCGTCATGAGCAAAAAGTCTATTGTGAATATCACACAAACTTCCTCATTTCTTCAGCTATTTTCTCCCTTCTTTTCTCATCCCTTTTCTCATCACTTTAAAAAATCAGAGTCCCAGCTTTCCTGCGACGCGAGATATGAATTTCAGGCCATTCGCCCTTCGAGGCTCCTTATCAGTCCTTATCAGTTGCTATCACTTTCTTTCCCTCACCATTGATGTCCCCTTACCACCCCCTGTATCACTTTAAAAAATCAGAGTCTCAGCTTCCCTGTGACGTGAGATATCAATTTTCAAGAAAATGTCCCATTGCAACTAATACGACAAATTGACTTCCTAATTATTCCATATTGTTGTTATTTTTGATCGATAACAATCATTGTCGACAAGAGGTCAGCAGGCAGAGCAGTCAATTAAGTGAGGTCAGCTCGCATGCCAAGGTGGGGGGCGGTACTAGGGAGGTGCGAGGTAGGTGCGAGGTAAAGGTGCTAAGGAGCATTCTGTACTAAAGTCATCCACCCCATACCACACTGCCTCGCTCGAAGGCGGCCATGCCCTGCCACTGGCACTCGTACGCCGCGCCGCTCGTCGCGCGCGGCCGCGCTTAATTTCGACCTCGTGACCCCCACCCCACTTGGTGAAGCACGGTCGGTAGAAGGAAATCAGCATAGCTTGTGTGAGTATTTGAGCTGTCCTTGTATTAACTAGCAGTTCATCGTTTCAATTCTTTTTCTCCTTTTTTTGCTGCTTCTTCCCTTTCCTTCTTGACATATTTGCATTACTTCTTTTATGACAAGTGGCAGAAAATTTTCACTGTTTTTGTGACGGGTCCATATTTTTCGTGATTTCAAGCGGTACATAAAAGGATCTAAAAGCACACCACGCGATCGAATTAGTGACTTACATTCTTGGGGCAAATGGGTCCTTGAAGGGATGTTTAGGCTGCACCTTTGTTGCGGCTTCATGATGCACTCTCTCGGTTTTGTGCCTATTTGAACACAACCAAGCACACCCACCCAACAAAATCACACCTGACCTTAGACGAAGGAGTTTCAAACGTGGAAGCTGCCTTCGTCATCGAAATGGCCATCGAAATGTTTTACCGGTTCATCTGCTCTTTTCCAAGTTTCCCTCTCCACGTGAGTGCCACGTTGGAAATTCGTTTGTTCCGGCAACGTGTGATTTTGTTCGTGGGCGTGGCTCGGTTGTGTTCATGCAGGCGCATCGCCGTGAGGGCCATGAGAATGAACCGTGTAGCCGCACGAAAGGTTCAACGTGAACAGTAATTTAAGGGCCTGCTTGCTCCAAGAAACAGGCCCTTGGATTACTGTTCAGGCTACACGGTTCATCCTCATGGCCCTCACGGCGATGCGCCTGCATGAACACAACCGAGCCACGCCCACGAACAAAATCACACCTTGCCTTGAACAAACGAATTTCCAACGTGGCACTCACGTGGAGAAGGAAACTTGGAAAAGAGCAGATAAACCAGTAAAACAGCCATTTCGATGGCGAAGGTAGCTCACGTTTGAAACTCCTTCATCTAATCGTAAGGTCAGGTGTGATTTTGTTGGGTGGGTGTGCTTGGTTGTGTTCAAATAGGCACAAAACCGAGACAGTGCATCATGAAGCCGCAACAAAGGTGCAGCCTAAACATTCCTCCAAGGACCCATTTGCCCCAAGAATGTAAGCCACTGATTTGATCGCGTGGTGTGCTTCTAGGTTCTTTTATGTACCGCTTGAAATCACGAAAAGTATGGAACCGTCACAAAAACAGTGAGAATTTTCTGCCACTTGCCATAAAAGAAAAAATGCAGATACGTCAAGAAGGAAAGCGAAGAAGCTAGCAAAAAAAGGAGAAAAAGAAGTAATGAAGTGCTAGTTAATGCAAGGACAGCTCAAATTCTCACAAAAGCTGTGCTGACTTCCTCCTCCTGACCGTGCTTTACCGAGCGGCACCTATCGTCGTTTTCTGAGAACTGTGAGAACTGTGAGGTAGCTGACCATTATTCAAACAGTATGATATGATGTTGTAGTAAGATCAAGCGATTCCGTCACATTACCCATATCATCGAGTAGAAGTGATCCATACCTAAGCATTAATTAAAAAGAATTTCCTTTAACTTCTTGTACTCATTTCCACAGTACACAGCAGGCCGGATGCGTGGCGGAGTGACGTGTGGCATCGCTCACACAGCCATTTATTATGAAAGTCCAGATCAGTGCGCGCCTAGGCCGTTGAGTCTTCGATACTTCTAAAAACACTGGAAGGAAGTAAGTCAGTAACAGAGTGCCGGACAAGAAACACCTTAATTTCCGCAAATGCGAATCGGTGGTGCAGACTACATTGAAATGAATGTCATATCCATGACCAGCACGACTAATCCTTCTCTAGCAATCTTTGGGTACCATCCGCATAGCGGCGCAGTAACACTGTGTGGAAAAAGGACTTATCGCAATTATAACCAGAGGTATAGATTTCAAAGTCAAAAAACAATATGGCTTCTGACGCTGTGTGAACAATTGTGACAAAATGTGCTCTAATTTATTCGCAAAAAACAACAGCATAGATGAGGTGAAGAAGGTAAAATCGATGGCTGAACGAGAGATTGTATCATAAAGAGCACAAGAGCACAAGATGGCTCACTTTTTCTTCTAGAGAATACCGGTGCTGGGGAAATGGTGTGCGCAGCGGCCACTTTCTTACACTATCCCTGACAGCTCCAACAATAGCTGAGGGATTCTTTCTTCAATGTTGGAGGGAGTGAGCTTTTCTCTACCGTCGTCAGAAAGTATGTAGACTATGTCGGTGTGCACTGTGTACAATATAAGTTGAAAGTGTCAGTTCCTTCAGTTTATCCTCGCGAAGACTTCCCTGCCGCCACTTGCCATGAAAGAAGAAAAAGTGGTATACCGAAAGCGAAAGAAATATAGAAGTGGCAAAAAAGAAAGAAGATAAGGAAAGAGAAATAGTGTTAGGATGGAGCCCACCGCTCCCCAAACGCATAGATCATAAATCAAAATTGGAGCGCCAGAAGCAGTTAAGGTGCGACTGCGTAGCAGACTGACCTGTCTTTATGCTCATAAGTACACGGTCAAATTTACGCCGACTGGGCCTCGCTTCTACTCAATTTCAGGTGGCACCCATCGTGCCACGTCGCTACGATTTGGCTTTTTTGGCAGTCCTCCAGAAGCTGTAGAATACTGTTCCTCAATACAAGCACTAAATCAACTCAGGTTTGAAATGTGGCAGTTTTATTATGTAATATATGACACCGAATCACGTGGCACTGTCACAGAACTTTTACGTGCACCTCCCCTGCCAGAGTACTTGTGAAGTCAAAAAAATGTCGACCCACCCGATGGCATCCTCAAAGACACATGGATGGGAGCAGTTTTGGCTTGCAGTATGGGATCACGGTGGCTTGCAGTTGACGCAATGTACACAGGACACCTTTCCAAAACGTCGAAGGTGAATTCATAAGGCTTCAATTGTAACCACTTTTTTTTACGCTTTCGCTTATTCTTCAGTTGATTGAATTTCTTGCTTGTTGCTGTGTGTTGTATCACTTATTTGGCATCATCTCATCAGAAAAGAATGCAGTACACTCTACGAGACAACAAATGACGTCTCTACAACGGACAACTTGGAAAGTCGACGTGTGCTTTCTGAGTGATGCGAATACACAGCACAGCATCCCGCTTTTAAATCCTTTGAATCCGGGTTTTCCCGCCGATTATCGCTTCTAACCTTGAATGTTCGTCACAAAATTATCATTTCCTTACATCTTCCTCTTTCTTCAGACCCTTCCGGTTCCTTTGAATCGCGGTAACGCCTCTATGACCGTCGTGAAATTTGATATGAGAATAACCATGCAGTATCCGGAAATGGTATACTGTGATCAAGTGATGATATGCAAAAGGTACGTAGCTCATTCTTGCCATCTATTTCTGGTGATAAACATTTATCACCAGAAATAAATATGTAAGAAAAAACATTTCTATGTTCCTTCACATATAATGTCAGGGTAGGTGGAAGGTGTTCCTTCACATCCTTAATGGCATGCTGGGTGCACGCAAAAGTTTTTTAGGACAGTATCACTTGAGTCGGTAATATATCTCGTATATTACACAATAAAACCGCCACATTTCAGGCCTGACGAAAATGCTAAGCACCTGCTAAGCACCTGCAATTTGATTCAAAGGACTTATGAGGCCTTCCTCTTGAATTTTTTTGGAATGAACTTTTTCTATCTTTACACATTCAGACATATACAAAACAGTTGACCTATAACATAAATCGCTTTTTTGTCTACCATTGATATGTTTCAGACCACAAATTGGATCTCGATCTTGATATTTCATCTTCTCGTTATCATATTTGATATACAAGTTCCTTCTGGTCCCGTTGGGAGCCGCGCCAATTAGCAACGGGACCAGAAAGGAACTTGTCGCACATGAAGGAGCGGCACGATGACCTGTTCAGAACCTCCTGAATCGCGGGCTCCCAAACATCGAATCGTTCGTTTAATCTTCGTTTACTTGTGTGAGTTCAATGGAGGTCTATTTCTAAAAATACAGAGGGTGCCAAAAAAGTAATTCTTTCTCTCCACTTTCAACGCTGCTCTATACAAGCTTCAGCAGATTCTTACGATTTACTTTCATCCCCAAATTTAAGAGCGGACCTCACTTTTTCAATGTGCTGCATAACTACATTCTGCACGAGCAGGAACGGGAGTTTGTTTCGATTAACAAGATGTGCAACCTCAACTGGACAAAATCCGAAATTTCGTTGCTCTCGTTCACAACCTTGCCAAGGTCCGTTCACTCTGGATTCTTGAGGGATTCACATTGGGGGGGGGGGGGGGGGGGAGTGTTGTTGAAAATCCCGTTTTTTTCGGTTTCCAGCGTCCTTCGTTTCCAAGAACCAAAACGTGCCGGTACCATAACACCCCTCCGGAGGGAGGTCTGAGGCATGAAAAATGATACTTTGGATCCTAACAGCGTTGTCAGAGCAGCAAGGGCTCTGTGACTTTCATGAACCAAAGGGCCGATCCTTAGGAAGCTTCCCACAAAAAACCTACCACGGAACCTGGCTCCACTGTTTTAAGCGGACCTCGATACCGTAAGTGCTCCGAAGCCCGATTGCGCCGATTGATCGTTTCGTATTTTGATGAATGTGAAAGTAGTGAGTCTCAGCTTGGTCCTGTTTCTAAAGGAACATTTAGGGGATATCTTGCCTCACTACATCCATCTCTTTCATTCCTCTATGCTTTGTATACTTGGCGGAAGTGAGCCGTGAGCAAAATGACTTTTTTTTTGGCATCCCCTGTAGACAGGGCACTCCCAGATGTCGAAGAAAATGGCCGATTCAATGCGACCCCCCCCCCTCCTTCCTGTCCTCTACACCACCGAGATGTGTTTCATAATATATAACTGTTACATTCATGTTTTGTGTACTTGTATTGCCATTTGTACATAACTGTTACAAATAGAAACACAAATATTCATCTTCATTCCACCAGGAAGCACAATAAACAAAATAAACTGCGCTTCAAATACAATACAGCACTACAAATACAACAAAATTCACTTCATAAAATACAACATTTCACTGCAAATGAAAAGAGCTCCATTCTATAATTCTTCATTACAAATACACTTCACTCCAAATACGATTTCCGTATCTTGGATGTTGTAGGCATGTGTGTTCTCACGTGTGGTCTACCGTAGTCAATTACAGACCATCTTTTAGGCGCCAATTTCCTAGGATATTTGACCAGGTCAACTACTATATAAACCCGACATTTGCTTTAGTTGTCATTGTATTCTATTCGTCCTGACTAATAAACTGTATTCGTTCGACTCCACTTCAACTAGCGATCAGGATCGACTACGCCGTGCAGCCGACGTCACCAAGCAACGCCGCCAACGATGGATGTCGACACTCTACGGACGATTCTCAGCGCCCAAGCTGCTGCTCAAGAGAAGATGCAGGAGAAGATGCTCAAGGCCGTTATGAGCGAGATGCGAGGCCTGCTCTCTACGATGGCATTCAGTCCGACGACTGCTCATGCCACATCAGCCGAGTTCGTCACGAATTCGCTTTCCGCCCGGCTTCCTGAATTCACGCACGACCCCGACAATGGCTGCACCTTCGACGTCTGGTGCAGCCGCTACGAGGACATCATCACGCAGGATGGTGCCACTCTCGACGACGCTGCAAGGGCACGTCTCATCGTGTCAAAGCTCGATGCAGCCGCCTATGTCCGCTTCACAAATCATATTCTACCGAGGAGAGCTGCTGAAATTTCTCTCGTAGACACCGTGAAGACGCTGCAGGAGCTGTTCGGACACAACACGTCGGTCTTCGCACGCCGTTACGCTTACCTCAGGACCCAGTGCAGTGGCAAAAGTCTCCGCGACTACACCGGACTGGTGAACCGACGTCATGAGATGGCCGAGTTCAACTCAATCACCGCAGGACAAATGAAATGCCTGGTCTGGATCTGTGGACTCGCCGCCGCCGAGTACGCCGACGTCCGCACCCACGCCTTACGCAAGCTGGAGAGCAATCCAGAGACTACGCTGAGGGAGCTCAGCTCAGAAATTCAGCAACTTCTGGACATCCGACAAGACGCCAAACTTCCAGGTAGTTTGCCAGCAACCACCCCGATATCCGACGTCAATGCTGTGGATGCCAAGAAGAATCACAGCAAGGAACCACCTTCGCCATGTTTCCCCTGTGGAGGACCACACTGGGCGAAGGAGTGCGACTTCGTGGACAAGCGCTGTCACGCTTGTAACCGTGTTGGACACAAGAAAGGATTTTGCAAGAGCTTCACCAAAAGAAGGAGTTCAAAGCTGAAGAAGCGGAAAAAGGCCAACTCAGAGCCTTTCTCGGGTTGGTCAACTTCTACGGAGCCTTCGTCCGTGAACTTCACAATCTACGGGCGCCACTGGATGCGCTCACAAAAAAGGACGTCACCTTCACTTGGTCACCGGAATGTCAATCGTGCGTCGATCAGTTCAAGAGGACACTCCAATCAGATCTCCTCCTCGCACACTACGATCCATCTCTGCCGCTTATCGTGGCTGCAGATGCTTCCAACTACGGAGTTGGAGCTGTACTCTCGCAAAGGTTTCCCGATGGAACCGAGAAGGCTGTATACCACGCTAGTCGTGCCTTGACCCCAGCACAGAAGAAGTACAGCCAGATCGAGAAGGAGGCCCTCACCCTCGTTTTTGCAGTTCAGAAATTCCATTGATTTGTTTTTGAATTCCATTGACATGATCGTCATTTTACGCTTAGGACAGACCACAAACCGCTCATCTCTATCTCCGGGAGTAGAAAAGGAGTGCCGATGCCTAGAAAAGGAGCGCCGGTCTACACCGCCAATCGCCTTCAACGATGGGCAATTACGCTGCTGAACTACGATTTCTCCATACAGTACGTCAAGACGAGCGAGTTTGGACAAGCCGACGCCCTTTCATGGCTAATTGGATCCCACTTGCTGGAACCAGAGGACAGAGTCATTGCCTCTATCGACGCCGATTTCTCCGCCGAAGTACTGGACAAATGCCGTCGACTACCGGTCTCATTCAAATCTATCCAAGCTGCAACTACGGCTGATCCTACTCTGACTCAAGTGATCGACTGTATGCGATCTGGGAGCTGGCCGAAAATGAACCGTGACTCAACTTTATGGCCGTACTTCAATCGACGAGAGTCACTATCAACGATTGACTCATGCCTGCTCACGTCAAGCCGGCTCGTGATACCGAAGCCTCTTCGACGTCGTGTGCTACAAACGCTGCACAAAGCTCATCCAGGCCAAACCAGGATGAAGATGCTGGCCCGCAGCTATGTATACTGGCCTTCGATGGACGCAGATATAGAAGGTCTTGTCAAGAGCTGTTCAACATGTGTTCAAGTGGCCAAGAACCCTGTGAAGACCGAGCTCCAGTCCTGGCCGAAGCCACCCACCCACTGGGTCCGAGTGCACGCTGATTTTGCAGGGCCCCTCGACGGAAATTTTTATCTCGTCATCGTGGATGCATATTCGAAATGGCCCGAGATCATCCAGATGAACTCGATCACCACGACGGCAACAATCAAAGTCTTGACCAAGGTCTTCGCACAATTCGGGAACCCGGAGACGCTCATCACAGACAATGGCACGCAGTTCACTTCTACAACATTCGCCAACTTCTGCCGCCTTCGTGGGATCAAGCACGTCCGCTCTCCACCTTTTCATCCACAAAGCAATGGTCAAGCAGAGCGCTTCGTGGATACGCTTGATAGAGGCTTGGCAAAATTGAAGAGGGAGGAACCAACGACGGACGCCCTTCAAACTTTTCTGATGGCCCACCGGTCGACACCTTGCCCATCTGGACCAAGTCATCTGTCGCCTGCTGAAAACTTTCTGGGCCGGCGACTTCGTACTGAACTGGAACTGATGATGCCACCCTCCAGGGACACCATAGGAAGTCGAGACACCAAAATGGAGGACCAGTTCAACAGACATCACGGAGCCAAACGTCGCCAATTCGACGTAGAGGATGTTGTATATGCCAGAGACTACCGCGGAGCAAAAACTACATGGACGCCCGGCATCATCGTGCGACGCCTCGGAAACGTCATGTATCGCGTACATTTCGGTAACTTACTCTGGACACGACACGCCAACCAGCTGAAGCCGCGCAACACCACTCAATCAGTCAATCACCTACTGGACGTGTTCGACCTACCACCACTGCATAACGGACCTACGGTCGTCACCGATCGATCAACGCTGGACAATGGTACGACTGTAACTCCCCTCAACTCGACGACACACGACAACGAAGCTGCACCACGTTCAACTCCGCCGTCGACGCCACGACTTCGACGTACCCTAAGGGCTCGTCACTCACCACGTCGGCTAATGGTGGACCCAAAGAAGAAATCATACTCATCATAGTTAAAAGGGTAGGTTTTGTAGTCATGTGTGTTCTCACGTGTGGTCTACCGTAGTCAATTACAGACCACCTTTTAGGCGCCAATTTCCTAGGATATTTGACCAGGTCAACTACTATATAAACCCGAGCTTTAGTTGTCATTGTATTTTATTCGTCTTGACTAATAAACTGTATTCGTTCGACTCCACTTCATTGGACAAGTGTGATAAATAGACACATCATTAACTGCGTTAATCTTTGTTCGTCCTCTGTTCGTCGGTCGACCTAACACATGCGTAATTCCTGTATATGTATATGCATAAGAACTATTACCGCGACCAACGAAGCACCCTCTCCATCAATTCGTCCCCAATCCTCTCCAAGGGGTTGTGTGTTGCCAGTGGGTTGCTTTTCAGCTCTGGGAACGTCGTATCAGTAGTCATGCTCGTCGCTGAACAGAACTCTCTCAATATTTCTCAACCTCGCTGTGGAATTGGGACATCTGAAATTTTCAGATAAAGCAAACTTAAAGGAAAAGCAGGTAATGAAAGCACTTGAAAGAAGCGCAAAAATTCAAACATGGCAAAGACAGTCAATATATATCGCAAAATCTGAAAAAAAGCAACACACCTTGCTACGGGCCGCGTGTGGATTTCGACGATGTGGAAACCTGAAAAAAAGCACATGAAATGAGCATAAATACATTGAAACATAAAGCATAACGTAAACAATACGAGGAACCCATTTCAAATAAAAAAAACAAGAAAAATTCCGACTAGAAAATCAAAAACGAGAAAATCACGGTAACATTCGAAACGCGAAGCAGCCCTGCGTTTGCGTCGGGGCGTGCGAACTGGAGCACGCTAATCGACAAAAATGGCTGAAAATCGCAAAAGTAGACCTTGTTCGAATGATCATAACTTTCCTCATTTTTTATCATTTGGGATCAGTGTTGTTTTTTTGAAAGAACTAGACTTGCTCTTTCTAGTTACTATTTTAGTTGCTTAAACTGTCTGAAATGCGAGAGGTACGCGAGTCGAGGTTTAGTCGAGGAAAATGAAAGTTGAATGCGGGTTTTTGTCTCCTAACAGTTATAACTTTTTTCGTGCTGAATGTTTTGCAACCTCAGCTGTTTTTCTGCGACTAGAGACGCTGCTCTTTCTAAGGCGCTTTCAACTCTTTTGTACGTTGGATAGATCTTGAGATACTTGAGTCGAGGTAATGTCGAGGAAAATTTTTTGCCATCAAGAGCGTGACAGCGTCACACACAGAGCGTTCAAAACCTCCTCAAAAGCAGCCCCACACTTCCTGAACAGTTTTCCTGGTAGCAGTGCAGTAAAACCAACACCTTAGCGTTCTCCGTTCTTGGTCTGGATATGCTCCATGCCTGTCGCATTCGTGTGGCCACATAACCACTCCCTCCAATGCTGTAGTGTAATGTCCAGGTTAGATGCCCAAAGTAGAATGAGTGAAGGCGAGGGAAGAAACGACGAATTTATTTAACAAAGAAAAATACAACACAATAACAGGGGTAATATTTAAAACGTGGGGGGGATTGACGGCGAGGAGAGGGCGTTCTGATTCTGATGGACCTGCTTTAATACTGTTCTCAGCCCGCGCGATCTCGGGTGGTCAGTTCAACCACACACGGTCTCTTTGACCCTTTCCCCTAAGATCTACTACCGTATCCTTACATGGCTCCCCTATGATCTGTTACGGTATCCTCACATGCCTCCTAATTTCGCAGTAGATGTGATTGGAAGGGCAGTAGATGTAGCTAGAAGGGTGGTTGGCCTAGTAAGATGATCTCGTGTGGCTATTAGATAGGACACACATTTGTGGTACCGCTTTAGAGATTCGCTATGCACTGGTCTTCTGCTACAAATTGCAGATAACATTAAAAGGATGTTCCACGGTGCAAATGATCAGTGAATACGCTTTGAATGTACACTGTTCTAGTGAACAGTGAGCACATTAGTGCACGTTCCAGTGAGCAAAGCATATTCGACGACATCGCAATTATATTCCATCAATGCTTGTTCCTCTCTCTTTTATTTCGCATCTGAACCTCGACGATTATGGAATACTTGTCCTGGAAACTAAGTCAATTTGGGTGAGATACCATTCACTGTCGACTACCTAGCAGTTTTGTTATAATGTCTAATTTTCAGGCAGACCCGGTGACTTTGCTTCGATAAGTTTCGTGGACTTTAACAACCAGAAGTAGTCACTGAAACTCACACATGGATTGGATGAGTTAATCGTTGTGGGCAGTTTACAGGAGGAAACTATACATATGAATTTCACATTTCACGGCATTAGCCAGAACGGCCAAGTGTCTACGCTTTGTGAAGTGGCTTAACTGCAACAGGCCAGGAGTGCACTCGTGCGATAAGAGTATAACCCGTCTCCTCAGCAAGTTGTCAGAGCCATCTAGCTACGAGTGAAGTTTTCAGTCAATTTTCCTCCTTGTTTATCTCAGAGCAACGAGGTCCGCAACTACTTCGTAATAATTCCAGAGACTAATTCTCTTCTTTGTGTGCCATCATGCGTGTTCTCCTCATGCCCGCCAGCAAAGCCAATTTTGAACGCAGTTTTTGAACAGCCAATAGGCTCACAAGAGGTGAAAGCAGCAGTTCAGGAACTGAAACTTCAGATAGCCTGGTGAGGTAAGCTTTACAAAAGCCTGATGAGGTCAGCTCTACCAACTTTTAGCGCTTCATACAGTTTACTTCTAAAGTGTCAACTTTTATCTCCACATCAAACATCTACTGCAGAGTTCAACGCGATGGGCCGAGCGTACTTACCGTTACGCCCAAAACTCTGGCTAAGCAGTGGCTTAACCCACTTCCTGGTCTAGTACTTTTGGCTCACATGCCATCAAGGTATAAAGGTTGGTATCATTTTTCAGTTCATGTTTCTTCAATGATAGTTGAAGCTCAGGATTTCAGGTACTGCACAAGATCTTGCGAAGCTATTTGCCCAGCCTCACATAAGCTCAATAGCAGACCAGATGCACACGTAATACGACTGTAAAACGAGGATTATGAAACAGCGAAAGCAATCATCGTTTCCTCTGGTGCTCTTTGTGATGATGATAATATTGATAGAGACGTTTCATAGGGCTTTAATTTCTATTTGAACAATGTGCATTAAACCATTTACATGCACCATTGCAACAAAGTTATAACAATTCAACAACGTGAACAACAAGCATGCTTTGCTGGATTGCTTGTCTCCATTAGACTCCTTGATAGTAAGACTGGTATAGCGTCAAATGAAAATGTATTTTTCTTCTCCTAAATGGATACAGACATGTCGTCTTGCACGCATCAATGAACTCTATGGTAGCAATACATTAACATAACGTATAGTTTACGGTAATATGAGTATCCTGGTTCTGTCCGCGAGTAGATAGGACCTTCCATGACGATTAGGTGTGTGTCATCATGGCATCGCGATGGTGAATGCTAAACGCGTAATGCACCCATAAATGATGGCGTCCACCTTTTCAAGATAGCCTACACCCATTTGCGATTCAGTCAGCGAGGTAGCAGTGGCTCTTTTCGTGTATGAGGGGCAGATATCGAATGTACAATGGGAGAGAGGAAATTCCCGTAATATTAACGCTCTGCTACAGATGTGACCCCCCCCCCCCTCCTGTCCGGTCAAGTGCGAGCCACCCCCCCCCAGTCGAGGAATCCTCGACTCCCGAAGTGCCCTGCCCGTAGACCCCATTCAAAAGTGCCACGTTATTAAATGTGGAATGTGAGCATGAAGTTATTACACTAGATTTCTGAATAGCTGTCATAAAGTGTCGAGAGCAAGCGAATCGTCGCTTATTTAAAAGCTCATGAGGAAAGTTCACCATCGTAGTTGTAACATCATGGTTCCCACAAGTTAGTGTTTATTTCATGCAGTGTACATCACAGCAGATACCCAATTCTTTCAATAACGTTCTTTATTTTTTGTTAACTCCATTATGGGGAGTAAATGTAAATCCTTTGGAGAACTATTCCTCTTCAAAACCATTACCATCAGCATGAGAGGCATTATGAGCACGTCCTCACATGGTCGCGACAGCTCGTAAACATGTGTTTATATGTGCAGTGTTTCGCTTCCTCCAGTCTACGCACTTGACGCAGGTTCCATGCTCAAAATACATGCCTGCCATGCAACCGATGGAATTTGCTCAGAAACACTTATGCGCTCAGTTTTGTTGGAACGACTTTTATAGTCGCTTTTGCATGTCCGTTCTTCTTCAGGATATTTTGAGGATGGAACCTGCGTGCCCTCATTGTTGATTTTCTACAGTGGACGAATCGAAATTCTTATTTGCTCTATTCTGTGGTGTACCAAACACATCCGACGATTGGCCTCACTTTTAGTAAAGCGGCTTTGTTGACTTCGGAATTGTACAAGATTATCGTGCCGAAGTACGTATATTCCGGTGGTAAGCTTGTCATGGGAGACTTGCACAGTCGTTCTTCAAGAGCCAGCTCACGTGCATTCGGAGTGGTCCCGATTAGGTGACGCCTAGAGGACTGCAGGTCGTCTTTGGCAGACTTCGATCCAGGACTCCAATCCCGAACTTTTTGTACGGTACTACGTAGCAATAAAATGCAATGCTGTGCAATAGTATGCATATGAATTGCTTTTTCTCATTCTCAGGAGACAATTTCATACCAACAATGGCAGGGATGGAAAACGGGGGCCCTATGTGTCAGGATCGTTTTTGGGGTGGGAGTAACATTTTCAAAAAAATTCCGCTAAGTAAGACGTGATCATGGTATAAGTTCAGTGATCCTTTGTGTTGAGCAAACGGCTGCTTTTTTCCAAGGAGCATTAACGTAGTATTTTTTTCGAAGCATTTTTGTTACTGTCTGCGTTACGTGTTCGGAGTGAGGGTCCACGCCAGTCGTCGGAGTAAGAGTCCACGCCAGTCGACCTATCGTAGCCCGAAGAACATGTAATTTGTGGACAACTCAAGCCCGTGCATATCAGTATCCAGTATACAGCTGCATAACAAATATTCAGTGCTCCCGGAGCATCGCCATTAGGCACACTTCCCAAATCATGGGAAAGTCGGGGGCAGTGCACTATTACATGTGCCCTCATTATTGATTTTCGATATTACCTTGATATTACATGTGCCCTCATTATTGATTTTCGACAGTGAACGGATCGAAACTCTGTATTTGCTCTATTCTGTGGTGTAACAAGCACATCCGACCATTCGCCACATTTTTACCAAGCAGCACGTTGTTCTGTATATAAGGGATGGTTGATGTCAAAGCTACAGTCTTTCAACAAAAGCAAGGATGCTTTTCTACGTGCTCACTGCTTTTATTGCTCTCAGTGTCTTCACTTAAGGAGGCAATCACCTTCCTTATCTTAATACTAGCTCCACTATGGGGAGTGAATCCTTCAGAGGACTATTTCTCTTCAAGGTCATTACTTATTATAAGAAGAGGCATCATAACACGTCCTCTTACAGTCCGTCACGACAGCTCGTAAACATGTACTAATATGTACAGTGTTTCTTTGCTTCCGGACGAACTTGCTCGGGAACACGAATGCACTTAAGTTTTTTCTAACGAACTTCATGGTCGCTTTCACATGTCCGTTCTTCTACAGGATATTTTGAGCGTGGAACCTGCGTCAAGTGCGTAGGTTACATAACAGCGTCGCAGATTGTGGATGTAACGTAACAGAACATTTTGTGTTCGAGTCATGCCGCCAAATTAAGGCATATGCACCCGCTTTCAATACTAATTTTCGCTCTTCTGCCTGCTTGCGATGGTCTTTTTGGTTTCGGCAGACTGCAGTCAGTATCAGTTGTGGGCACGCTTCGGTGTTACGGACATCCAGCATCAAATGTCGAAGTAAGATTATTCGATAGGGAATTTTTGCGTGAGTATGTTTATGTTAGCCGAAATTCTCAAAAATGTCATGTTCAATAGTAAATACGAAGACCACAGTCAATTGCAGTTCCCGATACAGAGCTAGCTCGGGGAAAAACAGACCGGAACGGAACATTTCATCTTTCTGGAAGGAAGCGAGAATTCACAGATATTGAACCTTTCGTGAAGATCTATCACGAATGCAACTACAATGGGGTAAGTGGTCACTTGAGCATGGCGCACAATAATGATCGCCTCTTACCTATATTTCACTCTGCATGATAAATGCCCCAGTAAGCACTAAGTATCGATAGAGATTACGGGCAGGGCTATTAAATCAAATTGACAACAAAGCAAACCGCCAGCACCAGCACAAATGAAGGTCATGGGTAGATGCAAGTGTTCTAACACCACCTAAGCAACTCCTACACTATACTTGCTTTCGATTAAGTGGATGGACTATCTAAGGGTGAGTTGCTTGTGTCTGAATCTACAGTACTCATGGAGATTATGGCAGATAAATGGCCGTGGGGCAGCGTATCAATAATGGAGGGGACAAGTGGCAGTGCATATTGGTGGATATGAAAGGATAGACATTACTATGGGATAAATTGTAAAGAAACCTTAATATTATCTAAATAAACACACATAAGGCGTGTGGTATGCACATACTGCGCCGTAGACCTTCGCTACCTCGTTCCAAGCGTATATTAGCCGATTTGAAGGGCAGATCTGAAATTGTGCAAGGTCATATACATCCCACTTGAAAGATCACTGTTACGTGGGAGACATCTCTTGTTGGCGAGTCTTGGGACTAACGACCGTAGGTTCCGCAAGGCGTTGACAATGATTACAAAGCCGCCGAGCCAAACTTGACTTACATTGTTGTTTAGATTGTTTGAGGTACGAAGAATCTAAGACAACTAAGTAGAGATAAGGGTTGAAACAATAAATTATTGTTTGCCGAATTACATTATATTTAAATAGAACATTTCAAAGCAATTTTTGTTTTAGTCAGGTTTTGAAGAGAGGGAGATCGATGTTGTCGACGAATTTGTAGCAGAAGGTCCAAACAACACTTTCGACCTTGGCATTGTGGATCTAGATGGAAAACTATATGTCGTCGGATGGTGATTGCGTCAATTGATTGATCGATCGTTTTCGACTTCACTTTCAAACACTGGACTTTAATAATAAAGCTCTGTTCCATGTCCTGTAAAAATTTGTGTAATCCACCTTCGCGGTGTACACTCCTGAAAGTTCTCTGACTCGTTCAAGAAGTCATCCACAATCTTGATAGAAACATACACGTGATAAATCCTTATCGTGACCAGTGATAAAACTTCATAAACTTTTTTTTCCTCGCCAAAAACCACCACAGCTGTTCCGCCGGGCACAAGTTCAGATCAAATTGGAACTCGAGAAATCCATGTTCATTCCGCAACTCTTACGTCCCAACTCAGAAGCATTTCATCTCTTCTGAAGTTCGTGAACTTACCGATTTCTGAGAACAGATACTGAGCTTATCGGTATTGCGACGTCGTAGTGGCTGATGAGATGTGACATCACTTCCACGGGCATGGTCAAATTCTGGACCGATTCCTGCCCAGGTCTCCTTCGATCGTTTGAAGAGCAAAAAGAACTGCTCACTCTTCCTCAGGGTGGACATACTGCTCTAGATGACATGTACGGAGTATTTTCGACCTAATTCCAGTAGAACTTGTTGAGTCAACGTTGAATGAGCCAAATTGGAGCTGGCACAAAAGCGAATCAGTAACTGGTTTAGAATAACCTGTACATGTAACTCACCCAAGCAGTTCTAATCGGGATGAAATCCGAATCAGTGACACAGACTGCACTAAAATAAATGTTCCCTTTACGATTGTAGAAGGCGTAGTTAGTTAATAGGGAGATCAATATTACCCATGCAGTTCCTCGACAATGTTCAGCATTCCAGAGCGCGCTCGACGTCAGCGAGGCGGAGAGGAGTGGTTCGAGGCATTCGTGTCGTCTGGCGGCTCACCGGCCGCCAGCCTCGGGCTCGGCCGTCTATATTCCGCTATGATCTGTATTGCATTGCGTTTGCTCCGTGTCTAGTAGACAGGTCAAATGTCCCCTACATTGTGCTTGTGGAACAGTCGAAGCTCAGAGGACAAGGCCTGATATAGTACACTTATATGACTCAATAACGGCTAAGTGCTTTCAGGAAATTTTGAAATTGTAATAGTTGTGCATTCGCACGAAGGCACAACGTGGTTAAAAAAATGACCTAAAATCAGAAGCAGCTAAGCTATAACTTTCACGGTCGAAAAACAACACAGTCCCATAAGCGAGTGAGATTGCAACAAAGTATGGTCTATTTTATATTATATATTATATGTCGTGACCCGTCTCGCGTGTAGTGGACGCATCAGTGGTCCAGATGGATCGCGACGGAAACGTCTGGTGCCCACACACCGAGGGAAGGAATAACAGCGCCCCCTGTGTGAATGCTCTGACCGATATTATTGCTGTCACGTCGCTTGTCAGGCCTCTCTTCCCTCCTGACCTTGCGTGCGGCTGCGGCGCGTGCGTGATGTCTCGATTGACTCTTTTTGCGATGCCAAGTATCGATCCGTCCTGAGCAACACAAGTAAAAGCACCGAGGACCGACGTGTAACGTATAATGCGTGGTGCGAGATATAAGCGCGTGGGTAACGTACCTAGCCCAGTGTGAACCGAATGCCACAGCGAACATTAACTAACACAAAATTTTATGTGCCCACATATTGTTACGAGTACATGTGTATATGGAATGTGAGAACTACAAGCAATATGAATAAAGTAGTAAGTTACCTGTTGTTAGCGAGAGCTACGGTTGAATACTAAAGCAGATATTGAAATATACTATGGATTTCACTACATTTAACAACTACTAGTAGAAGATGGAGAAATACGACCTGGTGGGCAACTTGGCGTGTTTGGCTAATTATAGCACGAATATAGAATTATATTAGGTTAGACTACAGGAATAAATATTAATGATATCAACAGTCGTCACACTCGCAGCACAGAATATCTTCGGAGGGAAGGCGTCGGGTCCGAGGCTTGGCGAGGCAGTCGTCTCGATGGGAATCGGGCAGGGAGTAGGATCGAACGGTCTGCTGGGTGTCCTTATGCCGTTCCTCGCGTCGATTCTCGTCCAGCCTACCGTAATCAGCTCGCGTGATCAGTGAATCGGAAGAGAAGTCATCCGTCGCGAATGACGACATTGATTGCTTACCAACCTTAAGCTCTTACACCTCCCCCTTCCCCAGAAACGTCCGTCCTCGGACGAAGTAAAACAGAAGAGCTGAATGGTGTGCATACCTATCTTGAGAGTAGAGAAAAACTGAATAAAAAGGCGAGAGGTGAAGGATATAGAGGTCGGAAGCACGTGGAGATGAGTGGTCCGTTGCTGACGTGGTTTCTGGGGAAGCTGCGCCCTGAAACAACTTTTTAGAAGGTGGTGTAGCGACAAGGGGAGTAAGGTGATGCTTACCGTGTCCGTATAAAGGCTCATGAGAAAAGATCCGGAAGAGCCGAACGATCGATTATAATGTTCCGTGCGGCTGCCCACCGCAGCAACCGCGCCCGTTGGTGATGGAGCGAAGCGCGTCAACGTGTCTCAAAATGAATTGACCATGACGGTATCGTGTCATGGCGACGTTCATTCGTCGAATGTCATCAAGGAATTCACCTGAAGTGGTGTCCAAGTGTACTAGAATTACTACTATTACTATACGGAGTCTACGGTGGAATCGAGCCCCGAGATGCGCGGCTTGATTTCGAGAAATGGTGTCTGGTCCTTGTAAAAGGTTATGATGGCGATTGATGAAGGCAAGATGTTTTTGGCCAGTAAAGCGCGGACCAACTCGACGAAGCAATTCGCTTCTTCTTCGTTCGAATGTGATTGAGTGTAAGACATCCGAGAGTGGCCTCTGACGTTGACCACGACGAGTGGGAGTGGCGAGTTGGGGAGGGCCAGTCGCTCGGTACTGTGACGAGCGGAGGTCCCGCTGGACAATCTTCTTCCATAGACGAATGTGTTAGGAAGTTCATTTATTCAGAACAGGGTGAGTTCGAGATGTTGTCTTACAGGTGCAAGGGGCACGTCCTTCTCCATCAATAAATCCATGAGTCCCTTGCCTCCCAGTCGGGTTGCTAACGACGACCGAGGGAAACGCGTGTGGGGCTGGTTGGTAGACATCCCAATATAAATCTGTCGTAGAAATGTGCGGTCACGCCACGAATGCAGGTTCAGAATCCTGTGATGCTTCGTCCGTGATGATGGTGCGGCAGCCGAAGAGGGAATCGTGAAAATGCCGCCGAGGTTCGTAGTATTAAGTAGAGACGACACATTGATACAGAGAATCGTGGGGTTCCTGACCCGAAACATGATTTTGACAGCTCGCTCCGTGGCGCGAGAGTTTTGATTTTCCGCTATCCGATATTCTTCTCTTTCCTCATCGGCCATGAAGAGGTTGCCTCTGGATTGCACAACACTCGCTCAATGAGCCGACGCCGCTCAATAATATCGTTCAAGTTCCCGTTCATCGGGGTGTCAGAATGAGTAACCAAAAGGTCTCTGAGGATATGATGCAGATCTACCGGGGTCGTTGGTGTCCTTCTAGTAAGGCTGACTAAGTGTCTGCGACGAATCGAAGTACGGTAATACGATGACGGTACTCCTACAGACGCAACAACGATTCCGCAAAGCGGGCCACTGCTACGTTGGTAGTGGCAGTTGCGATGACAAGCTGGCTCGGTTTTGATATGCGGGCCGCTATGGTAGCTCCCACGAAGGTTTCCCTGTGCCAAAAGCGGCTTGGATGGCCAGGGGTGGAGAGCTGCCGGTGCCTCTTTGGACTGCTCGTGCCTGGTCCTCCCGAAAGTGAATGGTACGAGAACGATACCGGAGGGCGAGTGATGGAGCTGCTGGCGCCGGAGAAGACTGCGTCTGTTCGACTGGCCCGAGTGACGTGGCTAAATCGTCTTGAGCGAGAAACTCGAACACGGGGTCCGTGCCGGTAGGGACCCGTGCGAGGTGGACGCAGAGAGGGAGCGTACTTTCTGCTGTTCCCTCGGCGATGGTGCCGTAACGGCGTGCTGTGATCCGAAGGGCGTCATGCCTGCGTGTGCTGGAGTGCAGCTCAACTCGGATCACTTGATCAGCCATGGCGAAGCGTGCGCTCGCCACTCTGGTGCGCAGGATCACGTTAGAATCGACGATTCAAATGTCTGCTTGGCGACCTCGTGATCAGCCGCGAAGGGAAGGCGTAGATGGATACCATCGAAACCAGGAATGGTGGCTGTGATGTGATGGATGCTTCGGTCCTCGGCGAGTGTGGCTTGTGCTGCGAGGGCTGCGCTGGCCAGAGTAAAGAGCTGGGCCATCCGTCGGCGAGCTAAGCGAGTGCTCGACGTAGCTGGTGAAGGCTCTCGAACACTCATGTACCCATTCCATATTCTTAGGACCGCATTTACGATACGTAGTGGCAATATGGCCTCGTCGGATGCGCGGGAAGGAACCGGCGAACTGCGTTTGTTAGATATTATAGCGCGGTCACCGATATTGCCGTTTGCGAAAACCGCATTGCGCAGGAAACTTTCGGCCGAACGTCGGCAAGAAGCAAGTCCTCCCGTTCTGCGTGATCCAAAAGGAAGTCGTAGATGGACTGAGTAATGCGGACGGCCTCGCAATATCCCTCGAATGCCGCGTGAATGTTGCTCACTTCTGCGTGGTGGCCTCATTGATTTACCGCCAACACGATTCCGAACCGGCTTCGTGGGCAAGAGGGGGTGTGACAGGAAGAAACTCGTAAACTCGGAAAAAGTACGGGTAGCCGGAGTCGAGCGCCGATGACCTGGGAATCCGCGCGCGACCGAGAACAGTGTCACGGTCCCATCTGTTGAGAGTCTTGTGTGTAGGACGAAGCGATAAGACCCAGACAAAGTCTTTCACGGAGAGTGGGTTTTTGTCGAGTCCGCGGGTACGAGTAATGTAGTCAGAGTCTTGAGGCATAGGTATACACTGAAGCTCCCTGTGGTCTGGTCCGGGCATGAAAAAGTCTTTGGCTTCCAATATCACACCTTGACCAGTTCCTGTTAACAATTTGATAGAGTACAGGAAAGATCCCTTTTCGATACGGGGAAAGAAGGGGGGAGGGGGACAACCGCGTAGCGGCCGCTTCCGGTGGCGTTCGAGGCAAAGTATGGAGCTCTTCCGGGTCGTCGCGGAAGCAATGGTCAAGAAGTTCGGCCGTGAGGCGAACAGCATGTTGGCGAAAAGCAACGATGTCTTGAATCCGCATGACTTCCAGAAGTGGTACTCTGTTCGTCGGTGCTGAAGTGCCGATGAAGCGGCGTGGGAAGAGAGAACGGATAAAGCCGCTGCCGAAGTATCCTGCGGAAGGAATATGGCGATACACATGTAACGGAGCCTCGGCGGTGAATACGTCCTCTGATAGATCGACGAAGGAAGGACGAGGATCGATATACGCCGCCCACGGGTGCAGGTGCGAAAACCGGTTGGCTTAGTCTGGCGGAGCCTCCTCCCACCGAGGGGAGTAGCCGGGTGCGGTTGGATTCCTCAAAGGTATGGAACGGATTTGGAGTGACGAGTTTGTCCGGCCGGAGCGGCTGGAAGTGGAGGAGGTGATCGACGGCTACTGGAGGACGGACCGTCGCGATAGTTTGAAAAGGCGTCCGATCGAGGCCGCTTGGGGACGGGTGCCGTTATAGTGGACTGGGCGTCCTCAGCAGATACGGAAGGAGGGCTCAGTAGTAACTGTTGAAGGCTCGCCGATGGTGCTGAAATGAAAGCGGCAGTAGATGGATCCTGTACTGCCGGACTGATATCAGTAAGCAAACCTTGTGACGACGACGTAGAGCGAACGGGAAGCGATGTATTACTCTCTCCAGCTGAGGTGCCTGTCGCCGGCGGCGTGGTAGAGCTGTCGTCCATGGCACATTTTGGCTGATGATGTGAACGGCAGGTTATATCATTTGTGTCAGACTGATGGGCAGAAGCCCTAATATCGGACGAGACCGAGGCTGGGGATGCTGGAAAGAGAGAAGAGAAATCGTAGTTCGATCCAGGACGAAGTCGAATAGTAACTCACAAGCTGTCTCGTCCGCCACGGGTTGGTCTGAGCGTCCCGGAAAGTGGAAGTGTTTTCTTCGGTCGCGGGTGGCATGAGACTCATAGCAGTGCGTAATCTGGAAAAGAGGATAGTGAAGGTGGTGACCTAGCCTCGTAGACACGACTTAACGAAGCGAGGGCAGTGCCCAGTGCAAAAGCGAGTGTCGAAGACGATTAGAGAGCTGCAAAAGGTAAACTTTCAGAAGAAGGGAAGGAGAGAACGAAATAGGAAATCAGCGAAAATATAGAAGAGACGGGCTTAGTAGGGAAAGGCTGGATCGGTTCCGCCAATGTTCAGCTCAGCTCGAGGAGAGACGACACCTGAAACGAGTATTATAAGTGTGAGAAAAGCAGGGCTTACTTGAAACGGCTTCTATGGTGAGCCGAGGTGGGGTGGGATGGGAATAACCCGTGACCGGCACGGGTTGGGCCGCGGAGGCGTACAACGCCTTCACTTCCATCTCAGAGAGCAGGTGCGGTGAAAACCGGTCCGGATACGTAAAGCATTTCTTGACCTGGTTCATGTGCACAATCCTCGGTTTCGACTGCGGAGCTGTGATGCTTACTATGGTAACGTGTGTGTGATTGACCGTTAGGACCCGGAACTGCCCAAGCCAGGGGTAAAAAAGCTTAGCCGAGAGACCCGGTTTGGGGGCGAAGTCGCGAAGGTGAACCCGATCGCCAACCTTAATGTCCGACGGGGAGATCATGTTTATCATATTGATGTTTCATGGCGGCCGCTGCACTTCTGGTTGTGTTGCACGGTTACCGTCCACGTCGAGTGTAGGGCGTCACGAGCGACTCTTTGTACATGCTGCTATCCGTGTCCGACGGGATATAACATTCTGTTTTATGTCTGATGAGTAGATGGGGTCGCGGCCAAATATTAAGTAGAAGGGATTTCCCGGTGCTAGTATGCAATGAGGTGTTGTAGGCGAGTGTGCAGGCGAGTGAGAAGAGATTCCAATCTGCTTGATTCAAACTGATGTAGGCTCGCAACAATTCCTGAAAAGTGGCAAACATGCGCTCGCAGGCCCCGTTGCCCTCGTGGTGGTAAGGGGTTGTGAAGTAGTGTCCTATTCGTAACAGCTGGCCTAACTCCGTCAAAAGCTTTCCTTTGAGGTAGGGCGCGTTGTCGGACACCAGGGTTGACATGGCTCCGACAATAAGAACGCAGTGTGTCATAATGCTGTGCGCTATCATGACAGCAGTGCAGTCGCCTAAGGGCGCTCAATGACAAATTAGTGAAATGGTCGATGAGACAGATTATGTATTTTTTTCGTGGGGTCTGATGGTAGGTGTCGCTGAGGTCGGGACATACCTTATCGAAGACCGCACCGGCGGGACCGGTATAAGAGGTTCGCGGGACAGCGGATGGGGTCGCTTGCGGTGCAAGCCTCACAGGATCGGGCAAAGTTGATGACGCTTCTTTTTAGAAACGGCCAGAAACAGCGGTGCGATATTTTGGCTAGAGTCTTCTTCCATCCGAAGTGACCTCCTGCCGAGGGGCTGTCGTGGAGGGCTATACAAATGGGTTCGCGTAGTTTTTCGGGGATGAAGATGACCGCGCGGGACGGTGCACGGCCCGGGTCGACATAGTAAAGACACCCATTCTTTTTTATCAGGCACCGATCCGCCCGTAGTAGGCATGTCTCTCTCAAATCAGTTGGGGTATCCGGTGGGAGTGAACCTGTGTCCTGAAGGCAGGGTCAGCGTCCAGTTGAGGAAAATTTTCAAAGATTACGTCCCCCTCAAAGGGGGTCTCAATACGACCCCCCCCCCTCTTACGTCTGTGATTGTTAGTTTTCAATATGCTACAATCTATTGTATATCTACAAAGGTTTTTTTATATTAACACTGTTTTTATTAAAGAACAGCTTCGCGTGGCGAAAAAACGCTCTCCCCTCAAGAGCTTCTTTCCATCGAAAGGTGGAGAACGAAATCACCTCCCTCCCTCCTTTTCCCTCCCACCCCAAGGAAAGAGACACCATCCCATCCTATTTTATACAACGAAAGAGATGGGATGGGATGGGGGAAAAAACAAAAAAATTGTTGACGGAAGAAAAGCGGACGAGAATGACATAAATTTTTTGAACGAAAGAAAAACGGTTGCTCAGCTCAAATAAAAACATGGTGTACCACATTTCGAAAATGTCATCAGAGTAATTAAGGACATCTCATTCCCACAGTTTATATTTGGGCGACTTTTTCAAGCCACACAGGAACTTACCATAACGCAACTAGGGCATTTAATCCAAAAAGAAGTTAAAACAATAGCGAAGTGAGGACGCGGTACCTTAGAAATACCACATCCAGCTTATTTTGCTTGCTCTTTGAGTTCCAGCTCACCTGGACACTCCTCCAAAAAGGTGAGAAAGTGATAAGGGGTGAAAAAAGGAAACACCGGGAAGAATGGGGAGATCTCAATACAACGTTTTCCCTCTCATGGCTTCGCGACCGCACCCTACCTCCTTCATAGCCCCGATGCATGTCAATGCACTCACATCCTGGCCCTCTGGGCCCTACTTAAAAGGTGTTCCCTATTTAACGTGTCGAGCAACATAGTCAAAGATCAGCGGCCGATAAAAATCCTCGCCTCGTCGGTCAGTTAACCTCGACTGTCACTAAGAAACAACATCTTAACTAATGTAACCTCAATCGGAGTTTACCAGGTGCCAATGTGACGGTTCTCAGGTCCAACTAATATTTAGCCTATAAGTTTTATAACATCAACAGGGAACTATATCATACGAGCAGGATATCACAGAAAAGAACATGTCCAGTGTGGCGGTGCCCGACTGATCACTTATTTACGACAAAAGAGAAATGAAAAATGGGACCGGGTAAAGGGGTGCACCCAGTAAAAGGTGCAACAACAAAGGCATGACTAAATACTAGGCTTTACAGGTAACTGCCCTAAACTTTCGAAATATTTTAAATAAAAGATTCAAATAGGTAGGCGAAAGGGAAACAGAATGTGATCAGGTAGCGCAATCAAATGTACACAGACAATAGCTGAGGTGCGAATCGACGAAAAAGCTGTCCAGGAATTCAGAAAATGCATAAAATACAGTGAACATGTAGTTCAATGCCGAAGTGCCTGTTTCTGATTCAACATCATGTATAACACATACAGGATCGAGAAGATCGGCCATCATCATCAAACCCTCGACAAGCAGAAGCTGACCGAATAGTTTTACCTTTTCTACATTCATTACACTAGTAAGGAAGAAGAAGCTCTGCTGAATACTTTCAACCCCAATCAGTAGTTGCTATGGATTCATAAAAGACGGGCAAAGCAAGTAAGAAAAGACAACTTTGGCTATCCCACTTCGCCAAACCCAAGACAAGACCCCTTTCTCCATGCAGAAAAGGTGAGAACAACTACTATGAGACGAACAACATGTAGAGCTGATGCAGTAGGAGGACCAGTATCAGATGTTAGAATGCTAAGGATTCCTTAGTCTAACATCTGAGACAACAGAAGCAATGCTGCCGGAACAAAAAGGTGTAGAACAAATAAAGTGCCGTTGATTGCAGAAAAGCATCGAATAGAAGCCATCACTTTATCATACCTATAAACTCAAAAAAGTTATCTTTATAACAGAGAATTGATTTCAGAGAGAATATGACGTTAGGACCCATCTAAATGACGGCACTTCTACTTAGGAATGTGTAAACCTATAAACTGTTCCACTTCAAATGGTCATAACTTCCTGAGCTATGCCATTCAAAAGTCTTCGAAACGAAGGAAGTTATTTTGAGGAAAGCCAGATGAGGATTAGATGAGGAAAATTTTGAAAAATTGAAGTGTTCCACTTCAAATGGCCATAACTTCCTTCAATCTTAACCATATGAGTGCGTTTTTAGGAGCCCGAAGTCTGCGAGGTTGTCGCTTTGAAATAACTACCTGAGCTGTGCCATATCTCCAGAACGAAGCAAGAAAAATTCACGAAAACCAGTTGAGAAAAGTTTTTTTTTCTCGAGTTTGCGAGATCTTCTCAAGATTCTTCCGTAAAATTGATTCATTGTTACGGAGGCCTAGTGGGACGGCAAGAAGCGTTGGTCAGCTCCTCTGTGGGATGCGCCATGCATGAGGATTTCATCCACATTCTCAATGAATACACACGTTTTCCGGTCCGCATAGTGGCCGCTGACACTAGACTTGCAATCGTAGTAAGATATGAAAGTCCATATCAGCTAATTTTTCCTTTTCTCCCCATCGTTTCTGAAGTGTCCATCCACGGTGGTACCCGTTGATAGATATCGCTTTCCACGGTTTATCGGTGTATTTCAAAGGTGTCTCTGTACGTGGTTTCGGTGGGACCAACGAAAGGGCTATTGACGTTGACGGGTTTCGTGGATCGCGCCATGCATGATGTTTCCATAGTGATTAAGTTAAACTAGTTTCGGGTCCGAACCCAATTAGTCAGTTTTATCACTTCTTCCCTTACACTTTAGACCCTCAGCCTGAGAAATTCTTTTGATCACTGCTTCAACGATTACGACCCCCCCCCCCCTCTTAGCGGACCGAATACGACTTCCTCCTTTGAGGATTCCTCAACGGAGGCTTGACCCTGCGTGAAGGTGCATGATGGCATGGTACCGTGGGTCCTCCTTCTGAGCGAGGAGAACGTCGTAAGGGCGGACATACTGCGGTGGAGCCGAGGTGGTTCACTGGACCCTTTGGGTGAAGAGCGCCGGTGTCGGCTGGGGGCGCTGTAGCAAACACCGCGGAAATTTAATGACATAGTCACGCTTTCAGGTGTGTTGGCGACGAACCTATTAGTGGGGTCGGGGTTACGACTAAGGTGATCAGCTATTACGTTAGATGTGCCCTTGTGATAGTTGATGGTGATGTCGAAACTTTATAGATCAAATACCCAGCAGCCAAGCGATCGTTTGGTTTACGATGATGCAGTAGGAAAGTGAGCGGCTGATACCGCATAGGACGCGAGTGTGATTGCCGTAAATTGTGGGCCGAAAAAAAACGGAGAGCGCTTATAATGGCAAACAGCTCTATGTGAGGAGAGTTCCAATTTTGTTAAGAGGGGGATAAGGTCTTGCTAAAGTAACCAATGGCTACTAGCAAGGGCGTGGGCGTCTGAATTTGGAGAAGAGCCGGGCCCACGACCGTTTCGCTGCCGTCGCTGTGTAATATGAAATCCTTATCCTGCGGAAAGGCCAAACAGGGGCGGCTGGTTGAGATCGCCTTGATGCGGGAGAAAGCGGAGGCTTGCGTATCGCCCCGATAAAGGGGTCTTCTCCTTGCAAAGGGCGTACAATGGAGCCACGATAGCTGCGAAGTATTTCAAAAACTTGCGAAAGAAATTCGCAATACCGAGGAACATCTTGACTCCCCGCACCGATGTAGCAGCCGGCAGATTCCTAATGGCGGATTACGCTTGACCGGAGCATAGAAGGACCGTGAGAGCTCGTATTTGAGGAGAGTGATTTTGGAGTGGGTAATGCTCGTTAGCTTCTTGCCGGAGATTTTGATGTTGAAATAGCGGAAACGGTTGAGGACCTTGCGCAGAGAGCCGAGGGGCGTATCAAAATCATTATCGAAAATGACCACGTCGTCAGGATAGGGCAAGCAATTGTCGTCAAGGCCGACCAATATGCGGGTGCTCGCAGAAGTAAGCCCCAGCGTTGCGCAATCCGAGGGGAAGGTACACGAATTGGTAGATCCCCCGGTGAGTGGCCTAGCCACATTTAGCTTGGCTCTCTGGTGAGAGGAATAACTGCATGTATCCCGAGGCTTGGTCGAAAGAGGTATAATAGCGTTTACTCGCTACGCGCTCGAGGAGATCCTCAATACGGGGTAGGGGATAACGGTCCGTTATGGTAATGTCATTGAGAGGTCGGAAGTCATGACATACTAGAAGGGAGCTGTCTTTCTCCTTGACCAATACCGTATTATGTAGCCACGGGGTATCGCTTTCCACTATTCGGCAGGACTTCAGCAGCTTATTGATGTCGTCCAGTTCTTTCTTGAATCGGGTGGGTATTCAGGTGGGACGATATCGCGAGCGCGGTACTTTCGTGGTCGCTTTGATTGTCATTTTTGTGTGGTCATAGGAGCTCAGATCAAACGACGAAGTCGAGATGCGATCGCGATACTCGTAGAGCAAGTCAAGGAGCTGCTGTCGTTGTTCGGGGGTGACTTCAGCCCGAGACAGGTCGATGGAGAACGGTGGGTTAGTCGACGAAAGGTCGGGTTGCACGGACTCGCACGGTTTTGCATTGATGCTAAAAGCAAGAACGATCGGTCCATTAGGAAGTTCGAAAGCGGGTCTTGCCGAAGTCACATTTGGGTTGCTGAAAACAGCCGAGGAGCGTCCACCGGGGACACCGCGCCTACCGGCCACCATGACGTGATCGTGAGCTAGTACCGACCCGTCCCACGAGCATTGTGGACCATTTTGAATCGACGTCAGCTACGTAACACGGGACGAAAATTTCTGAAGCGGGCGGTAACACTGTTGTGGTGGCGACGTGAACCGAGAGTGGCTGGAAATTCGGACTGGTGCGTGAGGGGGTGAGGATTGGAATGGGTTCCCCGCCAACTAACAGGGTTCGCTGAAAATAGTTGAGTGCTCACAAGGGGAATCGCTGCAACAAGTCGTTGTCCAGGATGATGTTGTAGGCATCAGCTGTCCCGGGATACAATTGGATTCTGTGAAATGAACCACGTAGTCTAGGGCATGTTTACCGAGATGGATGGCGACGGTGTCGCTGCTCATGAACTTAACGGAATCCCCGCCATACGCGCTGAAACGTGACATGGCTCGAGATGGAAAATGCCGAGAACGGGCAGAAGAAATTGGCTAGCCACCGATATGTATAAGCTTTGTCGAAAGATGAAGGGAACTTTGTGAAAAACAGAGAACAAAAAATTGAACCGGGAACCTATTCCAATCAATATATGCCCAAAGCATGAGCAAAATTGAAAAGATGTAAGTGGACCATGTTCACCCTAAATACCCTTGTGCATATTGATCAAAATTGAGCATGTAGGCCCTTGAATTTCTGCTCAGGCTAAACCTTTCTTGCGGCAGCACGGTTCACCCTCATGGCCCTCACGGCGATGCGATGCGCTTGCATGAACACAACCGAGCCACGCCACGAAAAAATCACACTTTGCTTCAAACAAGCGAATTTTCAACGTGGCACTCACGTGGAGAAGTAAACTTGGAAAAGAGCAGATAAACCGGTGAAACAGCCATTTCGATGACGAAGGCAGCTTCCGCGTTGGAAACTCTTTCGTCTGAGGCCAGGTGTGATTTTGTTGGGTGGGTGTGCTTGGTTGTGTTCAAATAGGTACTAAACTGAAACAGTGCATCATGAAGCCGCAGCAAAGGTGCAGCCTAAACATCCCTTCAAGGACCTATTTGTCCTAAGAATGTAAGTCACTGATATGATCGCGTGGTGTGCTTTTAGATCCTATGTACCGCTTGAAATCACGAAAAGTATGGAACCGTCACAAAAATAATGAAAGTTTTCTGCCACGTGTCATAAAAAGAGTGATGCAGATATGTCAAGAAGGAAAGGGAAGAAGCTAGCAAAAAAAAAGGAGAAGAAGAAGTAAAACGGTGAAGTGCTACTTCGCTGTGCTGTCTTCCTTCTCCCGACCGTGCTTTAACAAGTGGCACCTGTCGTCGTTTCCTGAGAACTGTGAGGTAGCTGTACCATCACTCAAACAGTATGATATGATGTTGTAGTAAGATCGACCGATTCCGTCACATTACCCATATCATCGAGTAGAAGTGATCTATACTTATGCATTATTGAAAAGAACCTCTTTTAACTCTTATACTCATTTCCACAGTACACAGCAGGCCGGATCGTTGTCGGAGTGACGTGTGGCATCACTCCCACTGCATGTATTATAAAGCGCAAGATCAAGATCAGTGCGCGCCTAGGCCACTGAGCCTTCGATCCTTTTAAAAACACTGGGAGGAAGATCTAGCCAATCCGTACTTGCACGAAAAGTAAGTCAGTAACAGAGTGCCGACAAGAAACCCTTTAATTTCCGCAAATGCGAATCGGTGGTGCAGACTACATTGAAATGAATGTCATATCCATGACCATCCCGACTAATCCTTTTCTAGGAATCTTTGGGTACCATCCGCATAGCGGCGCAGAAACACTGTGTGGTTGAAAAAGGACTTATCGCAATTATAACCAGAGGTATAGATTTCAAAGTCAAAAAATAGTATGGCCTCTGACGCTGTGTGAACAACTGTGACAAAATGTGCTCTAATTTATTCGTAAAAAACAAAGGAATAGATGCGGTGAAGAAAGTAAAACCGATGGCTGAACGAGAGATTGTATCACGAAGAGCACACGTGCATAAGATGGTTCACTTTTTCTTTTGGAGAATACCGGTGCTGGAGAAATGGTGTGCGCAGCGGCCACTTTCTTACACTATCCCTGACAGCTCCAGCACTAGCTGAGGGATTCTTTCTTCAATGTTGGAGGGAGTGAGCTTTTCTCTACCGTCGTCAGAAAGTATGTAGACTATGTCGGTGTGCACTGTGTTCAATATAAGTTGAAAGTGTCAGCTCCTTCAGTTTATCCATTCGCGAAGATTTTCCTGCCACTTGCCATGGAAGAAGAAAAAGTGGTATACCGAGAACGAAAGAACTATAGAAGTGGCAAAAAAGAAAGAAGACAAGGAGAGAGAAAAAGTGTTTGGATGGAGTGGACCGCTCCCCATACGCATCCATCAGAAATCAAGGTTTGAGCCTCAGAAGCAGTTAAGGTGAGACTGCGCAGCAGACTGACCTGCCTTTATTATCAACTTACACGGTCAAATTAGCGCCAACTGGGCCACTTTACTGCTCGCTTCTATTCAATCTCTGGTGGCACCCATCAGCCACGTCGCTACGCCTCGACTTTTTTAACAGCCCTCCAGGAGCTGTAGAGTAACTGTGCCTCACTACAAACAATAAGACCAGACCGATTTTGCCACATTACCTGCTTCGTATATTGGAACCTGTCTGTCCGCCAGGTTTCAGTTAAAAATAAGCTGCGAGTTGCACCATGTAGCCTAGGCTTATTGATTTTCTTTTTCACATTGCCATGCGAAAAGTCAAATAAGATTAGCCGCATAAAACTGAGCCTCTTATCGCTCTTATCACAATTATCACATTTTCTCTTGTAGCAGATGCGATTAAGGACCAGGACGGCGTCAGATTCAGAGCAACACTCAGACTGGTGCATCGACGACGACGATCGAAATGCAATCGTCTCCGGAAAAATGATACTTGATTACCCCGGGATGTGGTGAAAACAGGTGAATGCAATGAGGTAGTTTATAGGCAAAATTACAGCAGATCAGACAGCGATAATAAGAGATCAACACTGAGGGGGAGCTAGCAGACTAAAGTAGGAGCGCACCCAACATCATTTTCTTATTCAGCTGGACATGCTCGCATTACTCACAATCAGCTGCAGAACTTTTCTATGTCTGTCGGAAAGATTATTTTTGCGTAGCAGCTGGGACCACCTGAGTTTTAACTACTATAGTTTTTTGCATGAGTTTCGCTCAAAGACCGTCATTGCCAGCTTAAGATTCCTTTACCATACACCCGGACGTACACCGCATCACTACCATACCCGACCGCAATTCCAATATACTTGGTTTAAAATGAACCATCAAATTTTCTTGCCACATTTTGAAATTTACCAATCATACGGCAGCAGCTACGAAATGGATACGTTCAAATCCTATTTTTATCTTGGTGACGTATGACCACACGATTCACAGGTGCTATCATAAGCGTTTCCCTTCATAACACCGCTCAGCTATTGTCACATGAACGCTTTCCGTACATGTTATATGCCCGTCCGGAAAATGTGTATTCGTGACCATCGCTAGAAAATGGTCAATAGAAACGAATTTACCACTTTTGCAACAACTTTCGAATGCTTGTCGGCGAGATAAAGAGATAGAGCTGAAGTGAAGCGAAGAAAGGCGTGGATGCTCATGATTGCGCAGCTGGTAAGTGGAACTTGGTTGGATTGCTTCTTGCACATGATTTATGGACGCAATCGTAGATTTCTGGACCATAATAAAGGACAAGTGATCTATACAAATAACACTCAGAAGCATCGCGAAGGAAAGGCAACCGCAGTCAAGGAAGGAAAGGCAGAAATCATGAAAAAATTTTTCTCATGCAGCAATTTGGGAAAGTTCTGGGCGCAGCTAACAAACTTCCCATGGAACACTCTTAGATAATCAAAGCAAACGAACGTAGTGAGTATGTCAGTACAGAAATCAGAATGAAGTGTTACACACAATCTTGCTGCTCTTGAAAACGTGGTGGTGAATTAAACCCCCTTTCTCCGATACTCCCTTCAACCAATCACTTTTCCCTCTCTTTCTCCGCACTTAAGCCAATCACATTCCCCTCTCTCACGCGGTGAAAAACATTTGAGGGACTGGTAAGACGACAATTCATAAAAACTGCACAGATCTGTTCAGGTGATATTCAAATTCCTAAGATAATCATTTAGCGTACTTGCTTCTTGCGTCGCCTTATGGTTCCCTCACTCACATGGTTTTCGGTCTAGTGTCCTGCTGGAAAGAATTAACTGCTGGCTGAAAAAATCCGCCTTGCTTGCTCGTGTGATTTGACGCAGTTTGAGTGTCCTGATGCACACCTTTTGATCGATGCGGACTGTGGGGGCAAAATGCTTTCCTGCATAATATTTATGATCTGTTCGACCCCTGATAAGAGCACTGTGAAAATATCGTAATTTTTATCGTTTCTGGAGGATACTTCCGTCTTCTGAACTTTTTTTGAGACATTTTAAGCGATGCCATGACACAAGCTTTCCAATCATAACTTCAATTAGATTGCCGTGGTTAATTACAAGAAGCTGGTGCATCGGTTTTCAAAAATCACGTTATAACATCCCCAACTCTGGTTTCAATAGTAACTCAGCAGAAAATGTCCAGTTACTTAGAAACGATGACGCTCACTTAGCGCGCTTCTCAATTCTGGGATAAAGCAGTTTATTGAATAATTTCAAACTAACTTAGTATTGCGCTGTCACGAAGCCTCATGACTATCTTAGTGTGTAAAAATAGAAGGAGGCTCGGAAGGTTCATTCCAAAAACACAAAAGGTGAAAGTCTCAAACGTATCAAAACATAGTGCAATATTTCGATGCTTAGCACCTCCGTCAGGCTAAAAATGTGGCAGTTTTATTATGTAATATATGACATATATCACCGACTCACGTGGTACTGTCCCAGAAACTTTTGCGTGCATCTCCCCTGCCAGAGGCCTTGTGAAGCCAAAGAATGCCGACCCACCCAATGACATCCTCAAAGACACATGGATGGGAGCAGTTTTGGCTAACGGTATGGGATTACGGTGGTTTGCAGTTGACGCAATGTACACAGGACACCTTCCCAAAATGTCGAAGGTGAATTCTGAAGGTTTCAATTGTAATCACTTTTTTTTCTTACGCTTTCGCTTATTCTTCTGTTGATTGGTTTTCTCGCTTGTTGCTGTGTGTTGTTTCACTTATTTGACATCATCAAAAATGAACGCAATACACTCTCTAAATGACGTCTCTACAACGGACAACTTGGAAGGTCAACGCGTGCGTTCTAAGTGATGCGAATGTGATGCGAATACACACCACAGCATCGCGCTTTCGAATCCAGGTTTTCCCACCGATTATCGCTTCCAACCTTGAATGTTCGTTACAAAATGATTATTTCTTTACATCTTCCTCTTTCTTTGGACCCCTTCCGTTTCTTTGAATCGTGTAACCATGCAGTATCCAGAAATGGTATACTGTGATCGAGTGATGATATGCAAGAGGTACGTAGCTCATTCTTGCCATCTATTTGTGGTGATAAACATTTATCACCAGAATTAAATATGTAAGAAAAATGCATTTTCCTCCACATATAATGGCAGGGTAGGTGGAAGGTGTTCCTTCACATCCTTAATGGCAAGCTGGGTACACGCAAAAGTTTTTTAGGACAGTATCACTTGAGTCGCAATATATCTCGTATATTACATAATAAAACCGCCACATTTCAGGCCTGACGAAAATGCTAAGCACTGAGATATTGCAATATATTTCGAAGGACTTCTGAGGCTTCCACAGCTTTTTGAGTTTTTTGAAATGAACTTTTCTAATTTTACCCATTCAGACAAATACAAAACAGTTGACATATAACATAAATTGCTTTTTTGTTTACCATTGATGTGTTTCAGACCACAAATTAGATCTCGATTTTGAGAATTCATCGTTTCGTAATTATATTTGATGCACAAGTTCCTTCTGGTCCCGTTGCGAGCAGCGTTAATTCGCAACGGGACCAGAGAGGAAGTTGCCGTACATGAAGGAGCGGCACGATGACCTGTTCAGAACCTCCTGAATCGTCTTTCATGGGAACCTTGCTCCACACCAACACAAAGGTCTCCCATACATTGAATTGTTCGTTTAATCTTCGTTTACTTGTGTGAGTTCGATGGAGGTCTATTTCTAAAAATACAGAGGGTGCCAAAAAAGTAATTCTTCCTCCATCTCCGAAGCTACTCTAGACAAGATTCAGCAGATTCTAACGATTTATTTCCATCCCCATAATTTAAGAGCGGACCTCACTCTATCACTGCGCTCCGTAACAACCTTCTGCACGAGCAGGAATGGGAGCTTGCTCCGAGTGAAGAAGATAAGCCACCTTGAGTGGGCAAAATCAGAAATTTCGTCGCCCTCGTTCACAACCTTGCTAAGGTCCGTTCACTCTGGGTATATGAAGGAACCCATATTGGGTGGTATTCTCAAACACTCCGTTTACCGGTTTCCAGCGCCCTTCGTTTCCAAGAAACAAAACGTGCCGTTACCACTGAAACCCCTCCGGAGGCAGATCTGAGGCATTAAAAATGGTACTACGGATTATAGCAGCGTTGTCCGAGTAGCGAATGCTCTGTGACTTTCATGAACTGAAGGGCCAATCCATTTCCCACGAAAGATCTACCACGGACCTGGCTTTGCTGTTTCAAGCGCATCTTGATACCGTAGGCGTTCTGAAACTCGGCTGCGCCGACTGAACACTTTGTATTTTAGTGAAGGTGAAAGTGGTGAGTCTCAGCTTGCTCCTGTTTCTAGAGGAACATTCCGGAGATATTTTGCCCCAGTACTTTCATCTCTTTCACTTCCCTATGTTTTGCATACTAGGCGAATGTGATCCGAGCGAAATGATTTTTTTGCACCCAGTTTAGACCTCATTCAAAAGTGCCATGTATTGCACGTGGAACGCGAGCGAAGTTATTATACTGGATTTTTGAATAGCTCTCATAAAGTGCCGAAAGCAAGCGAATCGTCGCATATTCGGAAGCTCATAAGGATAGTTTACCACAATAGTTGTAACGTTGTGGTTGGGGCTGGAAATGGAACTTCCTAGGGCACATCCTGCCCTTCGTGGGCAGAGCTTAATTTGGTCTATATGTGCGCTTTACTTCTCATCCCATGCCTACCCACACCGCGCTTGTCCCCATCTCCACAGGTCATTTTTCATATAATACCTAATTTCGTGAAAGACGGAGAGACGGACAAGGGAAGGAGGGACAGACAGCCGAAGCGTTTCATATACATATAGTAGTGATTTCAGAACAGTTAACATATAATATAATCGCTTTCTTGTTTACCACTGATGTGTTTTGGACCACAATTGGATCTTGATTTTGACAACTCATAGATATTGTAGTCCTCTTTCCAATGCGCTATACAGAGAAGTTTGCAAAGATATTGATATACATATCAAAAAGTTTATAGAAAATCGTGAAAAGCGGTTGTCGACCAATCCAAATTTGAAACTACTCTTCCGCTTCATTAAGCAAAGGACTAAATCCTCGCCAGCTTTACCTGTGCTTTCTGACTCGCTCGGCTCTCTCTTCATCTCGGAGGGGGAGAAAGCTGAAGCTTTAGCTAAATCTTTTGCCAGTGTGTTCTCTTCGTACACGCTTGAAGATGAGATTCAGTTCAGCAGCCAATTCCATATTAACCACCGCCTTACACAGCTGCTCTTTCACCCTTAAGACATTTTCAAGATTCTTTCTACACTCAAGCCATCTCTTGCTGAACCATATGACGGAATTCCTCAGATAGTTTTCCGTAGGTGTGCTCGCTCGTTATGTAAACCACTAGCACATATTTTCAATATATCTATGCTCCTTGGAGAAGTGCCCGACATCTGGAAGAATCCATCGTAACAGCCATCCCTAAGAAATCCAGCAGCCGGTTAGTATCAGATTTTCGACCAATTAGCATCACTTCAACTGCTGCTAAAGTTATGGAAAGGCTTATTAGAGACAAGACTGTGACTTGGCTTCATAGGTTTAATGTTATTCCTGAGGAACAACATGGATTCTTAAGCGGGGCCTCCACTGTTTCTAACCTTCTCGATGCCGTCTTTGACTGGACCACTGTTCTAAATAATGGCAGAGCAGTCGACGTTGTTTTTGATGATCTTTCCAAGGCTTTTGACAAAGTCAGTCACAAGCTTTTAACGAAGTTGGAAATCCTTGGCATCGGTGGGCAGCTGCTGAGCTGATTCAGATCTTACTTCAGTGGCAGGCATATGACAGTTCGAGTCGGCAGTTGTTTTTCCAAACGTTATGGCTGTTACAGTGGAGTCTCTCAGGGAAGTGTGCTATCTCCCCTACCGTTCCTTATTTATACTATTGATCTCCCTGCTTTTGTAAAGGTCTCAACTCATGTTACAACGTTGATGTATGCCGACGATATCAAGATATACACGTCATACAATAACGATGATCGTGACGAAGCTCAACTTTCTCTCAACAGAGCTATTGTACGCATGGCAGAGTGGGCCTCCTCATGGGGATACCTGTTAATCTTGATAAGTGTTCCGTTTTGCATTTGGGTGGGGGTATCTCGCCAAATTATGAAATATATGACACAAAGATTCCCTGCTGCACCTCAGCAAAAGACCTAGCAGTGCTTTTTGGCTCTGATCTCAAATTCTCTACCCATATAGAGGCTGTGGTTAGTAAGGCTAATGCTGCTCTGTTTCTCATCTTACGTGATGTGTTTAGCAAAGACCATAAACTCCTATTGCGACTATATAAGACCTATGTTCTCCCACATCTGAAGTACTGTTCGCAGGTGTGGAGCCCCACGCTGAAGAAAGACATTTCGAGGTCAGAGAAAGTACAGCAAACATTCACCAGAATAATGTTTCTAAGATTGTATCCAGGCACTGAATATAGCCTAATTCCTAGATACGAAGGGCGCTCAAAACTGTTTGGCTTGATGAGTCTAAAACACAGGCGAGTTATCAAAGATCTCACTTATTGTTTCCGCATAATTCGGAAAGAGGTCAAGCTTAAGGCCAACATATACTGGATATTTCGGCCAAGTAGTTTGAGATCTAATGGGTTTACTATGCAAAGTAAGAGAGTACGGAGATTCAATCACTCTAAAACGTTTAATTCATTCTTCTTCCGGACTACGCGGAGGTTGGAGAAACTACCGCGGGAAATACTGCAGTCCACCAACGGTAAGGTTTTCCAGATAGATTACGGAACTGTAATTTATCCCAAATTCTTAGCTTATGAGGCGAATCTCTTTGATGTTCTGAGAATTACAGGTTAGCCTGATAGTTCCAGCCACTGCTTTATCAATGCTTGTCGAATATGCTTGTTGCGACTGATATTTCAAGCGGAGAGCGATTCAGTCTCTATCTCGCTTATTCTGATGGACTTCAGCGGTTCTGGATGCGTCATATGGCTGAAACCCTTCCTCCAGCTTTGACTTCTGCTGTGTAACTCACCTGTGTACTGTATACAGATGCCCCTATCTATTGCTCCTTGGGATGATTTAGCTGTCTCCGGTCATTCCCCCCACTGTTTTTTTTTCATATAATTGTTCTAGTTTTAATTGACTACGATACGATTGTTTTTGTTTTTTTTTTCTCTAACTACGATATGAATCTTCGGTCCGCTTTAATTCGTTCATCTGGTGCTATTCGTTGCCAATCTCTTCCTGTCAGGTTCCTTGTTGACTGTAAGCCCAGCCGTCTATTTATTTTCCGTTCTTTACGCCAGTAGCGGACGAGTCGGTTCCACGTGGGAGGTTGGCATACCCACCGAAGTGCCGACTACATTCTATGACTCCTACTGGAATGAGACACCATGGCCAACTGGTGCGGTTACTGGCTAATAAGTTGTGATGGATAAGGGCTACACTGCAGTCATGAAGCACACTTTTGAAAATGGATCTAGTATCTCATTCATACTTCTGAGATGTGAATACTAGGCGGACTGATATTGGCAACTTAGTTCGATTTCAGTTAACTACTCGATTGTTTTATATCGCTCCTTAGCAGCACTGGATCAGTGTATAAATAAACAAATAAATAAACTCATCCTTTCATGATCACAATAATGTACAATTTTTTGGTCCCATTGCGAGCAGCACCATTTCTCGAAGGGACCGGGGGGACTTGTCGCAAATGAATGAGGAAGCAGGACGACGATTTCCTGACACACCTTTCCTGGGAACCGTGCTCCACACCAACAAAGGGCTCCCCAGCATTCAAATCGCTCGTTGTGTCTCCGAATACGTGTGTAACTTCGCTAGAGGCCTTATTTAAAAAATAGACCCCATTCGAAAGTACAATGTTATAGTACGTGGAATGTGAAAATGAAGTTATTACACAGTGTGTTTGAATAGCTGTCATGAAGTGACAAACGCAAGAGAATCGTCGCTTATTTATAAGCTCATGAGGAAAGTACACCACCATTATTGTAACGTTGTGCTTGGTACATGTTAGGGCTTACCCGTTCATGCAGTGTACATCACGGCAAGTGCTCAATTCCTTCAATAACGTTCTTTCTATTGTTATTATCATTATGAAGGGTAAATCCCCTGAAGGTTTACTCCTCTTCAAGACCATTGCTTATCAGTATGATAGGCATTATGAGCACGTCCTTACACAGTCACAACAGCTCGTAAATATGCATTTATATGTGTAGTGTTTCGTTTCCTCCGGATGAAACGACTTTTATGCCCGTTCTTCTTCAAGATATTTTGAGCGTGGAACCTGCGTCAAGTTCGAACGTTGCACGACAGCCTCGCAGAGTGTGACTGCAACCTAACAAATCATCTTGCGTCCGATTCATTCCGTCGAACTAAGGCATATGAACCCGACTTCAATACTCATTTTTGCTCTTCTACCTGTTTGCGATGGTCTTTTTGGCTTCGGTAGACTGCAGTCGGCAACAGTCGTGGGCACACTTCGGTGTTACGGAGTTCCAGCATCGAAAGTCAAAGTGGTATTATTCGACAGGGAATTATTCCGTGAGTATGTTAGCTGAAATTTTCGAAAATATCAAGCTCAATAATGAGTACGAAGAACAGCGACAATTGCAGTTCCGGATACCTATCTAGACCGGGGAGAAACAGACCGGAACGGAGAACTTTATCTTTTTGGAGAAAAGCGAGAATTCACAAATATTGAACCTTACGTGAAGATCTATCACAAATGCAACTACAATGGGGTAAGTGGTCACTTGAGCATGGCGCAATATAATGATCGCCAGTAAGCTATATCTCACCCTGCATGATAAATGCGCTAGTAAGCACTAAGTATCAGCATCGACAGGGAATACGGGCAGGGCCATTGAATCAAATTGTTGAGCTGTACATTACTTGTCTTTGACGGACAACAAAGCAAACCGCAAGCATGAGCACAAGTGATGGTCATGGGTAAACACAGGTGTTCTAACACCACCTAAGCAACTCCTACACTATACTTGCTTTCGATTAAGTGCGTGGACTATCTTAGTGAGTTGCTTGAGTTTGAATCTACAGTAACCATGAAGAGATTATGGCAGACAAATGGCCGCTGGGCAGCGTATCAGTAATGGAGAGAGCAAGTGATAATGCATACTGATGGTGCATGTGAAAGGATACACGTTATCATGGGATAATTGTTAATAAATCTCAACATTATCTAAATTCAGTGTAACTGAACACATAAGACGTGTAGTATGCACACGGCGTCGTAGTCCTTCGCCACCTTTTCCGAAGAGTCGCTCAGCCGATTTGAATGGCAGATCTGTTCTGTAAAGCCATATACATCTCACCTGAAAGATGACGGTGATGTGTCAGTCCTCTTCTGTTGGCTAGCCCTTGGACTAACGATCGCAGGTTCCGCAAGGCGTTGACTATGATCACAAGACCGCCAAGCTAAGCTCCATTTACATTGTCGCTTAGAATGTTTGAGGTACGAGAGCAAGAACTTAAGACACTAAGTAGACATATTGGTTGATATTGTTTGCAGAATTAATATTATATTTAAACAAAAGATCCCAGAACAATTTCTTGTTTCAGTCAGGCTTTGATGAGAGGGAGATCGATATTGCCGACAAATGCGTAACAAAAGGTCGAAACAGCACATTCTACCTTGGCATTGTGAATCTAGAAGAAAAATAATATTCCTCCGAATGGTGATTGCGCCAGCTGATCAATAGGTCTATTCTGACTTGTCTTCAAAACACTGGACTTTACTAATAAAGCTCTGTTCCATGTCCTGTGAAAATTTGTGTAATCCACCTTCGTGGTGTGCACTCCTGAAAGTTCTCATTGCGCACTTGTTCAAGAAGTCACCCACAATCGTGACGAAAACATGCACGTGATGAATCCTTGATCACGTGAGGAAGCTTCATAGACTTCTTTATCTCACCAAAAACCTGATGGATTATTGAGTCTTCATTATGATACGTAGCACACTTCATATCAACTAGACCTTCTACCATAAATAGTGAAAGCAGTTTTCTCCTTTGACAGAGGAAGACTCTATTCTTTCGACCCGGACGAAGCGCATCGAGGGCACGTTGAAGGATGGTATAATCATCAGTAGTGCTGATTACATCAATCCAATCCAAATTCCAATTTTAACATAATCAGCAAAAGCAATACATGACCCTCAAGGCATGATGATATTGAGCAATTCATGTGCATAAATATTGAAAAGAGTTGGGGAGAGAACTCCACCTTGAGAGACACCGCTGAGTACAGGGTTGTATCTGGAATAGGTAGTATCAATATGAACCGAGAAAAAGCGATCAGAAAGAAATGCATGTATCCGTAATATTATGCTCCGGTGTATGCCAACCATAGTAAGCTTATCCAATAACTTGGTATGGGGGACCCTGTCAAATGCTTCTGGAAAATCGATAATATCAGTGTGCGTACCCTCGTTATTGTACTGCATCAAGTCATTCATAGTATGCAGCATGGAAGTTATAGTAGATTTGGCTCTCTGAAGTCTATTATCGGATATAATAGATTGCTTATCGGATATAATAGATTGCTAAACTAAGAACTAACAATAAGCAATATAAAACAACGTAAGTGAGCAACGTGAAAATCTTTATCGATAACTTCGTGGAATCTGTACCATAAGAACACAGATCAGCAGAGTGCACTATTTCCTTAGAAAAAAACTGGAGAAATGGTGTGCTCAGCGGCCACCGAGTCAGTGTACTAGTTAAGGGATTTGTTCCTGGATTTTAGTGAGCGAGAACTACTCTCGAAAGTCGTTGGAAAGTGTGTAACATACCACGTCGGGGTATGGCCTCAATATATGTCAGCATCTCAGCTCTTCTCATTCATCCATTCGCGGTTCGAGACTTTCGCGGGAGCGACTAGGGCAGGGAGTGGCAACTAGGTCTTTGGTGTTATGAGCTCAGGCAGCCACCCACTTTTACCCTCAACCCGCCCGGCATATATGGGCTGCAGTAAGTTGAGGAAAAGAGCTCGCGTCGTGTCCACGTGCTACACGTACGAAGCTACTCTATGGCCAAAATGAAGTAGTTGTGAAGGTTTTTTCAAACAATGAAGGTTTATATTTAAGCATTCAATTTCAATTACGTTTGTTCCCAATTAAGTAATTTTCAAAGAGATAATTATTTGTTATAACTATTTAACAATTATTTACTTGTTTTTAACAAAGAGTTAGTTTGGTTTTCATTAAGCACGGGCCCTCAGACGGAAACCAAACAGTGCAAACCTATTCTCTCTCTGTAATCATCAGTAAGTGAAGGGAGAAAAACAATATTGAAGAGGTAATCCGAATGTTCAAAAACAGTTGCGACTCCAAAATATTTATTCAAGAGACTCAAAAGACCCCTCAAAGGTCTCGACAGTCTCGAAAACCAATATCGGCGTTTAACGCCTTCTTCAGGCCCTGCCAGAGACGAATGGTGCAGGAATTCAGGCACCATTCGTCTCTGGCAGGGCCTGAAGAAGGCGCTAAACGCCGAAACACTGCAAAGATATTTCCAAGACTTTCGAGGCTTTGAAGGGTTTTTGAGTCTTTTGAATAAATATTATGGAGGCGCAACTGTTCTAAAATATTGAGGATGTAAACATATTTATGTTAATGGGAATAAACCTTTGTATATCCACACCACATCTAGTAGTCACACGCCCATTGAAACATGCAACCACCAACGCAGCATAAACACGCCAAAATCCAAACCCATTATTGATTTGTTAATTGTTATCATATCTATTATGGTTCGATCACTTCTTTAGATTTACAATAATCATTTTATTAATTACTAGAATGTTGGTCGGTTGAACTATTAATAACAATTTACATAAGGAATACTAGCAGTAAAAGCAAACGCAATTCAGTACTAAGTTACTAAATTGTTAAAATGTATACACAAAGATGATGTCTACGTTAAAAATTACTGAACCAAATTCAAGAGTTTATTGAAGTCTTTTGAGCTTTGTGAATCTAATTTATATCTGTATTTTATGAATTCGTTTTTAGTCAAACACTTAAAAAGGCAAGCAATGAATGTATCAGTGCAATAACCTGACTCTTGCAATTGCGCATTGGTATACTTTGATCTATCCAAAAAATCTTTTTTGTTTGTACAAGTCTTTGCTGTTCTGAGTATTTCGGAATAAATGGTTCGGAATAAATCTAACAACGGCCCTCTCACGCTCCTTTCTTGATACTTGATACTTTATTACATGACAAGCATGTACAAAAGAAATTGCCAGCAAACATCTAGCAATGAACCACAAGTAAAGTAGAAAAGACGAACATTATCCCATGCAGTTCACAATTTGTAAAACAGCGAAATCTGTAGCAACATATGGCGAAGAACAAAATGGTCAAAGAAAAGAGACTGACGAAAAAGAGAAGAAAGAGGTGGAAATAGCGAAATTTACTAGAGCATCATCCGGTTTCTTAAAGTACCATTAATCCAAGATGCGATTGAGATAGGTTTTCAAGGAAATAGCCGAAACAGGGAGCGGTCTATGTTTTGACAAAGTTAAATATATGGATCCAGCACGGTTGACAAAGAAGTTATGCCGAAGACCACCGCGGGCACTTTTGAAACTAATCTTACTAAGGCTTCCTCTAGTTACTGATGGTAGGATCTGGAAAAAATGATTAGAATTTACCTGTACCTGGCCATTGAGTATTTTACTTACCATAACGACATCATTAACCTTTCTCCTGACTGAGAGAGTTTTCAACCCGAGTAGTTTATTACGAGAGGAGGAGTCCGGCACCGATGTGTAAGAGAAACCAAGGCAACGTAAAAATAGTTTACGCGTGAAGCTATTCTGAACGGCCTCTAGCCTTTTGATAGAAGACTGCTTGCACGGGTTGAACACTGTTGTTCCATACTCTAGGATTGGTCTAACATATTTTTTATACGCGGCCAGCAGCACTTGCGGATTGGTTGAGGATAGAGCTTTGAATATGTTGTAAATTCGTCTTTGTGCTGAGAGTGAAATTTTTTCGCAATGAGTGGTGAAATCAAGCCTACTAGAGAGAGATGCTTGAGATGAAAGCCCAAATCCACTGTCGAATCCACCGGTGTGAGATTGATGCCGTTGATTTCGTATGAGGAAAGTCCATTCCTGGCTCCGAGATGTAGTACTTTCGTCTTCTCAGGACAGAGGGGGAGGCACCATTCGATAGACCAACGGATGAGAGTATTGATTGCTGCGCGAATTTGGAGGACACCTTCTTCATTACCAACCTCGGCATAGATTTTCAAGTCGTCGGCAAAAACTTTGCATTTAACTCCGCACGTAGACATGAGGGAAGGGATTTCATAGGTGTAGATATTGAAAAGGATGGTAGAAAGAACAGAGCCTTGCGGAACTCCACTAGGGGCGGGTTGATTGGTAGAGTAGGAGTTATTTATTCTAACTCGAAAGGAACGATTATGAAGAAAGCTACAAATCCATTTAACAATATGTGGCTCCAGACCGACTGCTATCATCTTTTTTTGGAGGAGAGCGTGCGATACTCTATCAAAAGCTTTTGTAAAGTCAAAGTATATTATATCTACGGGTATATTATGGTCCAATGAAGTCGTCCAATCGTTGATAGCTTCTAGCATGTGGGTTTCCGTAGATCTGCCGCGGATGAATCCGTGCTGATCACAGGACACAATTGAGTGAGATTGAAGATGATTAACAATGTGTTTTTTCATAATTTTCTCGAAAATCCGAAGAAAAATGGACGTAATACTTATTGGCCGGTAATTTTTGACGGAGGAAAGAGGGGGCTTTTTGGGAATGGGTACCACAAATGAGTGTCTCCAACGTTCTGGTACTTCAGCGGTCATAAGGCTCAAGTTGAAAATAACTGAAAGTGGATACGATAAGAACGGCGCTATTTCTTTAATGAATTTTAACGGAATGCCATCAGGGGTTACAGTAACGGAAGAAGGCCAACTTCGCAATATTTTTTCGATTTCCTCCTTATCATACCATAGGGTAGAGGGCATAGTAGGAAAGTGGGCGACGCGCTGCACGTTCACTTCGCCACTTTCGACTGTCATATGCATGTAAACACTGGCAAAGTGCTTGGCGAAAGCTTCAGCTTTATCATGATCGGAGAAAGCAATACCATCATCGTACACCAGAGATTTTATGCCAGGCTTGTCCCTCAGTTTGGAGTTCATAAGTTTGAAAAAGGCATTGGGCCTCTTAGATTCTAACACTTTCTTTTCCACAGAAGCATTATATTTACGCAACAATTTGAGGAATTTATGATTATTTGCTCTATAGGTACACCAATCACTTTCACTGTTAGAAAGAGTAGCATTTTTCCATAATCGAATGCGTTTTCTGTTCATGGATACAAGGTACTGCGGCATCATCAGTTTATATGGGAAGATTTCACGAAGGGGAGTAAAACTATGTAGCACATGATTGATTATTTGAAGCAGCATCTCGTATTTTTCATTTACTGTTTCGACAGTGGAAAGGGAGCCTATCCAATCAATATCACTAAGGAAAGAGAAGACGGAAGAGTAATCGGTACTTTTGAGGTCAAGACCGTATCTAGGGGAACGCTGGACGCGATGTCTTTTTAACACGGCTGTTACTGAATGATGATCGCTAGCTCCTATAGGGGGTGTGTCCTTACGTTCGTTACTAGATAGTGATCGTTGCACAAAACCAAATCGAGGGTGTTGCCATCTCTAGTGGGCTGCTTGACTAATTGGCGGTAATTGTACGAATTGCACATTTCCAGAAAGGATCTATGCAAAGCTGAGCATGTGTCGTTATTGTAGGTTTTTCCTATGTCCGGCAGATTGAAATCACCTACTAATATGGAGGAAAGCTCACTAGCAGAGAGATCACCTATGCACTTGAGTAATTGTTGAAAAGATTGCTGAGTACAACTGGGAGTACGATAGACTACAATGAGTCTGAACGCGTCGGAGTCTAATGGGAATATATCACATGCGAGGATTTCATAGGCGTCCTCGACAGATTCACCGAATACCAAAACATGGTGAAGGTCCTTGCACAAAAGTACCGCAACCCCTCCTCCTCTCCTACACGTGCGGTCACATCTGATAGTGTCGTAACAGTTGCAAAGATTACCAAGGAGGGGAGCAATGTCATTTGCCTGCTTAAGCCAGGTTTCCGTAAGTGCAACTATAGAAAAGGAAGACTTAATAAGGTGGAATTGGAGGTCGTCGGCATTTTTTAGTAGAGATCTAATATTGGCTAGTAGGAAAGTCAGTCCACTTGTTTGTATCCGGAGAGGCTCTAGCAGTTTTCCGAGTTACCGAGAGGAGAGTTTGCATGTAACATTGGAGGAGAAGACTGATGGGTAGAGGCACTGCGTAACGACTTTCTATAGCGTTCGCATCGCAAAGCATTCATGAAACTTATTCATTGTTGTTATTTGGTTCGCCTCTTTCATCCACTCCCTTTTCTCGTCTTTGAGATAGTTCACGAATAGTGATGATTGCGCAACAGTAAAACATACAAACTTGTAGATTACGCTTCCAAAACGACACAATGGCCTCTCAGATCGCTAATATGATCCTCGTCGAGATAATTTAACCATGCCATGGTTTGAAATTTCTCATGTACCATTTTGAATCACAAAAAAGTATGGAAAGCACCCAAACAAGTACAGTGAAAACTTTTGCTTTTTGCCATGGTAGAGAAATGGAGCATTCGGACAAGATCTAGAGGCAAGGGGCTAGTAAAAGAACGAAAAAAGAAGAGAAGTAAAAAAGCTTTAAGGTTGCATTAATACCTCAAATGCGATCGGTAGCAGACGGAGCCTATCCTTATAAACAAGTGTTTGGGGTCAATTTCTTATTCTCGTCTGCGCTTCCGCACATGTTACCAAGAGCACTACTGCTTTGTTTGCGGTTTGGACATCTCGCCAGTTTTGGGAAGTTAACTGTGCCATAATCAAAACATACAAACGAACCATGCTATTCGATTCCACCATACTACCTGTAACACAGAGTAGGATTTTTTTTGTCCGCTTCTCATTGGTTGAAAAAAATTGCAAGTTTCACTCTACTATAGTCAAATCTCGCTGACTTTTTCACATCGTTAGCGATAACACCATTCTAAAAGTATAATCAGAAGAATGAAACATAACTGCATCGTGAGAGGTTTCGATTTCCCTTATGTGATGCTGTGTCTTATGTTTGCCATTCAATCGCTGACGACGAATTCGTGCGTTTGTAGGTATAGGCACGCACAGGATTGGTAGCCACTTGGAACCGAGCGCCCCACATGTGGGCTTGAGCAAACGAGTACTGCCAATGTTTTTCTTTCTGAACCAGTGTGTGAAAGTTCTTAATAACATCAGAAAATGGGTGCAGTCAAAGAGGAGAATGTCATCGAATGCTTTGCAAAATCCAGGTAGATATATCAGTGTGCGTACCCTCGCCATTGTGTTGCGTCAAGTCATTCATAGTATATAGCGTGGCAATCACAAAAAATTCAGTTCTCCGGAATCCATGCTGATTATTGGATATAATAGAGTGCGACACTAAGAGCTACGCTATGAATTACACGGTCGAAAAACAACACAATTCCAGAAGCGAGTAGGACTGCAGCAAAAGTATGGTCTACTTTATTAATATAAATAACATCAAACGGGACTTTATTAATATAAATAACATCAAACGGGAGTGAGCAACGTGGAAATCTGTTATTGATATCTTAGTGGAATTTATACTGTAAGAACACAGATGCAGCAGGGTTCACTATCTCTTTAGAAAAATACTGGAGAAATGGCTGCAATATTTCTTTAAAAATTTACTGGAGAAATGGTGTGCTCAGTGCCACCGAGTCAGTTAAACTGTGAACAACTATGGCAAGTACATTTCACGAATTTTCGACCTTGTAATACAACTTCAGAATTTTTCTCACTCCAAAAACCACCGCAGTTGTTTGACACAACATTGAATCAAACCGGAACCTGTGCAACTCGCTCCATTCCAACGCTCACGTGTCGTTTGCGGAAGTATTTCGTCTCATTTGAATTTTCTGAACTTATCCATTCCCGAAGACCGTCTGCAGTACTCGGCATGGAATTGATGCCGTAATGGTTAGTGACATGTGGCAGCTCTAATTGCATGTCAAATTCCACACCAATACCTGCCCAACTGAGGCTTCAACTCTTTCAAATAAGCTGTAACATCTTCCTGTAAACGGAATACTCTAATAAAAAATACGTCTTTCACAATAGCAGAGTGGAGCATTTTCTATGTAATTGCAGCAGAACCTCAACAGTCAACGTTGCATGAGCCAAATTGTTGCTGACACAAAAAGTGAATTTGTTATGGGCGTGCAGCAAACTTTAATGTATGCTTCAGTCGATTTAAATCGGTTGATGAAGTTAAATCGGTGACACAGACTGCAATAAAAAGTATAGTCCATTTCGAAAAAACTGATTGGGCGTGTCCCACGGACTTGGGTGAATGGCGAGAGTGGGAGTACGTGGCGCGAGTGAGAGTGTGTGGCGGGGTGAGAGAATTGAGAGAGTTTGATACACATTCATACAAGTCGGTAGGACACGCCCAATCAGTTTTCCTGAAATGGACTGTATATCATCTTTACGATGAGCACGGCCGATTGCACTCGGTAAATTTCTGAGAAAATAATGGTTGAAGAAATACTATGCCAGACACTACTGTGAAATAATTATAATACAAGGTGGTGGCCTATATATAAAGAAAAATAAAGATTGCAATGGCGGTAAACAATTTGATAATCTATTATTAATACCAACGAAAGAATGTATTATATCATAAGAAACACAAGAGCACAAACTTATGCTATGTTTGTTTCGGATACCGCTTCCCAAGCTCTTCTAAACGTTTCTTTGCAGTATGTTTGCACATCTGCGCATCTACAGCCTCCGTTCAATTCCCGTACCAATTGAAACGCAATATATTTGTGCGACCTTAATTTATGTCCCTATTGGTTCTTCTTCTTTCTTGCTTTCTTTTCTCAACTTTACCTTTTTCAGGACTGCAAGTGAACGCCTAACAACAGCACACAAACATGCAGACTGCAGCTCACAGTATTGAAAAATAAGGTTCATGGAAAAATGCTTGAGCTTATTAATTTGTGACCATCCTCATAGGGCAACCAGTCATGACTCAAAAGCATACCACGCCATAGTCAAATTAGTGGCTTACTTTCTTGGGGCACGCTGATACTTGACTTAGTGCTCAGGCTGCACCTTTCTTGCGGCTGCCGGTTTACCCTTATGGTGATGTGTTTGCTTGAACACAACCAAGCTACGACCACCCAACAAAATCACACTGGCCTTAAAGGCATACCACGCGATAATGAAATTGGTCGCTTACGGCCTCGGGGCAGGTAGATCCTTGGATGGTTGTGACGGGCGCACCCTTTTCGCGGCGCCACGGCTCACCCTCGCGGCGCACGGCCCGGTCGACCTCATCCGAGCCGCTCCCACCGAGCCGAAAAACGCCCGGCGTTGGGCGAACCGAATTCCAACGACACTCCAGAGAACGGAGGCGCGCTATCTGCACCCCATTGTCTTCTGGATTGTCGTTGGAAAATAGTCGAACAGCTGTTCTCCATGTGCTGTTTCTGTTTTCATGTTTTCTTTTCGTTATTCTTCTCTTACAATGCAGTTTCCTTGTTTGTTTATTGTGTCTTTGGATGTTTTCATTAATGTCTGATTTTTCAATAGACCTGTGGCCTGCTCTTGTTCGTGTTCTCTCCGAATGGAAAGAAACAATGTGGAATTTGCAACCGCACGAGCTGAGAACTCCTATGCTTGGTGAGCATTTGATTGTGTTTGGTGTCCATCGTATTTTATCCCGCTTTCTCCCTCACTTGATATTATTTCCCTCCATTTCCTCCTTTATTGACACTGAAAATAATTGTTTCTTTCATTTACCTGTGTTGGTGTTATTCTAATTTCATTATTCTAGATGGCCTCTCTTTTTTGATACCGTTGGAATGTTTTTGACTCTCTACAATCATATTCAGACTGCGTGGTCTCAATTGGAGCTCAGAAGGGTATGTTTTCCCGTTTTCTTTTGACTGTGAGCACCTTTTACAGAAAAGTTCACTTTACCTGGTTTTTTTTCGTTTCAATAATACGTTGGTGTTGCAAAGTAAATTTGGGATTGGTGGCTATGTTATAAACTATGTTATGCTATGTTATAGTCACTTGCTGTGTTCATGTCTGCCGTTTCCCATCTCATGACTGAAGAAGTTGTAGTGCTGCTTTTAGGAGGTCCTGTGTGTCGTGTAGGAAAAACTTGGTGAGTCTTTTGACAGTGATATTTCGTTGCATAATGATAGTTTCCTTGACACCTCGTTTAGTTCATTTAACCGTCCGTGCTTTTATTAACGAGTTTGTGGAATCCTTGTTAGCGAGTTTTGGAATGTTGTTACGGTTTTTACTTCATAGGGAATTATATGCAGTAGTTTTCTTTTAATACAAGTGAGTATAATCTCCTAGATCATTCAGGTGGTTGATGCTGCCCAAGATGTCACCGATTCTGACAAGGCAGGCGCTGCAGGAATGGAGGTAAGTTCTGTGAACCATTCGCAGTTGCGCTCATGATATTCTTTCTGGGAACTCGGAGTACTCACCTCCCTCTAATCTCTATTTCCCTGATCTCGATGTATTTCGTTCTGTAGGTGGTCTGTTTTAGGTCTCATCTGAGGTTACCGGAATAATGAAGGAGGTGATCGACTACGTTTTACTGTGGAATAACTCTTCAACAACAGAGGTGTCTTTGCCTTTATTTTTTCATTTGTTTTGCAGTTTTTCGATCACTTATATTCAGTAATAGTAATAAGAAGTTGTTCCTTTTTTGAGAGTATTGCGACGATGAATTGCAGGTTCTCCGGTCCGACCCTCTTCTCGTGCTTTATCCAAAAGTTGTCCGCTTGTTTTCGAAATGTTCGTGCTTTCTAGAAACCCAGTGTTTCAAGTAGTGAATGTGTGGTGCTGCTGTTCGTGCATCGAAGTTCAACCTCCTTCTTGCTTGGAAGAACCGGCTGGGGCTACTCACACTATTGTTGATGGTATTTTTTAAGTTTATTTTTTATATTTCTCACGTCCTTTCTATGCGCATTTTTAGTAAATGGAGAATCGACGGTTATAAGTTCGTTTGACGTCTTACGTGGAGCGGTTTCTACTCACCAACCGCTGTGGCGACTGATTGCGGAGTTGTTCTCTGCCAGTAGTGATATCTATTGCAATTCCTATTGCTTCCTGAATCTAGTGATTTCACGATGATGAGAGATACATTGTTGTGCATATGAGAAAAACTTTTGTATGATGCGCCTCTTGGGTGAGATCGTGTTCAGTTGTTTTCATCTCACATGAATTCTAAGACAATTTTCAGGTTTATTTTTTCACTTTTCATTTTCGTCCTCATAGATAGCGTTGATCGCACCTTTTACGCATTACTTGTAGCAGGTGCTCGTGCATGAATCATTATATATGCGCATATTTAGTTTTCTCTTTCAACGTACATATGAATCACTTGCAATTGCTCTTAGCTTCTAACTTTCTGCCTAAGTGTCACAGCTGGTCGAACTAGAGACGATGATGAGATCAAGCGGGTAAAGAACATGCAGTGCAGAAGCAAAATCATGTGAAAGAAAATTGTATGCTCAGACAACTGAAATGCAGTGCAGAAAATATACCAAAGAAAAAACTAGATAGCAACTCACCTTGGCTAGGAAATCAGCACAGTAGAAAACAGAAGAATACAATATAGTGAACGTAGACAGAAAATTACTGATCACCACAACATGAATTCATAATTGTAAGCAATAACAAACAAATGTTGCAACGGAGAAATCAGCTGGGTGGTCGTTTTCGATCGAAACATAGAGGATGGCAAGAAGCCAAGTTTTGGAAAACTCGTCCAAACCCCCATTTCCACGGCACAATTCTCGTCCGACCCTCTGAAGATGAGGTTCCCACTTTCGATGTTCTTGGTGTTTTTTGCTGGTTTTTTCTCTGCTATTGAGTAACTTACCGGCCCTACGTCCATTTTTGAGCGCGAACATGGTCAATTTTTTATCGTGTGGTATGCCTTTAAACAAGCGAATTTCCATTGTGGCACTCACTTAGAGAAGGAAACTTGCGATAAGGGAAGATAACTGAGTAACAGCCATTTTGATGACGAAGGCAGCTTTTGGAAATTCATTCGATAAGGACCAGGTGTGATTTGGTTGAATGGGAGTGGCGTGGTTCTTTTGAAGCAGGCAACAACACCATGAGGGAGCATCATGAAGCTGCAACAAGGTGCAGCCTGAGCATTCATTCAAAAACCCACCTGCCCAAGAAGATGAGCCGCTAACTTGATTATCGTAGGTGTATTCAAATCCTTCTATGCACCGCTTGAAATGGATTTCTCGACTTGCCATGAAAGGAATAATGCAGACATGTCAAGAAGGAAAGAGAAGAAGCTAGCGATAAAGGAAAAAAGAAAAGAATTAAGACGAAGAAGTGTTAATTAGTACAAGGACAGCTCAAATAATCACACAAGCAATGCGTTTTTCTGTCCCGTCCATGCTTTACCAGGTGGCACCTGTCCAGTTTCCTGAGAGCTGCAGGGTAGCTGTGCCATAATTCCAGCAGTATGATATGATGATGTAGTATGATGGACCGATTCCGTCACATTACCCATATCATCGAGTAGAAGTTATCTGTACTCATTGGAAAGAAAGTGCAAATTGCACTTTGTCTGAAGGTCAGTGGTTTTTTATGTCTCCCCGATAAAACGCCATTCCAAAAACATAATTCGTTCGGACAAACAATCGCATCAGGCAAGGGTTTTGATTCAAATAATGTGGGTGATTCGTTCATTATGAATACTGTTAAAGCGCTGATGGTGTATTGACGAGGGTGTAAAAATATACACCCACATTTTAATAATTTGAATATCCATTAGCACGTAACACACCACGCAAGCCATGTGTGGGCAGCGGGCTGGCGACCATGTCAGATCGTGCACCCCATATGTGGGATGTATCAAATAGGTACTGCTTCCGCTTTTAATGCTACATGATTGTGCAGAGTTTATCATCACATCAAGAAAAGGGAACAATCGACAAGAACACGTCATACTTCAACAAAAGAGGTGCTCGATTGAAGGCGCTGGTGGTTATGCCAAATGTATTACAAAAAAATCACGCTTCGTGAGTTGTGGCAGCATTTCTTTGAACGCCTCCAGGTTCACTACTGGGATTGATGTGGACAGTCATGATTATAACTTGCGATGTTAGCAAATCCGTTCTAGAGAGCTTGCTTCCTTCACTGTTTCTTTCGTTGACAGCTATATAAGCTCTATCATTTGTACGTCAATTATTCCAGTATTGGACCGGAAAGAACGCTCGTCTTTCCTATATGAGCTGTTTTCTCACGAGTGAATCAATGAACACGCGTTCAAAAGCTGCCACAACACTCCATGTAGCCCACATGGCGAAAACTGAGCGAGTTCAAATCAGGGCAAACCTGATGTTGAGTATTCATGAGAACTGCGAAGTATCGCTCCTATGTAGGTGGACATGGCTATCGAAGAGATCAGAGTAGAAGTCGTAGATGACGTCTTCCATTACCCTTCGGGAAGCAGTGATTGTACCGTCCAGACGATTCAGCCCATTTTGCTCTTATAACTGGCGAAACCCTGAATGCACTGCAGATGCTCCTCCTAGCCTCTGCTGGTTAAGCCAGCACTGCTTCTCTTTCCTCCTCGAAATCCTCTTTTATCCGCTCTCTGCACTGCTTCGCAAGTTTAGACGTCAGTTTGGATTCACTGCGGCTCGTGCTGCTCCACTTTGACGTGTCATCTCTCTGCCCTCCTGGCACCATCGTGAATATATTCAACAAGAAGGTTGTATTCGTCATCGATAATTTCGATAACGGAATCCTCCCATAAACCGGGAATGAGGCGGAGTGGTCATAGTTGATGATTCCTTCCCCCCCCCCTCCTCCCTCTTCTCATATGGATGAGAATATTTTGCGCGAATAAGTTTTATCCCGTATGGAACTTCGGAATAACAAGGACGTCGATCATCCAAAACCTCTGATTGAAGACGGTATGATCCCAACATCGCCGTATATGGGGTTCCCTTACGCTCAGAGAAATGAGGCCCATTCTTACTGCTGTTTTCGGCAAAATGAAGACATGAGTAGCTTTCCAGACTCTGTCGTGAGGCTGTGTATACTCTGGCTAAATAGCCATGAAATACCGCAATAGACTTAGGGCTTGTTTATTTTAGGCGACTCCCAACAGCATCTCCCAGTCGTGGGCAAGCAACCTTTTGGCTGGAGTGAATGCAGGATACCAACTGCACCATAGAGAACCCTCCATCCCCACGTATGCAAAAACGTCTACATGGATACAGAGGATATGGATCAGCCCAACACAGCACACACAGGGATTTCATCCCCTGTATGCACCTGCGTATCAGGAAATGTACATGGTGGCTTTTAGCCCGCGATAACCCCTCTATCGGCCTTCTGAGGTGTACGCCAAATCGAGGGCAGCGATGGCATAGTGACTGGTGGCGCACACTTCCATACTCATGGTTCGACTATCATTTCTCTCAACGACGCCCACACAGGCCAACCAAGCCTTCTATCCCTCCTGAGTCGGTGAATCGGTATCCCAAATTCGTATGGCAGGATAAAACCTTACATCATGATATAAAATCAAACTGACAAATACAGCCACAGAAGCACAGATACAGAATCAGCAAAAAATCGCATTATAAGAATACTGGTCGTTGTCAAAGAAGTGATCAGTTCCCAACAGCTGGAGCGACATTACTATCTAAGCCGGTCCATACACACAATCCCTGCTTGCGTGTAAGGAGATGGCCCCACAGATAAATTATGCATTTTATTGCGTTCCCTGATGAATATTCGATCTTGATTACACCTGTCCCACACACATAAAGAAAAGAAGCTATAATATTCAACCCAGGGTACATGGATCAGGTTTATTCGGCGACTCAAGTCCAGTGGGAGTGTATAAGCACGCCACTGCTTACGCCGAAGTGTACGTCTTTTGTATGGAAGCTATTTGTCTCGTGTTGAAATTGACTTACCGTCCTACACTCATAGTTTTCAAATGTGCTGCCTTGCAGCGTCTAGAGCTGCACTAATATTCTGTGTCTTACTTTTGATTACGCACCAGCCTTTTGGGGTAGCAGTTGGAATGCAAAAGGGAATCCTGTTTATGCGTATGGGTGAGTCAACTCTTCAATTAGCTGCTAGAGTGAATAATATAATGGGTGTGGAAGACATGAGTTCAAAAGAATAGACGGTGGTCTACACCAAATTCAAGTGACCAGCGAAAAGCTTTATTGATGACCAACGAAATTGAGCAATGAACTCGTTGTCGGAGCTTCAGTTGATGCAATCTATTGTCTGTCCTTTGAATTTCGAGGCAAGATTCAAATCTCCAATGTTGTAAGTTTGAACTGGTTTGTCTCCTTTTGTGATGTATTTTTTAGGAATATCAAGAGATATTTTTTTGTAGCAGGGCTGAAATATGGAACAGTCAATAATTGTGAACTGTATGGTGAATCGGATAAGAGACACAATAGTTTAGTGTTGATCTGCGTTCAGAGTGCGCTGTATGCTTGTACTCGAAACGCAATAACATGTTCGATTTTTCAGCTGGTATATTCAATTGCAAGGGTTATGCTTTGTACGCTGAGTAGCTCTACCAGAAATTGATGGATCTCAAAGACGGTAAGGTAAATGTGAACGATAAGAACCTCTAAAGTGGGTCACCCAAATCAAAGCTAGGGATCCAGGAAGATTATACGTGGCAGGGTCCTTGGTAAAAAGAGCGCCCCTGAATTTGAGGAGACGTCAACTCTAAGTTACACCTCTTTTATCTCAGCTAGCCGCTTTTCTCAACCTGTCCAAAATCAGCTGTGGGAAGAGGCTTATTTCTCAGGTTTGTGCTGTATCATTTCGTTTTTTCTTCTCTGCGTGCTACTAAACACCTCCACTTTCGTATGCTGTAATTTTTCCGCATTCCATCTTAACTACCCCTACCACAACCTTCAGCGGAAGTGATAGGATCTTCGTCTAACAGATTAGCTACTATATATTCTGCTATTTTCAGCCCAAATGGACCGACCTCAAGCTTTTTAAAAAGCTCTGAATTCGTGGTTTTAATTCAAAGCCTTCTTTCCTCTTCTACTGTCCGAGCATGACTACATGAAGCTGGTAGCTGAATCTCCATCATCATCCTTACCTTTCCCTTGTGCCTGCCCAGACACTAATGCAAAGGAACACGGAATCACTTCCTTACCCCTTTGTAGTCACACTTGTGGTAGATGTTGACTTTCGGGTCGATTCTGGTGATCTCTCGTTTCGATCCAGACACGCGAAACCTTCCTTGGCCGTTCGTTCGTTTTTGATCCAATTTACTATCGAAAACTGCAATATGCTCAAGTATTCAAATTTATTATTCTTCTAACTATGTTAAAAAAACTGCTTGAAGGCTGCTTAGCTGACTTACTGAGTCCCTTGTCGTATAGCTTCACCTTCACATCTTTCATCGGTTGCCCATTACAATTAAGTGTGCCTTCAACTGCTATCGACTGCAGTCGACCGATGCCGAAAATGCTGTCGCAAAGGGGGAAAAGAGTAAGCATAAGAATGAATGTCGGATGCATCTGAAATCTCAAAGTAACTATGTATTTGAAAGCTGCAGCTTTCATGAGTGATTCTGAAGCAACAGAGAAAGAGGAACTTAAGAGGCTTCACCACTTAATCCAAATAAAGTTCGGGGAGGAAATATCAGGCTTAGGGAATCTTCCTAAACAAAAATGTCTTCGATTTCAAAATATTAGCTTTTTAATGAATCCTTATCATTGGTATTACTTTCCCCATCATGGCCTAAAGTGCTGTTCTGCGATCAAGCAAATTTTCGATTGGCATGGTCCTAACTGCGACTATTAAAAACACCGAAAGGGGATAATTTTGGCTTACAGTAGAATAGACGTAGGGTGGACGGATTCAAGTGGCCGCCATTGCACAAACTCGCCAATTTGACGCTTTAGCAAGGTGCCAAAAGGAGATGTTTCTATTATGAATTTGTTTTTTCCTTTTACTTTTAACTTTATTCTTTCTTATATTGTTTCTCGATGTGCTTACATGAATGCTAATAAAGTTAGGAATGGCCACTCCACTGCGCTGGGAGTGAGGTGCTACAACTAACGTTGGCCCGCGGCCGGTCTCCTACAGCGGACAACTCGGAAAGTCAGTGTGTTGGATGCGAATGGGATGCGAATACACACCGCAGCTTTGCGCTTTTAAGTCCGGGTTTCTTCGCCTATTATCGCTTTTAACCTTGAGTGTTCATTGCAAGATGCTCATTTCTTTGCATCTTCTCTTGTTTCGGACCCCTTCCGGTTCTTAGGTCAAAGGGTGCAGATTTTTTCTCGGGTTTGGGGTGACCATTAAAGTTTTTTTGTTAGGATTGTATATGAAAGCACACATCGCGATGATCAGCTGGGTCGACTCAGCTTCTTGGAACAATAGATCCATGAGTGAGTAGTCACGCTGCACTTTTTCCTCGTCACCACGGCGCCCTATCACGGCGCTACACCTGTTTGAACCTACTTCGACGCCGCCCGCTTAAGCATCCTTATTGGTCAACTGAGCAACAAGGTGGCGTCGGAGTGGGGTCGTAAAGGTAACATAATTGAATGAGTTCGGTTCTAGAGGATAGCACATGGGATAGCACTATATGCACGTTGCTCAATTTCTGGCCACTCAGATTTCGCTACGTAAGCAGGAGCGTAGTGAACTCTGGCTTTGTGTACGATTAAGGATCGGCATAACGCTTGGATCCAGTCAATAAGCTGGCCACAGGAGACTACATTAGTGGATGATTCTATCAAATGAGGTCACCAATGCTTCAAACAGATGGCGTGCAATGATGCAGTGCCCTGCGTCGAAAATTTTCTGTCATGTTCGAAATAAGAATATCCATAGCTATTCATCTGAACTGTTAGGAGATTTTAAAACGGAAGGCCACCTTCATGGAGAGTTTTTACCTTGACCAATAGTCTACAGGGCAGATTCACAGCATTCGTTATCGTGATAAATATGCCACCACACTCTTTCGTAAAAAATCACGTGTAACTCGAATAGAAAGGCAGCAATTTTGAACAAAACTGAAAAGCCCACATCGAAAATCAGCTGTGTTGCGAAATAGCAGGGTGGAAAAGTAACCACATCTGGGGGAAAAATGAGAAATGAAGCGCTTGAGTTTGCTCATAGAAAGACGAGTCACATTCTACAATTATCTAGAACAAGTGGAAATTTTTAGATCATGTATTGGAATCATAGACCGTAGATCTGAGGATTCCTATATGAGTCTGAAAATGTCCATCTGTGTGGTTTTATTCACCCAAACACATTCGCGAAAATGAGCTGGCGGATATGGAAGGCCTATTGGAGAGCTGTATGAGGAAGCCCTCATGAGTTGGATCATTCATACAATTGGTCAGTATTAAATATGTCCTTGCACGGAAGATGTGAAAATAAGGGCCACAGATCCTTCAGTGCAAGGCGCTCAGCGACCTTCGTCGCTCTGAACCCCACTCAGTGGATCTACCGCCTCGAACAGACCTAGCAAATCTTTTACGATCGCGCAATCAGGACCAGTTCGTTCGAGAAAATAAAAAATACATCGGCTATATCACACAACGAATAGTGAAAATCGGTGAAACTGAGTATAGCAGAACAATCTCTCATGCAACTTTGTAGCAGAGCAAAACGCACCAGTAACTAGTTTCCTGCTCCTAAATAGCGTTCGTTGTTTAAAGGGTTACTACGCGATAATCAGGTTAGCCGCTCACCTTCTTGAAGCAGGTAGACTGACCCTTGGATAGCTGCTTAAAGTGCACCTTTGTTGCGACGTTACAGCGCACACTTACGCCACTGCCCACTCTGACTCCACCATGCCGCGCCCATCCAGCCAAATCACACCTGGCAATGAACAAGCCAATCTCCAACGTGGCGCTCACACGTGGCGAAGGTAGCTTCCGGTCCATCATGATAAGTTAGTTAAGACAGAAGTTTCAATGGTGGGTGACAATACTAGCAGGGCGAATCAGGTGATTTCGCAGAAAATCTGAGTGATATCACCAAGCTAAAATTTGTTTTTGGGCTGCAGACTACGTCTAGGGGATCTCATTTCTGATGTTGTTAGGGCTTTATGCTCGCTTTTCTTCTCTGACGGGCGGATCAGAACCTTTGCATTCAGTAGCGGTCACGATAACGCTTACAAGTTATCGCGTGGTGCGATGTGCACTGAAAAATGAGTTTCTCTTTTACCCACTATGTGGTATTTGCCTAACAAGGGACATGCGAAGTTTCACGCGAAAAAAGTGAGAATGTGGCTGAGATGCAGCTCCTCAAAGTGGTGGACGACAGGGCGGGCACTGATTCTGAGGGCCCTCGGACACTACTTCGAGGAGTTGTATCATAGCCGGATTCTCACTTTTTCGCGCGAAATTTTGCATGCGGCCCTTGTGAGGCAAACGCAGCATAAATATCTGGGTGACAGAGAACCTCATTTTTTTTGTATACGTTTCAAGTGAGCTTTCATATTCTACCAAACGAGCATCATCAATAGCGATTGCGATGCATGGACCATCACACATGTTAGCTAATACGAATTTTTGTGATGCGATGTTACAAACCTTCGACGAGTTACGCCTGTAGAGTACACTTTGGGGGCTACTACCACCTAACATATAGCATGTGAATCGAGCTTTATGGCATTGTTTGCATTGCGACATACTCTACAACTCCACCAACATTCAAAGTATACCAGGCAGTTTTTTTTCACAGGTGAAGTGAGGAACACGAGAAACAAGTGATTGCAGAGAAGAGCATTGAAGGAATGGCAGCCGGACGGTCGCATTTGTGGTTATACGTTCCATTCATAGGTTTTTCCAGTGCACGACAAATATGGAATGGTGCTGCTTTATCAATTCACGAGCGTAGCCAACGCCATAATAGCATGGAATATGTGGGCAATTTCACGTACATAAATGTATTCGCTATTTTGAAATACCTCATTCAAAGGACATAGAACCGTAGAGGGCACATGTTGAAATCTGAAGAAAATAGAAAGGTAAACAAAACCATGATGACTGTACCGGGGGAAGAACTTGATTTTATATGGAGCAGACACGCCTTTTCTCGGCGATTAAATTTTACAGTTTGTTTTATATGAAATTACGTAGATCCTTCAACGCGCATTTCAAGCATGTAATGACTCTCAGGAATCGGCCCAAGGTAAAGAGATTTTCGTGCTACGATGTCTGATTCACAATTCGCATCGACTGTATAAAAGACAACTAATTTGTATTCAATTATGGAATGGTGACGTTTCCAATAACATGGTTGATGGAATGGTGACGTGTCCAATAACATGGATTATGTAGATGCTAGGAACCATCCTACATCCAGAACTACTTTTCTTCGTAGCTAACCATTCCTCGTATGGTATTACTTCTAGTCATACTCGACAAAAAAAGGGATGGCGCAAAAGTGTTGAGTGCTTGGCAACGCCTTGCCACATAAGAATAAAAATGGTAGCAACATAAATAGCAAAAGCAAGTGGTTAGCAAAAATTTACAACAAACATATTACAGATCATCATGCAAATCGTCCCATGCCAGGGCACTCCCAGGTGCCGGGGAAAATAGCCGCCTCAGCACTACCGCCCCCCCCCCCCCCCCCAATACGGCGACCAAGTACGACTCCCCTCCCCCTATAACCTGTACAATACCAGTAACTGTTGCCGGATTGCATAATTGCAATGTTTTTATTGCTATATATCCTTTCCTGAGGCGAAAAGATTTTTATTTTACATTCTGTCACACGGTTTTGTGGTTAATTACCCTTTTGCATCTCATCTGCTTATTGAAAGTTGAGATTTTAGTGCTTATCGCTGACCTTTAAAGGAACGACTTCCCTTTCCATCAGGTCTGATACGACCTCCCCACTGATGAGGAATTCTGGACTCTCGAAGTACCCTGTCCTGTGCTCTCCTAAGGCCGCGTTCATACTCTTCGGTGCCGGCGTCAGGGTGTGGCTGCATCCCTCTGAGTCTCCGCTTATGCCACCTTGCCTCGTTGCCTGCGTCGTCTCTGCACCTTCCCCGTGCCACTCTTACTCGCTGCTTGTGAATTCTGCCGGCGCTGTGTATGGATGCAGCCTAAGAGGAGTCTTGAGGAAACCGTTCGATTTTTTTTTTGTAGTAGCGTAGGTTTTTTTGCGTTCCATGACCATCGAAAAGGAATTGAAGAGGAACTTAATGTGCAGGTAATCTGTAGGGACCTCGGTGGGAGCCCCAGCACTCAATTTATCTGATGATATCCGAGTCAGGACCAATCAGCATGGCCAACTCAATGATGATATTGAGGCGGAGACTCACTCCCTGATAAGGCTCCACTTTGGCGTCAACGATATTGAGAAGAATGCAGCGCCGACCCACAAGGCATGATCACGGCAACTGTGGTCGCAATACAGACCACCAAGTTGTCTACCTCGCAGCTATGAGCACCAAACAACATGAACGTTGGCCCGCTCAACATTCCTTCTATACTTTGTTCCTGAAGGGTGAAGAGTTAACCACTCCTTAATATCTATTCGATCATCTGTTTCCTTCCTTTGGGACCATTTGCACGATGGGACCCGCGTCTGACGACACACTCTCTCACTTACCGTCTTCCTCAGTGCGTATGGGCTAGAAGCGATCTTAAACAGGATTCTAGAGACACCTTATTGAGTGTCTGCTGATCATCTATGTGCAAAAGTCATTCTGATGTTTAACTTCAAGTTGGTGGGGAAAGCCTTGTCTAGCATTCAACACTCTTGCCGCTCACTGTATGAAAGAGGGCGTATGGCGATTGGTCGAATTTTCGCGCGGCCGCCCGCGGCGAGCGGCTCGGAGAGTGAGAGTCGTTTGCAGATTTATCTGTTGAAACAACAACAATAACAACATAAGCGACTGCCGAAGCTTTCAACGTGCAATCTCTGAAGATCTCTCACGGTACCAGCCCACTTCGTCATTCTCTCCGCGAGGGCGACCCCGCAAAGCGAAAATTCGACCAATCGTCGCACACCTATCAAAAATCCAAAATATGAAAACCAAGCAAAGACAGTGTTCAAAACGCTACCTATAGGGACTAGACCATAAATGTTAAAAACTACTGGAGAATGGCAGCCGGTTGAACCAAACCAAATTTTCGGAGCAACAAGTAGTTAGTAGGATACGAAAAAGTGATCTTCTAGAGCCAGTGACTGTCAGACCCCTTGTTGTGATCACGAATGATTGATGGTTTCATTAGCCGAAAACGAAAAAAACGATTTTTTCGCTACACGACGAATCCAGGTTCAATTCTGAAACAAACTTGGGGTCCGTCCATGCTTTCTCGAATGTTCAGTTCACCTCCACAAAGCCTCCACAGTTCAATTGGTGACGCCATTATAGGGAAGGGATCCACTACTTCTTCTTTTCCGATGAAGGCTGCATGGTCCAAAAAGGAACTCGGCTCGCCGCCACTGCAATTTGTAGATTTCCACCCCGAATATCGGGTGGATCAATGACCCTTCTGTTATGGATCATCGAAGGCATCTAATTCTGAATTGGGCTCAGTCTCAAATAAGCCCGAAATCACTAAAGGGACAGCACCTTCGCTGAAATCCAGCAGTGTTGCTTTCTAGTATCAAGACGTTGTGCGTACAGCTGACGACAACACTGATCACTCAGTGCCCATAGAAACTTTATGTGAAGACACATACATATGTGCCTTGTTGTTAGTCAATAGCGATGCAAGTCTCTTACCATTCGCACAGTGCTCACTTATGCAGTGATGAAAAAATAATATTGGACTGCTTCACGGTGCTTAGCGACATAAAAAGCCTCTGGATTACTTGAGGTCAGCAGATAGTCGCTTACAGCTTTTCAATCTTGATGTGAATGACCTTGTTACCCCTAAGCAAGTTACGAAAAACCTAGAATCGTTTGAAGAAATGCTGCTAGAACTCTCAGCGTGTTACTTTTTCGTGGTACATATGGCATAACCACCAGTGCCTTCAAGCAAGCACCTCTTTTGCTGAAGTGTGGCGCATTCTTGTCGATTGATCCCCTCTTGATGTGATGTGTCACTTCTGCACCAATCATGTAGCATTGAAGGCAGGAGCAATGCCTATTTGTTACAGCCCACATGTGGGGTGCACGATCCGACGTGGCCGCCAGCCCGCAGCCCCCACATGGCTTACGTGGTGTGTTACGTGTTAATGGATATTCAAGTAATTAAAACGTGGCTAAAATGTGGGTGAATATTCCTACACCATCAGCGCTTCAATTGCTACCATGACGCACAGTATCACCCACATTAGTTGAAGCGAAACCCAAGCAAACCACCATGTGATTTTTATACGAACGATTTATGTTTTTGGAATGGCGTTTTATCGGGGAGTCATAAGAAACCACTGTTCTTCAGCTACAAAGTGCAATTTGAACTTCATCTTCAATTAATGCGTAAGTATCGATCACTTCTATGATAGGACATTGGTAATGTGACGGACGGAATCGGTACGTGTACTACAGCATCATACCATACTGTTTGAATAATGGCACAGCTATCCCACAGCTCTCAGAAAGCTGTGAAGAAAGCCTAGACATAAGCAGCATAAGCGAAGGGGTACGAGGACAGATGCCACTTGATAAAGCATGGCCGGGGAAGGAAATCAGCATATATTCTATTTCGGAGCGCCTGACAGGGCATGGCCTTCGGACATGGGTGAGTGGCGAGAGTGAGAGTGCGTGGTAATAGTGAGAGTGTATAGCGGAGTGAGTGAGTTTGATACACGTTCATCTGAGTTCGTAGGCCACGCCCTGTCAGGCGCTCAGAAATGGAGTGTAGCTTTTGTGAGTATTTGAGAGCACTTCATGCTTTACTTCCTTTCTTCTTCTCCTTTTTTGCTAGCTTCTTCCCTTGCCTTCTTGACATGTCTGCATTACTTTTTCATGCGAGTGGCAGAAATTCTCACTATTCTTCTGCCGCTTCCATATTTTCTGTAATTTCAAGCGGTACATAAAAGGGTTCAAAAGCACACCATGCGATGAACAAATTAGTGACTTACTCCTTGAGGCAGGACAAGTGGGTCCTTGGGTCAATGCTCAGACTGCAGCTTTTGAAGCTTTATGATGCACTCTCTCGGTGAACTGTCTCTTTGAACACAACCAAGCACACCCACCAAACCAAATCAGGCTATTCCACTGGTTTATCATTTTTCGCGAATTTCTTTGCCACATGAGTGCCACGTTAAAAATTCGTTTGTTCGAGGCAAGGTGTGATTTTGTTCGGTGGGCGTGGCTTGGTGGTCTTCGGACACGCGCATCACCGTGCGGGTAGACCGCGCAGCAGCGAAAAAGGTGCAACGTAAGCAGTAATGCAAGAAGCTACCAGCCCCAAGAACGTAAGCTACTAATTTAACTACAGCTGATATGCCTTTGAGTCATGACTGGTTACCCTATAAGGCAGGTCACCATGAATTGACAGGCTCAAACATTTATCCAAGGACGTTATTTTTCACCACCGTGAGCAGCAGTCTACATGTTTTTGTGATACTGTGAGGCGTTCATGTAGTCTAGAAAAAAGCTGAAGAGAATAAAAGAAAGCAAAAATAGACGAAATCAAAATTAGGGTCGCATCAATACTTTGCGATTCAATTGGTGGAAATTTAACGGTTGCTGTGGAAGCGCAGTTGTATGTATGTACATACGACTGTAAGGAAAAATTGGGAAGTGCTTGGAACGCAGTATTATCCGGAACAAACATTGTAAGAAATTGCATCCTTGTGTTTATTCTGATATAATGCATTTTTCGTTGGATCAATGGTAGATTTTCAGGTTGTTCACCGCCACTGCAAACGTTGTTTTCTTTTATAAATCAGACCACCTCTTTGTAGTAATATTAGAGTAGTGCCTGGGAACGTATTTTTTAAACTATAATTTTCTCAAAAACTTTCCAAGGACAATCGGCCGTGTCTGTCGTGAAGATGTACTTTTCACTGAAGTCTGTGCCACCGATTCGATTTTGTTAACCGATTCGAACTGGCTGAAGTCTACATTGTAGGTTGCTGCACACTAATCACAATTCACTTTTTATGACAGCGCCGATTTATCTCATGCAAGTTTGACTCTCAAAGTTCTGCTAGGCTTGGGTGGAAAATACTCCACCGCTGCAGATGATGTATTGAAGATGTATCAGCTTCCTTAGTGAATGGAGGTATCTAAGACTCAGTTGGGCAGGTATTGCTCTGGAAATTGGCATGCACATCAGGGCGATGGCACCAACCATAACGACATCAATTCCATGCCGAGTTCTGCATACGGTCTTCGGCAATGGATAAGTTCAAGGAATTGAAAAGGGACGGAATACTTTCAGAAACGACGCGTAAGCATTGGAATGGAGCGAGTTGCACAGGTTCCGATTTGATTCAATGTTGCGCCGCGGCAGAACAGCTGCGGTGGTTTTCGGAGCGAGAAAAATTTTGAAGTTATTGAGAAAACGCTTGAAGAAGTCTTTCGGGAGTATAGACCACGATGGTGACACACACACAAATTCTCACAAACACGGGAGCATTATTGCTGAAGACTGTCGGGGCCTTCAGGCAGTACTTTTGCCACGCGGGACCTTTATTGTCTTATTGCTAGAGATATTGCCACTGAATAGAAGATTGATTATTAATTTTATTAGCAACTCCAATGCAATAGAACAGATTAGCAAATACTGACGGTCTTCTTGGGTAGTCCGGTCGGTCGTCCAGGGGGGCCGATATTGACTTGTGCTCAGAGAACGCACAGTCAGCAGGTGATATTGAAGTGTCCAATTGCCACCCTGCCGGTGTTCTTATACCTAATTTTCCCGCGCGATCATGGTGGTCTATCGACCACCGTTATCGCGTGTCGGATTGACTATTGATGTTAGTAGCAATGTTTTGCTACACTCCCCACGGCAACTATTGTACGTATTGTCCTTTGGCATGTGAGAGTTCCTCTTTCACTCTCTTTATTCTTTCCGTGATTCGATCCTTGGAATTCGGGACGTTACATAGCGCACGATGATGACCTCCGTCGTCGTAAATAAGAAAGTCCAAGACCGTTTCGGCTACAATGTTACAGTACCAACACTACTAGTAACTTTCGCATCGCGAGCTGCGGCGATAAACAGCAGTTATCAAAAATTAAAAATATCAAAATCAGTACCAACACTGTTTTCTGCTGCCGCTGCACCTATTGGGTGCACAGTCATCGCGTAGACAGTGCTGGCACAGGCCGTTCCGTTGTACAAAGCTAAATCTTTCGTCTCCATCGGTTATTTCCGGGCATGAATCTGAAAAATGCATTCCGTTTCTGCCACAAAAGACGCATGTGATCCACGGCCCTACGTCGGCTCCTTCCATGCCAATTCTTCTTTGAGGAAGCAGGAACCTCCCCTCATACAAGTCGTCCAGCTGTCTTTCCAAACTACGTATGTATTCTTCGTGAGCTCGATCGTAATCACTTTCTTCGCTATAGCTCCTCCTCCTGCGTTCAGCAGCCTCCGGCGGGGTGTCCGCGCCTCTGCTTTCTTGAATCAGCTTTTGCATGTAGTCGTCATCCGAGAGGGCATGGTCCTCGCTTGGAAGTGGTCCGTCTTGATTGTTTTCATCACGGTTGCTCCTCTCCTCTGGCTCCATTTCTTTGCTAGAGGTGCTGAATCTCGCTGCGAAGTCTTCGAACTTCTGTTCCAATTTTCCGATGGTCTCATTGAACACGATGATAAACTGCTCCTTATTTTGGACTTTTTCATCACGAGCTCTTTTCTCTGCTTGAGTGATCTCATACTCGATGTCCGAAATCTGGCTGTCCAGGCGGGTAAGATGGTATTGTACTCGTGCGCCCAGTTTCTTGGTGTCGTTTTCTTCATCTTCAATCCAATCTACCCTTCGTTTTGTGGAGACTCTGCCTTGGTCTACCATCATGTGGTAGATTGAATCAAACATCATGTATCGTTCAGTGAAACCGATGAGTTTCTCCTTGGCGTATATGGCTGTTTTCCAGAGGCGTGAGGAAAACAGTATCAACTCTGCCGCAGTGAAATTTGCACCCGTTGTAGATAGGAGGTGGTGTGTCAGCTGCGATTCCAGTGTGGTTGCCATCTTGATATGGGTGTTGATTTCCTTGAGCGTTGTCGTCATATCAATTTCTATGTCGTCTGCTGATATTGCTTCCCTGTATAAGGTGGAAAGAAAACGAAAGTTGTCCTGGTACTCATTTTCCGTCAAGCGTACTTGATATGTCATTGTGGATGATGAAGATCTTAAATAAGAGGAAGTCTTTGCAAGCTAGCGACTGTATTGCTAATGATAGAAGTTTGAATATTGTTATTCTCATTCTTTTTTGGATAAACATAACTTTATGTTGTTCATGATGAAATGGTTAGATTGAAATAATCAGGTTTGTAGTTATTGTTAATAGTCAGCGCTGTTTATTGCTGTTTTTCTTAGCCATCTAAGGATGGCCCAAGGCTGGAGGACCTTCCTGATTCGGTGGATCCTCTTCCTCACTATTGCTGCCTTCGTTGTAATTGACTGTTTTTTGTTGGCGGAAATTATACCTTGGACGTTGCATAGCTGAACAATCCAACCTTGTTGAGTTGAAGCTGGGTGTTCCTTCGACTGCATCCTCCTCTAATTCGAGGGGGATTGAGAGGTTTACTGGTCTTCGAATCAGGCGCCGATTTGGTAGTCGAACAATTGCTTCTCTTATGATCCCCTTTTTGTTCATAGCGAGCTTTTCGATAACACCCATTTTCCAACTGTGATGGGGTAGTATTGCTTCACAGATTGGTATCAGCTGTCCTTCTCGTGGAGTTTTAATGCTGCCTCTCTTACTGTCCATTTCTGGGGCGTGTTTTTCGCGTAGGCTTTTAAGATATTCGTGTTGCCAAAGCTGCCAGAATGTCTTCGTGAGTTGAAACGAGGTTTCCAGTGCCGCGATTGCCTGAGTCCTTGTTTGTATCGAGGACACTTCCACAGATGGAAAATAGAGGCTGTCATCTTTTTCTTCACTGATTCCTGCGAATAGTTTGATATCCATATCTCTTTGTATAAAGTCTATTGGACGCAATACAGAAGTTGTGTCGATATCGCTGGTGACATAGATGAGGGGACGAGTATTGAGTATTGCTTCTATCTCTACTATAACTGTTGCAAATTCTTCACTCGTAACTTCTTTGCGTCCTAGACTCTTGTATAAGCAGTGTTTGATAGATTTTATGAGCTTTTCGTAAAAACCTCCTTGCCAGGGAGCGTATGGTGTTATGTGCTTCCAACGTATCTCTCTGTTGCTTAGTTCTCTTGCTATTGTGGGATCAATGTCTAGCATTTTGATATTGTCCCTCAGTATCACTTCGCCTAGTAAGAACGTAGGGACGTTATCGCTCACTACTAATTTCGGAATTCCTCTTCGAGCAAAGAATCTCCGTAACATTTGCAAGAACGCTACGGTGGAAAGGTCCGAGATGAGGTCAAGGTGCAATAGACGAGTGACCATGCATGTTATTATTGAGCCGTAGCACTTTCCTTGCTCATCATTTGGATGTTTTATTGAAAGAGGACCAAAGTAGTCTAGTCCCACGCGATTGAAAGGACATGACCTCACAACTCTCTCCTTTGGAAGGTCGTCCTGGGACCGGTATTGATATGGGAGACTATTGAGTTTTTGGCACTGCAGACATTTTCGCACCAGACGCAACACTTGAGAGCGAAGCTGTGGGATCCAGTATTTTTGCCGTACAAGTGACATTGTGTGACTTGTCCCTGGATGACCTTTTTCATGGACGCCTCTGATAATCATGTCTGCTAACAGCGTCTTTTGCAAGACCACTATCGGATATTTAGCTTCACTAGATAAGTGAGCTTGGCCGAGACGTCCATAACAGCGTAATATGCCTTCTTCATCGCGCCGAATATTGAGATATTGCAGATGTTTCACGACTGAGCTAGTGATTCTTGCTCTCTGACGGTGTCTGATTATAAGCCTGCCTGCCAGTTCCACCCCTTGACCGGCTAAATGCCCGTGGCTTTGGAAGGTATTCTCGAGTGCTTTTGAAAGGGTATATCGGTTATATTTTTACTTGTGTTCCTTTCGTTGACACGGAAGACAACAATTCTGATAAATCGCAGGGCATATGCTATTATCCGCTTTGCTTTGGTGAAAGTTCGCATGTGACTTCGTTGTATAATTTCCAAGTCATCATGGTTCGATGAAACTCCACTTGTGGTAGAAAGGACTTGACAACCGTCATTGTCGTCATCCCCGTTTTCATCTTCGGGTGCACTGAAAGTCTTATCTTGGCCAGGCCACTCAGGCTCTTTTCTCTGCAGAAACCAAGGTCTTGTCCACCAGAAATGGTCCATGAGTTCATGGGAGGGTAAACCTCGAGTGCCACAATCAGCAGGGTTGTCTTCAGATGCGATGTATCCATATTTGACAAAACATTTTTGATTACTGATGTTGACAGCGATCTTTTGTATTTCTATCAAACGATTGCTTATGAAAAGTCCTGTTCCTCGTTGAGGGTTTTTCCTCCTCTTAATCCAGCTTAACACAATTTCGAAGTCGGAAAACACGTAAATTCCTTGGATATCGAGGACCTTTTGTAATTGTGTAAGTATTGAGTTGCTCAGACGTATCGCTAGTGTGAAAGCATTTAATTCAAGCTTTTTTATTGTGCATTCCCTGCAAGGAAGGCAGTTTCGATTTCGCCATGAGCAGTGCTAATGATAGTGTCGCTGGTGAGTAGAGGTACGTGCAGGCTGTCATGCCCGTTTTGCTGGCGTCAGCGAAGGTGACGAGTATAGCTTTGCTCTTCCTAGAGGTGACAAAACGTGGTATCTTCTTGCAGAATCCATGCATATGCCTTCGAATCTGCACCCACTCCACCTTTTTATTGGATGGTATTTCCCTGTCCCAACCATATTGCTCTTTCCATAGTCGCTGTAGATATGATCGAGCCTGATGCAGCAGAGGGACAAACCAACCCAACGGGTCGTAGACAGTCGCTATCGCGCTTGTTATTGCTCGTTTAGTAAACATGGGGATATCAGGAACACAGCAGGACGCGATCAGGACATCTTCTTGGAAATCCCACTGCAATCCAAGCACTTTTGAACTTTGAGAGACACTCTTATCGTCCTCGTATATTGCTTTCATTACTTCCGCACTGTTTGACGTGAATTCTCTCACGTTCATCCCCAGATCACTGAAGGCCCGTTTGCATTTCTTGTAGAGTTCGGTAGCTTCTCGAAGAGCATCTGATGTCAATATTAAGCTGTCGACATAGATATTGTCTTTTATTTCTTGAGCTAACTGTTCCTCTACATAATTATCGAGATGATATTGTGTCGTCCCTGCTAGAAGGAATGGTGACGATTTTATCCCGAAAGTAACACGCGTAAAGCAGAGGGTCATGATATTACCTTTTTCGGGAGGCTTCTTGCAATCTTGTAGCCACAGGCAGCGTGTAGCATCTCGGTCTGCTTCATGCAGTCGAATTTGCAAGAAAGCCTTTTCTTCATCGGAGGTGAGGGCTATTGCTCCTGTCCGGAATCTGAGAAGTAAGCCGTACAAGGAAGGTAATATGACTGGTCCTCTGTGCAGAACATGAACATCATTGAGCGAAGGGCACTCCTTGTAATGTGCCGATGCATCAAAGACTATCCTGTGCTTTGTTGTTGTCTCGTGCGGTGTCAGTACAGGCTGATGGGTATATAGTGGATCGTGTTCCCAGTTATTGTGGAATTGACATCTACGATCTCCACTATACCTTTCTGAAGTTGCTCTTGAAAGACCTTATGATATTGTTCAAGAAGATCTTTGTCGTTCTTCAGCGACGCCCATACGCTGATTAGACGTCTATATGCTAGCGCATAATTGTCCGGTAGTGGTGAATGTGTTTCCTTCCACGGAAGGCGGACGTAGTAACCGTCTTTACGGACCTCTATAGAGTTATTGAACTTATTCCAGACCATTCTGTCTATTGCACGCTTCCTATTGCGGGCCCATAAACTCTTCTGTTCCTGCTGCGTCTATGGTCCAATACTTTTCCCACTGTTCTTGTTCCTGCTCCGATATAGTCGAGTCAGCAGGTGTGAGGGTGTTTACTTGAACGTCCATGGACCAGTGATTGTCCCATTTGGTGCTTTCGTCGTCGTCTATTGCAACTGGATGCACCTGTTGAAAATTATTCTCTGGTATTGTCTTTGCTCTTCCCGAAACGACATAGCCTAGCTTCGTCGGAAGAAGCATTAACCCCGATGGTAAAGGTACAGGTGTTGTGTCCGTTCGGAGGATAGACCACATCTGATCGCATCCAAGTAGTATCGCTGGTTTGGGGCACCTTTTATCGGTGTTGAGGTGTTGAAAAGGAATTTTGAGTGAGTGAATGATCTCCATGTCTTCTTCCTGTAATCTTGGACTTGCAAAAGCCGGAATGAGTCGATCGTGTGTGTATAGATGCAGTACATGCGGGTTTCCTTCGGTGTCCCACATTTCCATCTGCACAAGCTTACAGGAAGTTTGCTTTGTCTCTTTTGCTCCGAATGTGTGTAGTCTCATTTGTTCATCTTTGACAACAGTGAGACAAAGTTCTTCTGCTAGAGAACTTTCAATGAATGAGAGTTCCGCTCCACTGTCCAACAAGGCTTCTATTTTTATTAGTGTCTTTGTGCGTGGGTGGAGTACGGTGATCTCTCCAGTGGGTAATATTGGTCGAGACGTTCCTTTTGTGCTCGGTATCGTAGTGAGCTGCATCGTTGTATTATCACTTACGGTATCTGTGCCGTTAGTAACTTGACGCATGGATCTAGTGTCTCTATTGACCTTTTTTGCCTTTTGAGGTGGCATTGTTATTGTTGCCGGCTTCTCCGTGTTATTGGAGGTTGACTGGTGTTGCGTGAGGCAGCATGAAGTGTGATGAAGTCCCTTGCAATTGAAGCAAGGTTGTCGTTTACATTCGGAAGTCCTGTGCGCAGCTGATGCGCATGAGAAGCACAGCTGGTTTTTCTTCAAACATGAAGAACGTGCTTGAGCGGTTGCGTACACTTTGCACGTAAAAGATGGGTGGTCAGCATGGCAATACATGCAGGCGCGAATCATAGTATTATTCGCCTTTGTCCTATGCGAGATGGCTGCCGAGTATTGGGTGTGTTTCCTATATATGCGGCACACCTTTCTTCTGTGGACAAGATTCTATCCACAGACTGAATCAAGTCATTCATGGTAAATGAAGTTTCTGAAGCTGTTCCTAGTCTTTTGGCGATAACTGCGCGCATGATTTTCACAGGAACTTTTGATAGCACTTTCCTGATCATCCAAGAGCTATCCACATTCTCTCTTTTTCCTATTAGTTGGGTGACAATAACTTGCACTTCTTCCAGGAGCGAACGCTGGTCCCTGATAGAAGGACTCCGCAAGACGCATTTGTCCAGTCGTTCAACTAGTTGGTTGACTAGTAGCTCCTTATTATTGTACTTGTTGAGGAGGAACTGTGTTGCTTTGTTGTAGTTCCCTTTCGTCACCTGGAATTTCTTTGTCGCCTCCTTTGCTGGTCCTCTCAGTGCATTGAGCAAGTAGTTGTACTTGACCAGCTCTGGTAGGTTTTGGGAAAGCACACTATTGTCAAATATTTCCCAAAAGTTTTCCCATTCCCACAAGTTACCCTCGAAGGTGGGTACAGGAAGTAGCGGGAGGTCCACCTGCTTATTGCGGATCTGATCGATGCCTGGTTGAAGACCGCCGGAATCGGTTATTGAATGGGTTGATCTCGCCCCAGTCGTCAGTGAAGCGAGTCGAGCTTGCAGGAGAATGCTAAGGTCGAAGGCTCGTGATGTTGCAGACTCAGCTTTGCTAGCGTATTCTTCAAAATCTTCCATTTCCTTGTCGTTTGGTCCCTTCAAAGCGTCTACCGTCGAGGCATATTCCCCTAGCTGTTTCTCGACCCTTAGTGATGCCGTTGTCAGTGAGGTATTGCCTTCCTCGAGTCGTCTGGTTAGATCTTTGAGGTCCCCTTGCGACATAATTGGCTCACGAGAGGCTTCCTCCAGTTTCTCCCCCTCTAGCTTTGAGACGACTTGCTCCAGCTTCTTGGTGAACGTGGTTAGCAGTCGTTTTTGTGTGGCAATTTGGGACATATTGATTGATATTGGAAACGTGGTATTTTGAAAGAAAAAATATGAAACACCGACCTGGCTTTCGAAGTCGCCGATGCACCAATTTGTCGGGGTCTTCAGGTAGTACTTCTGCCACGCGGGACCTTTATTGTCTTATTGCTAGAGATATTGCCACTGAATAGAAGATTGATTGTCTCTGAGTATTGTTCTGTCTCGAAGCCTCATGCTAATCTGAAAGTGTGGAGAACAATTTGACGCTCCAAAAGCTTATTATCAAAAGACTCAAAAACACACAAAAAGCGCGAAAGATTGCAAAAGGAGTTTTGAGCTTTTTGAGCTCTTTGGCGAGCTTTCGGCGCTTAGCACCTTTTTCAAGCCTGAAACACAGCAAATTATTTAATATATTGGTACTGTGAAATGAGTCAGCCAGATACATCTGCTGACTCATTTCACAGTACTAATATATAAAATAATTTGCTGTGTTTCAGGCTTGAAAAAGGCGCTAAGCGCCGAAAGCTCGCCAAAGAGCTCAAAAAGCTCAAAATTTCTTTTGCAATCTTTCGCGCTTTTTGTGGATTTTTGAGTCTTTTGATAATAAACTTTTGGAGCCTCAAATTGTTCTCCACACTTTCAGAAGATTGATTATTAATTTTATTAGCAACTCCAATGCAATAGAACAGATTAGCAAATACTGACTGTCTTCTTGGGTAGTCCGGTCGGTCGTCCAGGAGGGCCGATATTGATTTGTGCTCAGAGAACGCACAGTCAGCAGGTGATATTGAAGTGTCCAATTGCCACCTTGCCGGTGTTCTTATACCCAATTTTCCCGCGCGATCATGGTGGTCTATCGACCACCGTGATCGCGTGTCGGATTGACCATTGATGTTAGTAGCAATGTTTTGCTACAAAGACCTTCAATGTCGGAAAGTGGAGTAGGTAAAAAACCGGTCGGTTGATCCATTGTGCCTCATATTCGCCTCCAAATTTCAAAGTACCAACATTGTAAGTGATTTCCGGATAAGCCCTAATATTATGTATGCGGTCTCCGTGGAACGAGGATCTCCACCTTTTTGAAGCATGGCTGAAATGAGGAATTGTTTGGGGATGTTTTGTTAGGGAACAAAATCAATCCTACAATAACTTGTTGTTTCAGCCCATATGTCCCTCAAATATCATACATTCGTGTCTATCTCTTACATCTTACCTTATCTCAATGTAAATGAAGCTCATACTCGGCGGTCTTGTAATTTGCAGACTTTGCGATCAGTCGTCCAGGGCTCAGAAACTATTAGAAGCTCTATGGTCACCGAGGCCGTTCAAGATAAGATGGGTATGACCTGCTTTGAATTTTCATTTTTTCTATGACGTTTTACACACTCTTTACATACGTCAGCGGTTATTACTTATATGGATACTAAGATTGAGCGTTCGGTCATGAAGATTTTGAGGTGATGTGTGGCAATTGTTCGAATAGTTCAAATTGTTTTCTTGATAGACTCCCTCCCATCTTTTTGCATGTGCACCGCCCCGACAAAACTTCTGTCTGAGACCGTTAAATCAGTGTGTAAATGTGGTAATGGCAATACGAATTGACCTCATGAAGAACGCTCGTTGTGCGTAAAAGTGGTTCGATTCAAAACGAATTCTTAGAGCGACACTTCATACCCTCTCAACTTGTATACCTTTCAAAAGGTTAAAAGATTAGTTTGAAATCGGGCCACTGTGAACAGGGAAGGAGGTATTAACCGTGAGCAATAAAAAGGTTCATCATGTAGGAAGGCGGGCAACAATGCACAATGCTTCTACCTGCCTCACAGTAATCCTAACAGATAACAGAACACAGAGTCGAAGCAAAGGCCGCCAATTAGCTAAATTTTTGGATACACTTCGAACCATCATTGGTAAGTTTGTAATAAATTCCGAAACGCCTGGTCTTCCATAAATGAAAATGTCAGTTTCCATAAGTCACCATTGATGCTCCCGCACCCTACAATACCAGCTGAAAAAGCATAACGGTCTTGGTGACATTTGCCTTCCGACGCTCCTGAACTTTTGACGACATTAGTCTTTCTCCTTACCGAATCTTATCAACCGCTATCAAATTGGATCACCCACCAATGATGTGCTCGTCCCACCCCTCGAAACACCTATGAGTGTCGGCGCTCGAGGATCAACCCGTGCGGGTAACGGATACGAACTCCGCGAACTTGTATCGAAAACTGGAATAGACTTCTTTCTCGTGCTTACTAGTGAACTCACTCAATATATTTGCGAAACTATTAGGTGTGTGCAGAATAAAAGGTCAAAACGGATCACTTCTTTCAAAAGGCCACCCTTCACTCGGACACAACTTTATTCGTCGAAATAAAAATCGCTCGAATCTACACAACTTTGCCAACGACCTGGTAAGGAAAGTATGCCATCATGGTGAAATTCTGGATTGCGAGGATTAATAAAGTCAACAATGATATTTTCGACCTGCATAGTATCGGCGAATTTTTTCTGACGCAAGTTTGCATCGAGAACCCGGAAAGTGGTAACCCGTTAGGGTTAGGTTTGGGGAATAAGGGGGGTGATGGAGAATCTCGATGCCTAACTGCATCAGTTTCTGCCGGGTGACTTGCATAGTGTGGGGTTTTGCGTTGTTTTGCCCAGCAAATGCGCCGCAGCGGATTACCACTTTTTCCGGGTTCTTGATGCAAGCCTGCATCAGAATTCTCGCAATCCAGAATTTGATCATGATGACATATTCTCATTACCAGATCGTTGGCAAAATTCTGTGGATTTGAATGGTTTTTATTTCGGCGAATAAAGTTGTGTCTGAGCAAAGTTATGGCCAGTTATGTTTTGGCCATTCATTCTGCACATACCTAATACTGGTCGGCTAGAACGACTTACGGACTTCTCTGTCCTATAATTACACTTTGACTTCTGATGCTGGAATTCCGAAAATCGGAGTGTGCCCTCAACTGCTATTGTTTGCAGTCTTTCAAAGCACCACCGCAAGAAGGCAGAAGAATAAGAAAGAGGATGAAAGTCGGATACGTTAGAATGCCTTAAAGGCACACCACGCGATAACCAGAGTGGTCCTTACCTTCTCAGGGCAGGTAGACCCTCGGACGGTTGTGAAGACTGCACGCTTTTCGCGGCGCCATGGCTCACCCCCGTCGCGCACGGCCTGGTCGACCTGAGCTGAGTTGAGCCCACCGAGCCGAATCACACCCGGCTTAGACGAGAGGGAAACTTGCGACAAGATAAGGGGGCGATTTTGATAGCGAAGGTAGCTTCAACAGGGAAGAACAGGTGATATCGTAGCATTTCGCGCGATATCATCGAGCAAAAACCCATTTCTGATCCCCAGTACTCGTACGAGGTCTGAGGGCAGGAAGCTAATTTTTGGTGGTTTTTGAGAGGTTTTGATTCATTTTTCTTTACTGGTGGGTAAACCAGGGCCTCTGCATCCTGTAACATGCGCGATAGCTCTCACCATTTTTCACGAGATGTGCCTTCAATTCACCGCAATGATTCACGCAGTACGTGTTCTACTAGACTGCGTTCCCAGTACCCACTTTGCAAAGCTGTTATACGTCGTGAGCAACGCACTGTTCACAGACTCTAAGGTCGTGATATCCCTGACAACCATGGAAAGCAATCTGAAAATGAAGCAACGAGATTTTGAACGAGTTCGGTTGGTAGAAGTGCTGTATATATATATCCGCGAACTGTCGCGACAGATGGTGTGAGGGCCACAAGCGTGTTCATTATGTCTCTCATAGTAATAGTGAAAGGAAGGGGAAATGATCTTCCGAAGGATTCATTCTCTAGAAATAAAACGACAATCAGAGAAAAGACTTAATTCAAAGTTACATATTTACAATGTGCGGTGGCTTCATGGGCAAACCCTAGCATTCATCAGCTATGGGGTTACGAAGACGGTGATGAACTTTCCTCAGACGCTTTTGCACCAAGCACGAATCGCTGCCCTTCGCCACTGATCAAAAATCCACAACAGCACATCCAATGGGATCCATACTTGGCATAGGTTCCCTATCAGAGTTATAAAGAGAACGAAAACGTAACGAAGACACATTGTATGATGCACACATTTGGGAGTCCATCTTGGTGGTGTACAGCAGTTTCCAGGAAGGGTACGTCAAGAGGTTTCAGGTGGATCGTCACGCCGCTGGAATTACTCCCTGCGACAAGTTTCCCGCTGGTCGCGCTGCAAATTCGCCTAGGTCGCAAAAGAACCATCATTAACTAACTTGTATATCAATTGTGATCATGAAAAGTTGAAGCGTTGTAATGAAGCGCAGATTTCTCGTTCAAATTCCCAAACCCTATCACATGATTGGCATGCCTCACCAGGTTCGAGCGAGCACCTATAATATGTCCTTCTCCCGGAGATAGGGTAGGCAGGTTGCATGAAGTTCACTGCGCGCGCGGCTGCGACCGCGCTCGTGCACGAGTTGTTAGCCGGGTGGTGATCGGCTGATTTCGCATTTGCTTTTTTATATTTCCTGATATTTTCGGCTGAATAAGCACCTTTCTGAAAAGGTAAGTTAGTTTTTACGATAACGTACTAGTTAGCACTAGTATGGCATGATTTCAGTGTGTGTTGTGGCATAAATGAGGCGTTTCGCCTTTTTCAAATTCAAATTCAAATTTATTACATGTAAGCATGTATATGTAAAAAAGCAATCCACAATAAGCCCTGAGAAACAAAACACTAACTTCACTAAAATGCAAACACTGAAAGCTGAAAGGAACAATTGAATAACATTACAAAGCAAACATGAAACAACATGGTAAACGGAAAAGAGAAGTGAGGCCAGAGCAAGAGGAGTGTATTAGCTGAAACAAAGTATGTAACGACAAAGCTCCTTTTCGAAGCCGCTAAGAGATCCCGGTATGGAATTGTTTTTGCTTATTTTGATATACTCAGAAGCTGCCCTGAAGGTGAAAAACTTGCGTCTGAGTGAGGACTTGGGTCGATCGAGGACAATCTTAAGACTTGGACCTCTGGTCGTGGAATGTCTTAAACGGAAAAATCCACTTACTTTGAGGTCTACTAGTCCATGTAAAATTTTGTAAACCATTAAGAGATCATCTTCTTTCTTCTAAGATGAAGGATATCGAGATGGAGCATTTTGTTCCTGATAAGGCCACGAGGGATGCTGTTATAAGTGAAACCCAGTGCCCGTATGAACACTTTCCTGGTGAAGCTGCTTTGAACACTCTCTATCCTCTTGATTAAAGAAGAATTCGTTGGAGAAAATACGCAAGTGCCATACTCAAGCATAGATCGAACGTATATCTGTAGGCGTGGATGAGTAGTGAAGGGTCCTTGCAAGACAATGATTTGAACAAAAGGTAAAGTCGGTGCTCCGCTCTATTGACTAAGTTCCTACAGTGCTCGTCAAAAGAAAGATTTGTATCAATTGTAAAACCTAGATCTCTAGTAGAACTGACTTTTTCAAGAGGAGTTCCAGTAATGTAGTAAATAGAATGAAGGTTACTTTGTCCTAGGTGAATGATTTTTGATTTGGCGGGCGAGAGTGGAAGTTTCCAAACCGAAGACCACTGAGACACAGCTTCTATGGCTTCTTGTAATAGTGCAGCCGATTGACCATTTTCGATCCTCCCGAAAATTTTAATGTCATCAGCAAACATTTTGCATCCAATTCCCGCAAATTCAGCAGCTTCAAGCAAATCATACACATAATTTGCAAGAGGAGTGGTAACAAAACTCCCCCTTGGGGAACCCCGGAGGGCGCATAGCGAATGGTGGACAGGCAACGGTTCACCGTAACCTGAAAAGTGGGCATACAGAGAAACGCTTCAATCCAAGTGACTATCCTAGGATGGATCCCCACATTAATTAGTTTAAGGGGAAGAAGTTTATGTGGGACTTCATCAAAAGCTTTTTGGAAACCAAAATAAACCACGTCTAAATTTTGCTTAGAATCTAGAAGTGTGGTTTAGTCATTAATCGACTCGAGCATCAGCGTTTCCGTGGATTTGCCTTTCCTGAAGCTATGCTGACATCTAGGTAAAACATTGTTTACAACCAAGTAGTGGTCAATCCTCTTTTTCATAATCTTTTCGAATAACCTACAGAACAAGGAAGTAATGCTTATGGGCCTGTAATTTTGCGGATCATGAAAGGGAGGCTTTTTTTCTAGGCGGGATAACTATGGCATGCTTCTTTTTTCTTTGTTTTTGTCATTGGTTTTACAGGAATTCCTAAAAAAATAACGTAATTTTGCTCGCGGCTCACATCCGCCAAGTATACAAAACATAGAGAAACGAAAGAGATAAAATTATAGGGGCAAATATTCTCGAAATGTTCCTTCAGTAAACAGGAGCAAGCTCGGACCCATTACTTTCACCTTCATCAAAATACGGAGCCTTGTGTCGGCACAATCGGATTTCAGAGCGCCTTCGATATCAGCGTCCGCTAAAAACAGTGGAGTCATGCTCCGTGGTAGGTCTATTGTGGGAACCTTTCCAAAGATTGGCCCTTCGGTTCATGGAAGCCACAGAGCTCTTGCTGCTTGGAAAGCGCTGCTATGATTCGGTGTATCATTTTTCATGCCTCAAACCTGCCTCCGGAGGGGTTTCAGTAATAGCGGCACGTTCTGGCTCTTGGAAACGAAGGGCGCTGGAAACCCAGAAAAGACGCAATATTCAAGAACATCACCCAATATGAAACATCTGAGGTACCTAAAGTGAAAGGACCTTAGCAAGGTTGCGAACGAGAGCGACGAAAGTTCGGATTTTGCCCAGTTGAGATGACACATCTGGTTCACTCGGAACAAGCTCCCGTTCCTGCTCGTGCAGAAGGCTGTTACGGAGAATACTGATAGAGTGATAGAGGGGTGATAGTGTGTGGTCTGCTCTTCTTTTTATGAATGGAAATACCTGATCAGAATTTTCTGAAGTTCAACTAAAATAGCGTTGAAAGTGGAGAGGAAAAATTACTCCATTTTTTTGACACTTCCTGTAAATTATTGTGTTTGTATTCGACCTAGTTTTCACGTCACATTGATGTGTCCTAGTTTTTGTCGAGGGCTCTCTTCGAAATTGTTTCGGAAATGCGGGTGCTGTGGCGCCTGAAATAGTTCCGGTTGTGACGATATGGTAAGTTTTTATGAATGTGTTTGAATGTTCTGTTGTTGAAAGTGTGCTTGTAAACTCGAAAATATCGGGAAATGTAGAAAAACAGAGGCGGAATCAGCTGATTACCCAAAGAAGGAAAGAGGATCTCCCTGGAGCTGCATCATTTCTTCTCTTCCAGGGCTGCAGATGCGTGAGGGAAATCAATCCGCAAACACTATATTAGACTTCGTAAATCGCATCTTTGAATATCGGTTCCATGAACCCGATTCGATGACTGATTGTAGACGTCATTGCCCACAGCTAGACAGTGACGTCTGCAATGAGTGATCGAAGTCATCTACACCTTAGCTTGGACTCAGCCCCAAAATCAACTCTAATACCATTCCCGACAAGGGCACGAGGTACTCCCAAATACTGAGCCTCCCAGTACGACCCTTCCTGCGAGAGCCATATACGACTTCGTTTTTGACCTTTACAATATCAGCAACTGTTACTGGATTGGATAGACTTTAAAAGGATGAAAGATAAAGTTTTTGGCGTTATTCAATCCCTTCTGTGGGATGGCCGCACATTCTAGTTCCATTCAGAATCGTGATGGCTGGTGAATGTGATGTGGCCTATACAATGACTTGCGGTGGCCAGCCGATGTACAAGTCAGTGCTTTTATCCTCCCAGACGAGTCTGGTACCAATTCACCGACCCCGGAGGGATGGAAGGCTTGGTTGGCCTGGGCGGGCGCTGATGCGGGATTTGATCCCGGCACCATGAGAGTGGGGTGTGCGCCATCTGTCACTGCACCACCTCTGCCCATTGTTATGTATTCTTAAACGAAGCAAGATACTTATATTACATTTACTCACACCGTTCGCTATGAAACCAGTGCTTATCGCTGACCTCTACTGGAACGACCCCTTCCCCCGACCCCTTTGTCCAGTCAAATACCACGCCCTTGTCAAGGAATCTCTGACTTCCGGTGTACCCTGGGCACCAACTGTGTCGAAACTCAGCGACCTGTTCCTAGTTTCGCGACGTTGTACACACAGCTGTCGACATCTTTCATCCCGCAGTGCCCGTAGAAACTTCGTTAAGAGTGCTTGTAGGGCATGTGCTCTAGTCAATGAGACAAAGCGCTTCACTGTGATCAGCGGCATAAAGGGTCGCTGTATGACTTGGTGGCACATTCCAGGATTACTGGGTATTGCAGCTCCCACTGTGGTCCGAGGGTTCGACCCACAGCCAGCCGGCTGTACCTTTACCCAGGCGTGGGTGTCAGTTCCTGAAGAGTGCAATGCCACAGATGCAAGCGCGACCACCAAGGAGCTCAGCGCGGCCGACTCTAGACGTGATTGTTGGCAGTGACGGTGGCAGTGGTGGCAATAACGTGGCAAATGAAGCCAACCATTCATGCGATGATATGAAAATGATAAAGAGACGTGACATAAGGAAACAGGTGACTTCCCAGAGCTCCCATTATCACCATCAGGCGGAAACTGATTTAGAGCTTGTTTTCGTGCGGTAAAATCATCTAAGGCAAATGTTAAGAGATTTCATTTTGCCATTTTCGGAGACTTCTTTCAAATTTTTCGTTGCCAACGCATTCCTCAGCACCTGTGCTTACATAATTCAGCGCTCTACCCTCTCAAGGTAATCCTGGAATGTGCCTTTGAACTGAGCGGATAGTCGTCCGCACCTTCGAATTTTGTAGCCCAGATCATGAGGTGGATATCCCACGAACAAGCAAATCCAGGAATTCATAGAAAGCCATGCAACGATTACCCAGTTGTCCGTTGTTCAACACATCCGAGCCACGCACAAGAATGCCAGGAGGCTACAAAACGGTTGCACTTCTTGAAAGTTTCTCTCACAATCTTCGACTTCCACCTCCTTTCTGATGCTTTTAAGCTGACAAATCGCATGTAAACATGGAGTAGTAAGAGTTTGAAGTATGGACCACCAGATCCTATTTGAGACAGGGATGCTCACAAAGACTAACGGTTCCGTGGTAATAATGGCATGACCTGTGATGTCTTAATCTGAAGACCTCTTTCACAGTAGTTTAAAAAGAAAACAGGAGCGATACTCGTTTGCTGAAGCCATCATTTTAAGAGCTCGGACCCACGTGGCTACCACTCCGGTGCGCGTGTATTTCCTTACAAACGCCCGAATTCATCAACAGCGATTAAATAGCGAGCATAAGGCACAGGGTCACATGAAAGAAATCAAAACCCCTCACCATGCAGTAATGTTTTATTCGGCTGAAATCATACTCTGAGAATGGCGTTCTCGCAAAGCGATGTGAAAAAATCAACGAGATACGAATATAGTAGAGTGAAACTTGCAGTTTATTTTTTACCAATAAGTAGCGGACAAATCAGTTTAACTGTGTTACAGGTACTATGGTGGGATCGGTCTTCATGGTTGATCATACTGCTTGGATTATGGCCCAGATAACTTAGCATCCTAAAATGGAGGAGACATCTCAAGTGGAAACCAAGCAGTAGTGCGCTTGGTACCATGTGCAGAAGCGCTGAGGAGAATAATAAATCGTATCCAAACAACTGCCCATAATGATAGACTTTGTCTGCTACCGATCACATTTAAAGACAGTGTTAGGGGTAATGTGGGTGAATAGAAATCCCAAATGAAGTCCTTTAGTGAAAAACTACTGCTCTGAAAGGCCTATGCATGGCGGAATCCCCCGCGGAAGGCGCCCCCTTGAGCTGTGGCGGAGGGGCCTCGTCAGGACAAGCCGCCTTGGTTTAGGACAGCCCGCCTCCATGCGAAGTGATTAGTGGTTGGTCACGGTGAGATTGGTCAAGGAGATCGACAGGATTGGAAGCGCTTTCTCACTTTTAGCTTGAGGCTCACCACATGAAAATAGATGCTGTCGCATTTCCGAACATCCCTTCATGTTTACGTCTTGGTAATGCCAATGGAAAACCTATGCGGATTTCCCGCCTCTTGACGGAAAGGTCGTTCGCGCCTAGAACCAACGATGGGAAGGGGTCCTATTCCTCGGGTTTTTGACCATTTCTATCCGTTTTTTCTCCACTCTCCTGTTACTAGGCATCTCGGCTTTTATATTCACTATTTCTTTTACTTTTCGTCCGAATTTTCCTCAAAGCTGCCTTCAGGGGTGTTAATGCAACCTGAACCCTTTCTTACTTTTCTTCCTTTTTCGTTCATCTTCTAACTTCTTGTCTCTGGGTCTCAGAATGTCTCCATTTCTCTAACATGACGAAAGACAAAAGTTTTCGCTGTTCTGGTTTCGGTGCTTTCCATACTTTTTGTGGTTTAAACTGAGATGAGAGAAATTTCGAATGGCGTGGTCAAATTATTGAAATCTGAGAAATTGGTGGGTTAGTGAGTCTCAAGAAGTTTGAAAGAGATGAATTGCTTTTGAGAGGGGACGTAAGAGTAGTGAATTGAACACGGATAGCTCGAGTTCTATACAGATTTGAAGTTGTGCCCAGCGGAACAGTTGGTGGTTTCCATCGAGAGAACAAGTTTATGAAGTTTTATCACGTGGTTGAGGGTTCATCACATGAGGTATTCGTTACGATTGTGGATGAATCTTGAACGAGAGCGTTAAGAAAACTTTCAGAAATGTACACCTTGGAGATTTCACAAATTTTCACAAGGCATGAAAGAGAGCTTTATTGGTAAAGTCCATTGTTTAGAAGCGAAGTGGGTGTCGATCGATCGATCAGTTGATACAATCTACCCATTCGGCAAGGAATTTCTTTTCTAGATTCACAATGCCAAGGTCGAAAGTGTTGTTTGGATAGCGTCCTTCTGTTATGTATTCGTCGAGAATATTGATCCTCCTCTTTTTGACGCATGGCTGAATCAAAAATTGCTTTGAGGTGTTTCGTTCAAATATATTATAATTCGGCAAACAATAAATAACCGTTTCAACCCATATGTCTACTTAACTTTGGTTCTTGCTTTCGTACCTCAAACAATCTAAGCAACAATGTAGTGTGAGTTCTTGGCTCGGCGGCCTTGCAAACATTGTCGATTGTTAGTCCGAGGACTTGCTAATAAGGGAAACTCCTACGTCACTGTGATCACTTAGGTGAGATTTATGTGACCCTACGCAGTTTGAAATCTGCCATTCAAATCGGCTAACGACCCTTAGAACGAGGTTGCTGAGGACTACGGGGCAGCATGTATATACTAAAGGTTTTATATGAATTGCGAAGTGTATCCACAAGGCTGTGAAAGAGTAGCAGGTAAGTGTCATTGCACCAGTTGTCGAGGCCACATTTCGGATAATTGGTGTACGCGCTTGTATTGCCTTGGTCGCTCATTTGCTTTATTGTGATAGGACATGCATGACTTCCTGCCTTCAGGCTCTCCTGACCTTTAACATCGGGATTTCAATTGAGTACTGCCCCAACCTCTAGTGAGCCTTACACACACTGTCATTTCCACCTTTCAGACACAAATAACTCACCCTTAGATATTCCATCCGGCTCATCGAAAGAATGTTAGGATGGGAGTTGCTTAGGGCGTGTGAGAACATCTGCACTTACCCTATGACCTTCATTTGTGCTCGGTGTTGCGGTTTGCGTACTTGTTCGTCAGAGGCAACAGATGGACAGCTCAACAGGTAGTCCTGCCCGTAATCCCTATCGATGCTAATACTTAGTGCTTACTGGCGCAGTCATCAGTGTAGGGTGCGACATAGGTAAAAGGCGTTCACTATAATGTGTCATGCTCATCTCACAACTTACCCCATTGTAGTTGCATTTGTGGTAGATGTTCACGAAAGGTTCAATATCTGTGATTTCTCGCTTCCCTCCAGAGAGGTGAAATGATCCGTTCCGGTCAGTTTTTCCCCGGTCTAGCTCTGTATCGAGCACTGCAATCGGTTTTTCTCTTCGTATTTACTACTGTACTTGATATATCCGGAAATTTCGGCTGATATACTTACAGACTTCCCTGTCGAATAGTTTCACTCTGACTTTCGATGCTGGAACTCCGTAACAGCGAAGTGTGCCCATAACTGAAACCGACTGCAGTCTGCCGAAACCAAAAAGACCATCGCAAACAGGCAGAAGAGCAAAAATGAGTATCGAAGTCGGGTGCATGTGCCTTAATTTGACGGAATGATTTGAACGCAACATGCTTCATTAGGTTGTGTTAACACTCTGCGACGCTGTCATGAAACGTACGCACTTGACGCAGGTTCCACGCTCAAAATATTCTGGAGAAGAACGGTTAGGCGGAAGCGACCATAAAAGACGGTCCAACAAACGCAGGTTCCACGCTCAAAATATTCTGGAGAAGAACGGTTAGGCGAAAGCGACCATAAAAGACGGTCCAACAAAACTAAGCGCATTAGTGTTTCCTAGTAAATCCGTCCGAAGGAAAGGAAACACTACACATAAGAATACATATTTACGAGCTCTTGCGACTGTGTGAGGACGTGCTTATAATGCCTCTTATTTTGATAAGTAATGATCCTGAAGAGAAATAATCCTCTGAAGGATTCACTCTCCATAACTGATTTAACATCAGGTGAAAGAACGTCACCAATTGAACGAATTGGGTACTCGCTGTGATGTACACTGCATGAACAGGTAAGCCCTAACATTAACCGACCACAAGGTTACAGCAGTGATGGTGAACTTTCGTCATGGACTTTTAAATGAGCGACGATCCAATTGCTTTTCGCAATAACGATACCTATTCAAAAACCTGGTGTAATAACTTCATTTCCACAATCCACGTACAATAACATGGCACTTTTGAATTGGGACTCTTTTTAGAACAGATCAGAACCCACCAACGTCAAACACGTAAACGAGGACAAAATGAAGATTCGAGCTTGCGAGGCTCACAGGAAAGGTGATTCAGAAGGCTCTAAAGAGCTCGTCGTGCGGCTCTTTCATGTGCGACAAGTTGCTCTCTGATCCTGTTGCGAACAGGCACAGCTTGCAAGCTGACCAAAAAGAACTTGTATATCAATTGTGATAACGAAAGATGAATTGTTCAAGATTCAGTTGTGGTCTGAAACGCATTGATGGTGAACAAGATTGGGATTTATTTTATATATAATCTGCTTTGAAATCATTCAATAAACTGGTCTATCTCGGGATTGGAAAGTGTGCTAGGTGTTTCGCCTTCATCTCCAATTTACTGAGCAATTTCAGCTGAGTTGCCCAAAATAGAGTTGGGGATTTTACGATGCGATTTTGGAAAAACGATGCATCAGCGGCTTGTAATTTACCATACCAAACCTACCGAAGATGTGATTGTAAAGCATGTTCATAGCATCGCAGAAAATGTCGTGAAAGAGGCTCAGGTGACGTAAATACAGTCACCTTCTAGAATGGATAAATATCACGCAATCTCCACAGGGCTCTTGACACAGGGTTGAACAGATCAGGAAAGCACTTTCTCCGTACTGTCCCATCAGTCGAGAGGTGTGCGTCAGGCAAGTCGAATTCGTTAGATCGCACGAGCAGAAGGGGCTGGAATCTTTCAACACGCGGCCAAGTCACGCCGTCGGGACCGAAAACATGTGAGTGATGGAACCATTAGGTGACATAAGTACGATGAACCTTTACCTTACAAATTTGAATATGATCTAAACGGATCTGTGCAGATGTTCACGAATCGTCGTCGTACCACCCATATGTTTTCACCTAGAAGAGGGGTCAAGGCGATTGCTTTTATTGCGAAGACGGATAGTTTATTTCACCACTTCGTTTTCAAGAGCAGCAAGAATTTGTGCCGCTTCATTCTGGTTTCTGGATTGATTTTTTATACTCACTTGATTTCTTTGTCCTGATTATCTAAGTGTGCTCTGAGGTGGGACTGATTGGGTGCTATCAGTAGTTTCCTCAATTGCTTCAGGGAAAAATTTTCTTTTCTTATCTCTACTTTTACTGCGGTTGCCTTTCTTCCGCGACGCTCCTAACAATTACTTGCAAAGGATATTTGTCCTTTGCTAGGGTTGAAAAACTGACGATTGCGTCCATAAAGTATGCGCAAGAAACAATCCAACCGAACTCCAAGTACCACTTGCGCAATCATAAGGACCCACACCTTCTGCTAGGTCTTCGCGTTCATTTCAGCTCTAACTTGTACATTAGACTGACATGCACTCAAAAGTGATGAGTCTAGTTCCTATAAACCATTTTCTATCGAGTATCTCAGTTCCACATTTTTTGAACGGGCATGTAACACGTGACAGAAAGCGTTTATGGGGCAATAGCTGAGCGTTATATTAAAAATTCACTGTGAAGGGAAACGCTTATGGAAGCATCTGTGAATGGTATGATCATGTTGCCAAGATAAAAATAGAATTCAATTGTATCTATTTCGTAGCTGCTCCCGTATGGACGTTAAACTAGAAAGAAATTTAGCCAGAAAATGTGATGGATATTTGAAACCACGTGTATTGTAGTTGTGGTGGTGTATGGTGGTGATGCGCTGTACGACCGAGTGTATGGTAAAGGAATCTTCAGCACGCAGTGACGATCTTTGAGCGAAACTCATGCAAAAACTGTACCGGTTGAAATCAGGTGGTCCCAGCAACTATGCAAGAATAATTTTTCCAATAGACATGGAAGAGGTCTGCAGCTGAGTGATACGAGTATGTCCAGCTGAATTGGAGAATGACGCTGGGTGCTCTCCTACTTTAGCCTGCTAACTTCCCGCTGGTCTCTTATTATCGCTGGCCGTTCTGCAGAAATTTCGCCTATAAACTACAAGAGTGAATTTACCTGTTTTCACCACATCCATGAGTGATTAAGTATCATGTCCCCGGATGCGATCAGCATTTCGATCGCCGTCGTCGATGCACTACATGGTCTGAGTGATGCGCTAAGTCTGATGCAGTTCTGGTCCTTAACTCATCTGCTACAGAAGTAAATGTCATATCCGTGATAAGAGCATTGAAAGTGATCAGATTCATACGGATGGAATCTTGTTTATGGAATGTCTTCTCGTGGAGCAGTGTGAAAAAATTAACAATCCTAGGTTACATAGTGCAACTCGCATTTCATTTTTTGAAGCCTAGCTGACACAACAGATCCAATGTACGAAGCAAATAATATGACGGAATCGGTCTGCATAGTTGATCTTACTGTTTGCATTGAGGCACAGCTACTCTACAACCCTGGAAGACCCTTTGAAAAGCTTAGGCACAAGCCAGCAACGTGGCACGATGGGTGCCACCTAGGATTGCGTAGAAGCGTGCAGTGAACTGGCTCGGTTGGCGTTAATCTAGCTGAGCATATTTGAGAATATAAAGTGGACAGTTTGCCACGCAGTCCCTCATAACCTCTTTCTGACGCTCCAATTTTAATTTCTGATGGATGCGCTCGGGCAGCGCTACTGTTCCACCCAAACACTTTTTCGTTTCCTTCTCTTTATTTTTTGTCACGTTTATAACATCACTTTCGTTCTCTGTATATCATTTTTCCTTTCATGACAAATGACAGGAAAGGGTTCGCGAATGGATGAACTGAAAAGCTGACTCCTTTCAACCTATATTGTACGCTATGCACACCCTCATAGTATGCTACATACTTTCTGGTGACGGTCGAGAAAAGTCCGCTGCGAAGCTTCTCAAGTTGTATCACAAGGACGAGTATTCGTTTAATGTATTCGACATGACTGAAAATGGCTCGAACAAAAGCATTCTGAGTTTTCGGATGCTACACAACAAAGACGGCTCATACATATATCGACCTAATTGTAAATGGGAAGAGGCCTTTAGCGATAAGAGCCAATAATGTCGAGAAGTGAACCGCCAGTAAAATCAATCAATTGAAACAAACTATCGTTTGTCCCTTCAATTTAGTAGCAAATTCAAACCTGGCGGATACGATGATTCTGTTTTTTGTACATGGCTGAAAGAAAAAATTTGGTTGGAGCCTCAGAGGAACTGCTCTGTAAGGCGGCTTTCATACTTTGCGCACCGACGCCGTCACGTGCGTGATGGCGTCGGTGCGCAAAGTATGAAAGCGGCCTAAGCGTTTTGAGACGCAGTCCTTTGCCCTTGAATGGTTCGAGTTCCTACAAGGAGCATCGCACACTAGTACGTATCAGTAGAGAAGGATCATGCGTGGGAAAACGCGCCCCTTCTCACCTAAATATTTTTGTTGAACTTACCTAATAAGGCCAGCATGCGAAGTTTCACGAGGAAAAGTGAGAATTCCTTTAAGATCCATCTCCTCGAAGTTACTGTGGTCGAGGGGAGGCGGAGCCGCTGAGTTAATGCCCACCCCGTCGTCCACTTCGGTAGGAGACGAAGAGTAGAACTGTAACTACGTAACTCTCTGCGATGGAGCAGGCATTTACTCTCAGGCTCTACTCCTTCGGCGACCACTTTGAAGAGCTGTATCTCAGCCTGATTTTCACTATTTCGCGTGAAACTTACGCTGCCTTTATTAGATAAATACAACGTAAATATATGAGTTACGAGAAACTCGTTTTTCCGTGTGCAATTCCTTTCTCCTTCAGCCGCTGCACAGATGCGGGCCACTTTTGTAAGTGAGTATTTTTCGCTCTTTACTAATAATGCTGACCAAGTAAAATGAAGGGCTCCATTAGTTCCGATGAATATTCATTCCATCCTGAATTCGAATAAGTGATCATGTCAACTCTGACGCTCTCAGTTTTTGATCTCCTACCCCTTATTTTACAGATATTTGATCGACAAGTGCTCGGCGCTCACGCACCTTTGAGGAGAACCCATGACCGTTCAGAAATTTTGAGGCTGGTTGTCGATGTCAGTTGATACTTTTCAAGCTCTGAAGAGGGCGAAGATTTGGAAATCTCTCCTCGCATACAAACACATGATGAATCCTTAAAAACGCTCGAATTGGGGCATCTACTTTTATTGCTGTACTTGGAGGACCCAATCTATGAATTTAATATAAGTGATTTGAATTGATTAAGACGGATAAGGGCTAATAAGAGCCAATAGGAAGAGTTGGAATGTATGCGGCTCTGAAAAATTGCGGGTTAACGATGAAACACTCACATTTACGAGTGTCACTAGAGATAGAAGGGCATATCGGCGATAAGTTACCAGGACTAGATTTGATAATTGCTGAAGAAAACGGCTAAAAGGTGATAACAAGTGTTGTGAGGGATTCCGATAAATCGATCAGTGCTACGATACAACCGCGACTGTCCAGTATTAGATGATCAGCGGATGGACAAGCCTCGCTCCAGATCCAGTACCAGTTTCAACAGAAGGTGACGACCACGAAACGAAACTTCCCAGACGCAGAGTGGTGACTGTCTGTAGTGATATGCTGTGGCAAACGGTTGAATCACAAATCATCGAAAAGACTCAATCACCAAATGCTCAAGAAGCTAACATCTTGTCTTTTCTGTCAGCAGCAAAGGGATGCTCCGACCGCTTAACTACTAAACTCCGATTAGTGATGGAGTCAGGCTCAAAGAGAAATCAGGGGGATTGCACTAAATACTGCACTCTTCACAATGTAGCACTACTTTATTCTGCTGTGTAATCCTAGGCGATAGCTCAACGGTAATAATCAAATCCTGGTATAAAGGTAAACAAATCCGGCATAGTAAAGATTAGCAAACTGATTTCTTTGCCCCAAGAAGTTGCTACAAGTTGCCAGAGTTCGATCATTTTGTCACACACTTATAATACTACCAGTTCGGCTAGGCACACTACTGCGCCTGACATCATGAGTGTCAATGTGTCGATCGTAATTGTTTTTTTTATGAATTTGCTCAGTACCCATTAGCACATCAGTGAGAAGCAAAACATCACTGCTTATCATCATAACTGTTATTTTACAGCAAGTGTCATACGACCAATCAGAGACTCCACTATTGTGGGCGGTTCCCTCTTATGTTGAGTGTGTCCAAGACAAGCTGGTAAGCGGCCATTTCTGAAAATTTTTCTTGATCTCACGGCTGCGTTTTGACCTAATTATAAGTTTCTGTTATAAGAACCTCCTACTCGAGATGCGCTCCACCCACTGTGCGTAGGCCTTATACCATGACTTCGAGAGGCTCATCGCTGACTTAAATCCATATTTCCAACACCTTTGGATCATACTGGTACACAATTAACAATTCACGGTATGAAAATGGATTATTTCGATGCAGGCTCATCTCAACATCGTCCGTGTATGCTCTGTTCTTCTTGCCCCATGCCCGACCCATCCCAAACTTGTCCCCACCTCCACAACTTTTTTTCATGTTATGCCTAATTTCGTGACAGACGGAGGGACGGAAGGAGGAAGGGTGGGTTTAATAGACAGACGAATTTTTTTTTATATATAGGGATTTTTCAGGTCCGTATTGTCGCTAAGGATGTCCTCGAGTGCGACGACATCGTCGATCTTCGACGCATGACGGAAAGCCAACCGGCAAAAATCGCGGAGACGAGCAGTTCGCTTTCACACAAGTTTCTCAAGGCTTCGAGGCAGTATGAGTTTTGGAATTTCAGTGAAGTAGATGGAAAAAAGGATGTGTTTTGTGACACAAAAAACAACACTGTGTCGTGTGATACGCAGTTCGGGGCACAAAAGTTGTCACAGCGTAACCTGGGTCACAGCAGAGTTAATTACCATGCGGTATACCACGCTATGTAGGTTTGCGAGGTTTGTAGGTTATTCAAAGATAGTCCCGGATATGATCGTGTGCTTAGGACAGGTAATTTAGTGAATGCTTTCAAATATTCTGATTTTTAGGCTGTTCGCTTGAGCGATGCAGAAAAGCGTGAAGGCTTGTAGTTTACAATTAATTTGTAACCTCTTCCTTTATATTTATATTTACGGTATTTCCATTAATGAGTTTGAAGCATTGTGTGTATGAAATTGTAATTATATTCCGCGCTTAAAGTTGGCTCCATAATTGTCGACGGAAATCACATTTCTTCTTTTGTCCTTATTGTCAGCATACATCAATAGACTTATTAGATCACAGCTTCATTTTTGCAGCATTCACCTTCATGATTTTGAATTTTACTCTTCATCCAAACCTTTTAACATCCTTTTTTCATGCTAATTACACATTTAGTGATTCTTCATCGCTGAAGAGTCTTAGGATTGATATAATCTTTGACAAGTGTGACAGAGGCAAACCGGGTCCACGCTCCTCCTTTTTTTCTTTCTCCTACTATTTTCCAGCTCCTTTTTCTACTTTTCTTGATCACCTTCACTTTCTCTTCCTCAATTCTTAACATTTTTCTTCCCAGCTCTACTTTCTCTTACTACCTCCTCTTAATTTCGTAGAGTAGCACCGCCTTAAAGGCATATTCCGCGCTCGCTATGGGTGGAGTAATCAATTGACTCTCCAATGGTTGTCGGCGGTTCGAAGGCGGTCTCTCCTCGCCCTATTGCCTGCAGTGGGGCGTGGAGAGACCGCCTCCCAACCGCTGACAACCAGTGGAGAGTCAGTTGATTACTCCACCCATAGCGAGCGCGGAATATGCCTTTAAATGTCGTTAATATGTTCCTTTGGGAAGAATATACAGAATAGTTATTTGACGGTTTTGTCTCAGTCTCTATAGATCACAGATGAGAGAGAGTCTACCAAGGAGTGAGTGTGCGTGATGCAAATGGACAACGTTTTCCGGCTACGGGTTAGTAGGAGGATATTTCCCCCTTGCGACGACAAAAACAACTAGAGAGTCTAAAAACTGGCTGCGCAACCTTGTCAAAGAGCGGTCTACCGTTCACCATCTACGGGAAAACTCATGGCTAGGTAGTATGTACCAATCTCGAATGAGAGCATTTCATTATAAATGGTGATGTCGGCGAATCCACGAAACCTCACCGGATACTGCTTACTGCAGCGGGTCGAGTTGAAAGCAGAGACGCAAATTACAGGTAGGCCTATTAACACCCTATGCCACATCATTCGGCGTAAATGACGCGCACTAGGAAAGCCCACAAGCGTGAAACACAGTAGCAGTCAAAATATATGCGGATTTGCATTGCCCACAAGCGTGAAATACAGTAGCGGTCAAGATATTTGCGGTTTTGCACTCTGACTATAACTTGGTCGACGTTTACATTTCTCATTTGGTTTTTTGTGTTATGAAGGCAGCTGGTGGTCAGTGAAGCAAAGCATATCACAAGAGTGGGGTGCAAGATAAAGGGTGAAAATGCAAGATAAAAGGTGGAAAAGAGGTTTTAACTGAAAACTCTGAGAATGTAGGTTCTGATTTACCAATGAACAACTAAATTACCATCTGAATACGCTATCATCGTAGCGGGTGATCTGATTGGCTACGTAAGCTCTACAGATCGTTGCATTTGTTACGGTGGCTTCGCACACGCGCCATGTAAGGCGTACTTTGCGCACGACGCTGGCACCGGCAGTGACGGCATCAAATTGCCACCGTCGCCACTGCATCGTTGCGCAAGGTACGAATGCGGCCTGACCAGTACTTCGCATTGCGACGTGCTCGATGAAATTTTTGGTTGCTCTCTTGGAAATCGTGTGTAATTGCGTAAGAAAGGAAGCGATCGTAGCTTTATCCAGCTCATTTTGAAATTGTTCTCTTTCAATATGTAGAATTCGGCTTAATGTAGTGCTCAAATGCTCCCAGTTCACTGCTCCTTTGATGATAGCGCTGTGCATGCACTCATTCCATTTATGATGTTGTGCATCATGCTTACTTGCATCAAATTTGTTCGTACGAAGTTTATTTGCAGTATACTTCGTATATTTATATATGTATTTTGTATGGCATTGAATTGAGACGCAGTGCGTTCCGGCATAGTATGTATAGGTCAATCTAGGGAGATGGAGCTGGCGATGAGTTTCCACCTCGGCTATATACTGCTTATTTTCAAATTGTGATTCATTAAAAAGGATTCGGCCCCATGATGACACTTGTAGAAAATTAACACTTGATTCCGCAGATCGGAAACATCTCTTTAGAATTATATATGAAGTGCTGCGAAAACCTGTAGTTTTATAGAAAGAATTTTTATCCGAAAAACAACACTACTTAGAGGATGATGACTCTACAGAACGCTTCCTTTGGCTGTCCGTCCTCCGTCCGTCAAGAAACTAGTCATGAAAAAAACATGGAAAAAAACTGAATATGAACATACATATAACAAAAAAAGGTGAAAAACAACATGTGGAGATAAGGACAAGGCTTGGATGGATAGAGCATGGAAAAAGAAGTTAAGACCGCACATGGACCAAGTTAAGCTCCGCCCACGACGGGTGGAGTGTGAGCTGGAATGTTCCGTTTTCAAACCGGAAATTTCAAATTTGGTTCTAATATGACCAAAACGTGAGGGAAAGGTGGATTAAGGTCAGGAATGCGTTTTTTAAAGTCATGAAGGCGGCGCCGGCACCCCGGGCGGGGCAATAGCGGTGATGGGCGGAGCTTGGACATTACACGAAAAACACTTTTTGGAAATGGGGAAAGGCCTAGGATGGGTAGGATCTGCTCATGATGTTACGGTGACAGTGCCCGAATGGTAAAAATTAATTCGAGTATACAATTAAAGCGATTTTAACGTTTACTTTCCTTTCTAATCGAGACGTCTGAAATGAAAAAATGTGTTAATCGGTGTCAAATGTATTCGGTAGTTAGTATGGGCATCAAGTGGCGAGCTACTTCATTGGTAGCTCATCGTCCAAAAGTCGCTTGAGAGTATAGGTAGTAGCCGAGTAGATCTAAGAGGCTGTCAAAATAGGAGCTCCCCTTTTTCCGATAAAAAAATCGTCCTTTTTGAGGATTCCTCCGCGTGTGTTTTCCCCTGATCTGGAACTTTTATCAGTGGGTGAACCGACAGTGCAGCACGTTTCAGCACCACTGCGGGTATGACGTGCAGGTGTTTCGACCAGTATTTCGAGAGATCAAGTCACCAGTGTTTTGTGGTTGTCAATTCACTTTAGAAACGACGAAGTTAACATTCTAATGACACTAATTCTTTATGTTACGGACTGTTAAAGTAAATAGCTTCCTTCCTTTTTATGAATCTTATCTACTTCCACTTGGAAAACTAAGGTAATGAAAGATGTCACAACTAAACTGTCTATACCATATACATCCAACTTTATTACATACTAACTTCACAAATATCGGTTTTTATTTTTTGGCCTTCATCTTCGACATAAGGTTTACCTACGGAGCTGATGTCTTGAAATCAGTAGGATATCGCCTCATGGGGCGAACCCACCCATGGGTGATCAGACCCCACACTGATCACCGGAACACTTGCCACATACTCCCAATCAGGGTCAAGCCTCCGTTGAGGAATCCTCAACCGGGGGGTCGTATTGGTCCTCTAGGAAGGGGATCGTAATCGTTGAGGTATGCAGTGATCGACAGAATTCCTTACGCTGAGGGTTTAATGTGTAAGGGGAGAAATGATAAATCCGACTAATTGGGTTCGAACCCGAAACTAGTTTAACTTAACATCATAGAAACCTCATGCATGGCGCGATCCGCAACGAAATTCGTTCAACGCCAATAGCTCTTTTGTTTGTCCGCTGACACCGAAACCACGTACAGAGACACCTCCGAAATTCACCGATTAATCATGGAAAGCGATATCACACTCCAGAAACAACTGGATGAAAACGAAAAACTTGCTGATATGAACTTCTTTCATATCTTACTACGATTGCAAGTACGTAATCTGGTGTTAACCATGGAAAGCGATATCTATCAACGGGTACCACCGTGGATGGGGGTGTGGGCAGATATGACAGCAAATCGCGTGGCCGCCCGCGGCGAGCTGCGCGACGAGTGCGAGTGCCAATATCAGGACATGGCAGCCTACAAGCGAGGCAGTGTGGCATGGGTGGAAGCGGAGAAGTGACGCAGTCACGCTCTGCCGGGCTACCAAAAGCAATCGATTTGCAAGTCGTACTGGTGACTCCGCGAGTGAAACACTGCGAAGCGATTCGCTGTCATATCTGCACACACCCGTGGATGGGCACTCCAGAAACAATGGGATAGAAACCAAAAATTAGCTGATGTAGATTTTTTTCATATCTTACTACGATTGCAGTACGTAATCTGGTGTTGGCGGCCACTCTGCGGACCGGAAAAACGTTTGTATTCATTGAGAATGTGGATGAAATCCTCATGCATAGCGCATCCCACAGAGAAGCAGACCGACGCTTCTCGTCCTCCCACTAGCCCATCGAGAGCGAAAGATGCATACTAGAAAAATTTCAGTAACAATGAATCGATTTTTCGGAAGAGTCGTGGGAAGATCTCGCAAATCCAAAGGGAAAAAGTTTTCCTCAACTGGCTTCCCTCGATGTTTCTTTTGACGCTTTGAAGATATGGCATAGCTAAGGAGGTTAGTCGAAAGCGGCAGCTTCACAGACCCGGAACACCCGGAAACGCACTCATACGGAAGAGTTTGAAGGAAGTTATGACCATTTGAAGTGAAACACTTTGGAGCTTTTAGAAATTTTTCTCAACTAATCCTCAACTGGTTTTCCTCAGGGTTTCTTCTTTTGTTTTGAAGACATGGCATAGCTCAGATAATCATGCGAAAGCGGCAATTTCGCAGTCCCAGGAAATCTTAAAACGACTTATGGTTGAGTTTGACACTTCGAAATTCTTCAAAATTTCTCTTATTTGGAAGCCCATATCGGGAACTACGCAGCCGTTTGGGAAAGCAAGCGGCCAACATATAGATCCAAGGGAGTTATAGAGAAAACAGTTCACAGCTGTTTGAAATATGGCCTCCAGGTAAGTTTGAACTACTCAAAGGTGTCCAAATTTATTATGGAGAAGATACCGCGCTTCATCATGATCGCCGCGTCGCAGCCGCACTCCGTCCTTGATCGGTACAGAATGAGCACGTTGTTGTTCTTGATATTGTTTGTTGTCTGTGTTTGTGACAATGGAAGTACATTTGTTTACCAATGAACAATAGATGTGTCTGTATCATGCGAAGTAACGTCAATCTATTTTCCTTGCCCTTTTCTTTTTCAAAGAAAAGTTACATCTCAAATAATCTTCATGCATCCAGACGGTTCATGTTGAAGTATTTTGATGGTCTTGTGTTCTTCTGAGTGCACATGCATTTGTGAGATTAGTTTATTCTCATACAAATGGTCTCCTATCTTCTGGTCTGCAAATGGCTCTAAGAAAAAACCTCGTAGAAACCAAGTAGTCCGCCTTCGTTTTCGGGTAGGTAGACGATTCGTAACTGGTAAGCGACCGTAACGTCTATGTGATCATTCAGACAGCGACAAGTAAACAAGACGGATCCTCTCCTTCATCACGATTCATCCGCTTCAGGAGGGCTTTCATAAACTACCATTAACGATTGCAAAAACAGCCCAAAATTGAGGATATTTGGCGATTCGTCCTCTTTTTCCTCCACTGAGAGGGGAGGGTATTGAGGCACCCTTGTGGGGGGGGATCGTATTCTTTGAAAATTTTCCTCAACTGGACGCTTGACCGTGATCACATATATTCGTCATGACTGTGGAGGACTTCTTGGATGAATGAGTAAACTCGCAGGGGTGTACACAACGAAGGTGAATTACACCAGTTTCCACAAGACATGGATCCGAGATTTATTGTTAAAGTTTAGTGTCTAGAAGTGAAGTCGGAATCGATCGATCGATCAATTGACGCAGCCCACCCATTCGGCAAGATGTTCGCTTTCTAGATTCACAACGTAAATGTTGAAAGTGTATTTTGAATAGGGTCCTTATGTTATGTACTCGTCGGGAATATTGATTCTTCTTTTTTTGACGAATGGCTAAAACAAGAGATTGCTTCGGGATTGTTTGTTTAGATATAATGTTAATTCACCACACAACAATTTGTTCATTCAACCCATATCTCTACTCAGTTCTCTTTTTTCTTGCTATCCTCCCTCAAACAATCTAAGCAACAATGTAGTATTTTCGGCATGACGGCCTTGTGAACATAGTCTTGCGGAACCTGTGATCATTAGTCCGCGGGCACACTATCAAGGAAAGCCCACGTATCATGTAGGTGAAATGTAAATGGCTTTGAGCAATCTCCCTGCAAATCGGCTGAGCAACCCTTAGATCGAGGTTGCGAAAGGCTATGCGCAGCATGTGCCTAATACAGGTCTTATGTGAGTTGCGAAGTGTATCCACAAAAGCTCTTGTACATATTGTCTTGATAATTATATTTGCTTAATAATAAGGGGCACTGCAGGACTCCCTGCCTCCAGACTATCATGATTTTTGGGGGCGGGATCCCAACTGATTCGACAACCTCCTTGGCGAACAAATGGCATAAAAATGTGCAGTTGTGAACCTTTCTAGAGTACTATTACTCTACCTCACATACCGTCATTACCACCCTTCAGGAACAAGCAAGTCATCCTTAAATAATCGATCCACTTTATTGAAAGAGTATTTCAGTGTAGGAGTTGCTCAGAGCGTGTGAGAACATCTGCACCTACCCCACAACCTTCATATGTGTTCGCTCTTGCGGTTTGCTTATCTGTCCGTCAGAGGCAATTGTTGGACAGCTCAACAGATAGGCTGCATGTAATCCCTATCTATGCTGACACAGTGCTTACTGGCGCATTTATCAGTGCGAGGTGCAATATAGGTAGAAAGCGTTCATCGTAATTCATTACTATGCTCAAGTGGCAACTTACTCCATTGTAGTTGCATTTGTGATAGATGTTCACGGAAGGTTCAATATCTGTAAATTCTCGCTTCGATCCACAAAGATGAAATGTTCCGTTCTTGTCCGTTTTCCCCTCTCTAGCTCTGTATCGAGAAGTACAATAAGCTTTGTTCCCAATTTATTATTAAACTTAATGTATTCGAGAAGGTCGACGAAAATACTCACAGACTTCCCTGTCGAATAATTTCATTTTGGCTTTTGATGCTGGAATTCCGTTACATCGAAGTGTGCCCGTAACTGCTACCGAATGCAGTCTGCCGAGACCAAGAAGACCATCGCAAACAGGCAGAAGAGCAAAAATAAGTATAGAACTCGGGTGCATATGCATTGATTCGGCGGAATGATTTCGACGCAGATGTTCCATAAGGTTGCATTCACTATCTGGGATTCTGTCATGCAACGTGCGCACTTGGCAGTTCAACTCACAAAATGTCCTGGAGAAGAACGAACATGCGAAAGCGACCATGAAAGTTTGACAAAACTAAGCGCATCAGTGTTTCCGAGCAAGTGTGTCCAGAGGGAGAGAAAAACTGTACATATGCATATTAACGAGCTGTCGCGACTGACTGCGTACTGACATGCTCATAATGCCTCTTATATTAATAAGTAATGGACCTCGAAGAGGAATATTCCTTTATGGGATTCACCCCTCCCCCCCCCCCCTTTGATGGAGCTGGCATTGAGGTAAAGAACATGATTGAACGAATCAAATACTTGCTGTGAGGTACACTGTATGAAGGAGAAATCCCTAACATGTGCAAACTGCAGCATTACAACTATGGTGGCAAACTTTCCTCATGAGCTATTGAATACGGACGATTTGCACGCTTCTGGCAATAATGACAGCTATTAAAAACCCGGTGTATTAATTTCATTTCCACATTAGCCGTACAATAACATTACACTTTTGAATGGAATCTATTTTTATGGACTTCCATCAACGTCACATACGTAACGAAGACAAAACGAACGTTTTGGGATCCTCTCGAATGAAGTGGAGCGAGGTTCACAGGACGGGTCGGTCAGGAGGTTCTAAGCAGATCGTTGTGCGGCTCCTCCATGTGCACAAGTTGCTCTCTGGTCCCGTTGCGAATTGGCGCAGCTTGCCGCGGGGCCAAAAGAACTCGTGTATCAAATGTGATTACGAAAAGATGAATTGCCAATATCAAGATTAAGTTGTGGTCTGAAAACATCAATGATGAACAAGGAAACTATTTATTATGTGTCTTTACTGTTTTGAAATAATTCAACATACTTTCTCTAGGGATTGAAAAATGAGCTAGGTAAAGCATGATCGTCTCTGACTTACTGAACAACTTCAGCTGAGTTACTATCGAAATCAGAGATAGGGATATTACGATGTGGTTTCTAAAAACCGATGCACCATCGACTTGCAATTTACCATATCAATCCTAGCGAGCATGTGATTGGATGCTTGTTCATAGCATCGCAGAAAGTGTCGTAAAAGAGGCTAGGTGGTGTAAATACGGCCACCTTCTATTAGATTGATAAAAACTATGGGGTCTCCACAGGGCTTTGGACAGGGTTGAACAGATCATAAATATTATGTAGGGAAGTATTCCACCCCACAGTCCGCATCGGTCTAGAGGTTTGCATCATGGCATTCGAGTTGCGTCAACTCACAGGTGGGGCTGGAGCTTGACCGAAAACCACGTGAGTGAGGGAACAATGAGGTGATGAGGTGACATAAGTATGCTGAAGCTATATCTTCCAATTTTGAATATGATCTGAGCAAATCTGTGCAGATGTTCACGAATCGTCGTCTATCCAGTCCCCTAAATGTTTTCCACCGTAGAAGAGGGGACAAAGCGATTGGTTCCCTTGCGGAGATAGAGAGTTCAATTCACCACTTCGTTTTCAAGAAAAGCAAGATTTTGTGCAACTTTACTCTGGTTTTTGGACTGATGTTTTATACTCACTTGATGTTTGCTTGTCTTGATTATTTAACAGTGTTCCAAGCTGAAACTGATTGGGTGCTACCAGAATTTTCCCCATTTGCTGCGTGAGAAGATTTTATTTTCGAGATTCCTTTTACCTCTAGAGCGGTTTCTTCCCTTCGCGATGCTCCTGATTTATATAGAACATTATCCCTTCATAGCTCTGAAATTGACGATTGCGTCTATAAGGTATGTGCCAGAAACATCCAACCATCTTCCACTTACCAGTTGCGTAATCCAACCATCTTCCACTTACCAGCTACGTAATTATGAGCACTCATGCCGTATGCTAAGTCTTCACGTTCATTTCGGCTCTATCTTTCACATTAAATTGACAAGCATTACGAAGTAGTGAATTTCGTCTCCATGAACCATATTCAATCGAATAGTCTCAGCTCCCCATTTTTCGGACGGACATATAACAGGGAGCGTTCATGTGGCAATAGGTGACCGTCAATGTGAAAAAGTTCATTGTGAAGGGAAACACTTATGAACGCATCTGTGAATCGTACGATCATATGTTACCGAGATAAAAATAACTTTGAATGGGTGCATTTCATAGCTGCTGCCGTATAGATGTCAAACTAAAAGGAAATGCGGCTAGAGGATTTAATGGTTTTCTTCCAACCACGTGTATTGGAGTTGTGGTCGAGTATGGTGTGACGTGGTGTACGACTGAGTGTCCTAGAGTAATTTTGAGCGCAATGACGATCTTTGAGCGGACTCATGCAGGAACAATAGTACTTAAAATTCAGGTAGTTCTAGTGGCTATGCAAGAATAATTTTTCTAATACATGGACATGGAAGAGGTCTGCAGCTGAGTAATACGAGTATGTCCACCTGAATTGGAAAAATGATGCTGGGTGCTCTCCCACTTTAGCCTGCTGTTATCGCTTCGCAACGCTGGTCGCTTATTCGCTGGCCGTTTTGCTTAAACTTTGCCCATGAACTACCTCAATGAATTTACCTGTTTGCACCACATCCTGAGGTAAACATGTGTCATTTTTCCGGGTACAATCTGCAATTCGACCGCCATCGTCAATGCACCAGTCTAAGAAATCTCTGAAATCTGAGTCTGATGCCATCTTTTCCTTAACTGCGTCTGCTACAGAAGCAAATGTGATATCCGTAATGAGAGCATATAATAAGTTTAGTTTTACACATCTGGAACCTTGTTTCTGGAGTGTAGTTTTTTCGTGAAGCGATGTGAAAAAATTAAGCATAAAGAAAGGTCAGTCTGCTACACAGTCTTACCTCATCTGCTTCTGACCAAGGGATGCTGTTGCAGCCTAACACTTTCACTCGCTTTCTTTCTCTTCTTATTTGTCACTTCCTATGGCTTTTCTTTCAATATCGACATATCATTTTTCTTTTTCCATGGCAGATAAGTCTTAACGAGTTGAAAGAGCTGTCTCGTTTCAACTTATATTGTACGCACACCGACTGGTGTGCTACAAACTTTCTGGTGACGGTTGAGGAAAGCTCGTTCTCTCCGAAATCGGAGAAAGAATCCCTCAGTTAGTGTTTGAGTTTTTAGGGGTGTAAGACAGTGGCCGCTGAGCACACCATCTCTCCAGCACCGGTATTCCCCAAAGGAAAAGGAACACCATCTTGTGCTTCTGGCTCTTTAGGATACAATTTCTCAATCAAACATCCATTATAGATTTTTATGTTCTTCATCGAGTCTGTGCCGTTGCTCTTTGAATAAATTAGAGCATAACCTTGCTACAAGGTTTTATTGATAAGAGCCAATGTCGAGAAGTAAAGTCGATAATAAAATCAGTCGATAGGGACAATCTATCCTTTGAATTTTGTCCTTTGAATTCACTTGCAAGATTCAGAGTTCCAATGCTGTAGATGTACTGAGGATAACGTTCTTGTGTTACGTACTTGGAGGGAACAATGATACTCAGCCTTTTACAGCATGGTTGAAAGAATTTTTTTGAAAGCCCCAAACAAAGGATCCGCTTTGTAAGCCTTTCGAGGCGCCGTGTTTTTGACCTCGAACTATTTGAGTTTCTTCAAGGTGCATCGCGTACCAGTAACATATCAGTATTGAAGGGTAGCCCACGGGGAAATGCGCTTCTTCGTTACCCAATATTTACGTAGTATTTGCCTAATGAGGGCAGCATGCAAAATTTCACGCGAAAAAGCGAGAATTCCACTAAGACACAGCTCCTCAGAGTCAATGTGGTCACTCTGAGGAGCTGTGTCTTAGTGGAATTCTCGCTGTGGTCAAGGGGAGGTGGCGACTCAGAATGAATGCCCAGCCCGTCGTTCGCGTCGGTCTGAGACGATAAGTGGGCCTGTTTACGTAACTCTTTACGACGGGGCGGGCATTTACTCTGAGGCTCTGCCGTCTCGACCACCACTTTGAAGAACTGTATCTCAGACGGATTCTTACCTTTTCGCCTGAAACTTTACGTGTTATCCTTATTAGGCAAGTACAACGTAAACATATGAGTAACAGAGAAACCTTCGGCCGCTGCACAGATGCGGGAGCCACTTCTGTATGTAAGTCTTTTTCGCTCTTTACTAGTTAGGCTAAGCAAGTAAAAATGAAAAGCTTGATCAGTCCTGATAGGTTACATTCCACAGCGTCCTGAACTCGACATCGACACATCATCCTGAATTCGAATAAGTGATCACGACAACTCTAATACTCTCAGTTTTTGATCTCCTCCCCCTTATTTTTCAGTTTTTGATCTCCTACCCCTTATTTTTCATCGACAAATGCTGCGCGCTCACGGCCCTCTGAGGAGAACCCATGACCGTTCAGAAATTTTGGGGCTGGTCGTCCGTGTCAATCGATACTTTTCAGGCTCTGAAGGAAACAAAGATGCAGTAACCTTCTCCTCGCATACATGAACATGGTGAATCCTTACAAACGCTCGAATTAAGGCATCCACTTTTTCTTGCTGGACTTGGAGGTCTAATCTATGGATTTAAAACGAGTGATCTGAAATGATGAAGACCGATAAGGGCTAATGGGAAGAGTTGGATGGTATGCGGCACTGACATTAGCGTTTTTCGGGTTGACGATGGAGCGTTAACACTCACAGGTTTCACTAGGGCTGGAGGACACCAAGTTCTCGAGGAGCGATCGTACCTTGTATTCAATTTCAGCAGCAAGGGGATGTTTTGACAGCTGAACTATGTGAACTCCTGACTAGAGATGGAGTGAGGTTCGAAGAGAAATCGACGGGATACCACCCAGTTCTGCTCTTATCACAGCGTGGCACTACTTTACTCTACTGTCTAATGTAGGCGATAGTTCAACCGTAATAATCAATCCGAGAAAAATAGGATGAAACTTGATACAAACCCAATCTTGTACAAATTAGCAAACATTTTTTTTACTGCCTCACAAGTATTATTCAAACTCCAAGGATTCGATCATTTTGGCACACATATAATGCTGCCAGTTGGACTAGGGCAACAACTGCGCTTAACATTATGGGCATCAGTAGATGGGTCGTAATTCCTTTTTTCTATAAATTTGCTCGGTACCCATTAACACATCACGTGTAAAGCAAAATATAACTTCCCATCATTGACTGCTATTTTCGCAGTGAGTGTCATATAGCTCGGACAGTGGTCACTTCTATCATTTTTTCCTGGTCTTACGGCTGCGTTGTGACCTAATAATAAATTTTTGTAAGGACCTCCTACTTTGGGTGGGCTCCGCCCACTGTGCGCAGGCCTCTATCATGACTTTGAGAGGCTCATCTCTAACCTTAAAGGAATCGTCCACGGAAAATGAGTTTTTGTGTTACCCATGTATTTATGTTGTATTTGCCTAATGTTGGCCTCATGCAAAATTTCACGCGAAAAAATGTGAATCTGGCTGAGATACAGCACCACAAAGTGCGGTCCCAGTGGGCGGGGCCTCCGTGTAAAAGCCTCGTACCGCGTCCGCCGTGGTCGGAGACGCATTGTAGGAACAGAAGGTTACGTAAACAGTCCTACTCTCCGTTCCCAACGGCGGCGGAAGACGGGACGAGGCTTTTACACGGAGGCCCCGCCCACTGGGACCGCACTTTGTGGTGCTGTATCTCAGCCAGATTCACATTTTTTCGCGTGAAATTTTGCATGAGGCCAACATTAGGCAAATACAACATAAACATATGGGTGACACAAAAACTCATATTCCGTGGACGATTCCTTTAATTCATATTTCCACCACATTTGGGTCATATCAGAACCCAAGTCTCGGTATGAAAAGGGAACATTTCAGTGCGCGCTCCACCCACAGTGGGTGGAGCTCAACATCGTCCGTGTGTGCCCTTTACTTCTTGTCCCATGCCTTACCCTTCCCAAACTTGTCTCCACTTCCACAAGTTATTTTTCATGATGCTTCACAAACGAAGCTTTTTATACATTGGAATTTTATCGGGCACCGTATTGTCGCTATGGATCGCCCTTGAGTGCGACGAATCGTCGACCTTTGACGCATGACGGAATGCCGACCGGTAAAAAATCTTGAATTGATTCCTGTGGCTGCCAGCGAAAATTGCTGGGAGCCACAGGATTTTTACAGACAACACAGCGAATTCCGATAAGTAAAAGCTCGGGATCTTCCAATATCTTTGAAAGGTACTATATTTGCTACCAGCGGTTGTTCCTATGACAACCTTACTCTCTGACATGCTTTCTTAAATCCGAAACTTTTATGGAGTGTTCATCCTTGTCAGCTGCAGGATGTGTTCACCCTTACTTTTATTACGCCGATTTTACATACCAGAGAAGATGTACGCACTTCCAAAAACATCGTTGTTGGTTTGCGTCTAATCCCTGTTTTTTGCTGCGTACTCCTTTACTAAACCAGTTTTCCCATCATACAGTATACTGAATCTAGCACTTGGATTGCCAACCTTCAACCTCGTAGCAACACGAGCTATAATTTGGTAGTGCTTTGGACACTAACGTGGGGATGCCAAGTATTTCAAACAGTGAATGTGAAGGAAAAGCGACTCCAGGTGTGGAAACTGTCATCTCCATCCTGACCCATGCAGCGTACTGCCGACACTTGGTGCCGGAAGGAGTTAAGTGGGTTCGTGAACTGAGCTTAATTGTGTGAGAATCTTGGAAAGAGAGAGTGTGGGCCAGAGGAGAGCCTTGTTGAAAAACAAAACCCCCTTTTATAATGAGAATGGAGTGAAGGTATCTGTCTCTCTGAACACACAAATTGCTGCTGGTCTTGCCTTCTACAATACATCGTTTGAAAGCTCTCGAATACTTACTAACAACAGCGTCTAACGTAACAGTTCAAGCATTCTAAACTAGCAACCCATATCACCGCAGCTCCTCGAATTTATTCAATAAGTAAGGACAGAGATGGGAAAGTGGCGAATAGTGTCGCTGCCGTGTCGCCCGATATTCACTTTGTCCTAGCGACAATAACTCAACAGACATTCCAGTTTTGTGCTCGTTTTATAACAGCCTCGTCAGACAAAAAGTGTTGCTGGTCGCCGCGATGATCCAGCACGCATTACAATAATGCTATGATTTTGAATATAAATCTGATGCATGTCTTATCTCAGAAGAATATAATGCAGCCTGAGTGCATGAAAGGGGGATGTATCCCCACGTTACTTCGTTATCCAAGATAAGGCGCAGGACATGCTGATAGTTGTGAGACTTAACCATATACAGCAGCTGTGAAAAATATAATTTTTGACCGTGACTCAGCTTCACTATGATTGGATGTGTCGAAGAAGAGTAAAAAGACGCGCATATCATCAAATGTGCCGGGCCGCCAATTTATAGATCCGCATATAGCGACTCATTATTCAGAGTAACTGTCAAATACCAAGATAGCTGCTTCCTCTCATTACAATTTCTGTGTCTCCTTCGATCTCCTATTCGATCTCCTTCCTGTGAGGGCATATCCGGACTGATATACTGAGACGAGTAGTATGGTGATAAAAACTCATGAGAAAGTATGAAGAAAGCCCACTAGAGAAATCCTCACAGTGTGGCAACCAAGGGTGGACCCACAGGCAACTTACACAGCAGCTCCGAATTTTCGACATCCTCATCTCAGCACAAATGAGCCACGCGCAAAAATTTATTTTTCATCAATGCGATCTGCAGCCTACGAATTTGTGTGCTACCGTTGGGCATTCTTTTTCATTATTATTCGTAAAACTGAACATAAATTGAAGAAAACGTAATGAATAAAAGAGGAATGCAACATAGAAGAAATGGTAAGGTCGCACAAACACTTTACAACGCGATTGAGTGTGAAATAAAAGCAAATGCAAAGGGCAAAATGCAACTTAAGCAATGCACTAAGGCCATACACCGTCGTGGTATGTTACACACGGTCACTCTCGAGAGTAGTTCTCGCCCAGCAAAACTCATGGATGAATTTCTCAGCTAGTGTTGGGGGTTTTACAGCACAGTGATTCTACGGCCGCTAAGCACACCATCTCTGCACTTCCTGCTAAATAAACGGTGCACAGTTTTGTGCGTTTGTGTGTACGGTACAATTCCCATTGAGTTATGTATGACAGATCATATGAATAAAATGTACCATATATTTGTGGCAATCTTACTCGCTTTTAGGACTGTTGTGTTTCGACCGCCGAAGTTATAGCTTGATTGTTTCTGCTATTTGGCCGTTTTTTAACAGATTTGTGCCTCTGTGCCGCCTCAAAACTATAACAATTTTGAAAATTCCCTGAAAGCAGTTAGCCGTTATCATGAAGGGAGCATTCATTTTGGTGCAGTCTGTGTGTCACCGATTCGACTTTATCATCCCGATTGGAGCTGCTTGGATAAGTTACATATGTAGATTGCTCTGAACTAATTACTAATGTACTTTATGTGCCAGCTTCAATCTGGCTCATTCAACGTTGGCTCATCAAGTTCTAGTGAAAATAGGTAGAAAATACTCCGTACATGCCATTCAGAGCAGTAACTCCATCCTGAGGAAGAGAGCTGTTACCTTTTGTTTTTGAAAGAGTCGAATGTGACCTGGGCAGGCACTGGTCTGGAATTTGACCATGACAGTGGGAGTGATGTCCCATCTCATCAGCCACCACGACGACGTAGTTCTCATAAGCTGAGTATTTGTTCTCAGAAACTGGTAAGTCGAAGAAGTTTAAAGGGAAGAAATGCTTCTGGGAGAAGATGTAAGAGCTCCGACATGGACACAGATTGCTCGAGTTCTAATTTGATCTGATGTTGTGCCCGTCAGAACAGCTGTGGTGGTTTTTGGCGAGAAAAAATACTTATGAAGTTATATCACATGGTTGAGGGTTCACCATCACGTCCATGTATTTGTCACGATTGTGGATGTCTTCTCAAAAGGTGTGTGAAGAAAACTTTCGAGAGTGTACACCACGAAGGCGGACTACACAAATTTTCAAAAGACATGGAACAGAGCTTTATTAGTAAAGTCCGTCTAGAAAAAGTGAAGGCGGTATTGATCGACCGATAGGTTGGTGCAATCTATCCATTGATCATCGTGTATGCCTTCTAACTTCAAAACGCCAAGATCGAAGGTGTTGTTTGGATAGGGTGCATTTGCTATGTATTTCTCTGGAATTTTGATCGTCCTCCTTTTGACACAATACTGAAAGAAGAGTTACTTGGGGATGTTTTGTTTAGGTATAATGTCAGTTCAGCAAACAACAAATGGTTGTTTCAACCCATATGTCTATTTATTGTTAGTTGTCTTATGTTCTTGTTCGCCTACCTCATACATTTTAGCAACAATGTAGTTGGAGTTCTCGGCTCGACGGCCTTGTGATCATAGTCAACCCATAGGAAACCTGTGATCAATAATCGGGGGCCCACCAACAAAACTAACAAGGGAGGCACTTACGTTACCGTTTGCATTGAAGTGATATGTATAGGCCTGACGCAAATTTCGAACCTGCCCTTCATATCGGCGGAGCGACTTTTGGAATGAGGTTGCGATGCAACTTTTTTAATATTTTATCATAAGTGTTCTTCTTTCTGATCCCTTCTTTGCTTCATCTTTAATTGTTCACTAACTCTTTATAGTCTCTCTAACAGTATAGTCACTGCATATGTATTCGCGACCGGTTTTTCACCTACCTCACCTCACTAAGTAGCCACGGAGGGTTAGTGAAGACTGCGGTTCGTATGAGGGTAGGGAAAGAAATGAACCATTCAAACTGCTCGAATTTTCTAATGTTTTTTAATAGTTGACCACACAGTTATGTGAGTTGCGAAGTGCATCCACAACAGCTCTTATAGAGATAAATGTCTTTTTCCCATTTTCCAAGTTTACGGCTCGAATAAATGGTGCACGCGCTTGTTGCCTATCTATAGCATTTGCTTTATTATAATGGGCACTGCAAAAGTTCCTGTCTCCAGACTATCCTGACCTTTGGGGTATTGGATCCGGAAGATTCGACCACCTCCTTCGCGTACACGAGGTATAAATTTCATAAACCTTTCATGAGTACTGTGTGAATAGCCTCACGCATATCGTTACTCCATCTTTGAGACACAAGCAACTCACACTTAGATAATCCATCCAGCTCATTGAAAGAATGTTTCAGTGTAGGAGTTGCTCAGGTCTTGTGAGATCATTTGCACCTACCCATACCATCATTTGTGGTCGTAATTGCGGTTTGCTTAGCTGTACATCAAAGGCAACTAATGGTCAGCTTAACAGATAGCCCTACCCGTGATCTCGATCGATGATGATACTAGCAGTTACCGGCGCATCTATAGTGCAGAGTGCAATATAGGTAAAAGGCTTTCATTATAATGCGCCATGCTCGAGTGACCGCTTACCCCTTCGTAGTTGCATTTGTGATAGATGTCGAGGTAAGGTTCAATATCTGTGAATTCTCGCTTCCATCCAGAGATGAGAAATGTTCCGTCCTCGTCTGTTCTTCCCCTTTTTAGCTCAGGATCGAGAACTGCAATGTGCTATAGTATTCGTATTTACTTGCACTCGATATTTATGCAAAGGTATATGGAATTGGCTAAAATACTCACAGACATCGCTGTCGAATAATTTTACTAAGACTTTTGATGCTGGTTTTTTCTTACATAGAAGTGTGCCAGTAACTGCTACCGACTGCAGTCTGCCGAGACCAAGAATACCATGGCAAACAGGCAGAAGAGCAAGAATGAGTATGGAAGTCGTGTGCATATGCCTTAAATCAGTGAAATGATTCAAACGCTGGATGTTCCGTTTGGTTGTAATCACACTCTGAGACGCTATCATACAACGTATGTACTTGTCGCAGCTCAAAATATGTATCCAGGAGAATAGCGGGCATACAAAAGCGGCCATAAATGTCGTACCAACAAAACTAAATGCATTAGAGTTTCCCAGCAAATTCGTTCGGAGGAAAGGAAACACTGTACACATACATATTTGTGAGCTGTCGCAAGTGACGCGTTAGCAGAATGCCTCTTATATTGATAAGTAATGGCACTGAAGAAAAATATTCCTCCGAAGAATTTACTCCCCATAATGGAGCAAACGATAAGATAAAGAACCTGGTTGAACGAAAAGTGCTTGCAGTGATGTACACTGCATGAACGGGTAAGCCGTAACATGTACCAACCACAACGTTACAATAATGGTGGTAAACTTTCCTCGTGAGCTTATGAATAAGCGACGATTTGCTTCCGTTTGGCCCTTTATGAGAGCCATTCAAACATCCAATGTAATAACTTTATTTTCACATTCCACTTACTATGAAATTGCACTTTTGAATGGGGTCTATTTTGAAATAAGACCTCATCAAAGTTAAACTCGGACACAACGAACAATTCGAACGTTTGGGAGCCCTTTGTGTTGGTGTGGAGCAAGGTTTCCAGGAAAGGTGAGTCAAAAGATCGCCGTGCTTCCTCATTCATTTGCGACAGGTCCTTCTGGTGCCGTTGGGAAATGGCGCAGCTCGCAACGGGACTAAAAAGAAAGTATATTAATGTGATCATGAAAAGATGAATTGTCAAAATCAAGATCCAGTTGTGGTCTAAAACACATTAGTGGTAAACAAGAAAGCGATTTATATTATACCAGTTGGCTGGCGCACACTACTGTGCGCGAAAGTGCGTCAGTATACCGATCAAAACTGCTCTTTTTCTTGAGAACAGAGTATTTCATTGCACCCTCTCCCCGCCGTGGGAGCAGCTTAACTTGGTGCATAGGTGCTCCTTACTTCTTGTCCCATGCCCTACTCATCCCAACATTGCCCCATCTCCACAGGTGATTTTCCATGTAATGCCCATGCTCCGCCCACTGTGCTCACACCTTTTAATGACCTAACCCATTGACGACCGTGTGACACGACATCGTGTTCACCAAGTTGGCCGCGTGGGACCGTGTGACACAATGTCGTGTCACAGTCTTGTAACTTATATTTTAAACTTCTTTTTGAACTTTTGTTTGATCTTTTTTAATTATGTATTCCTCACATATGAAGGTTTTCTAACAGTGCATGGTCCAGGAAAATAACCTTCAGTAGTTGAATTATTGAGCTTCATTACAGGAAGGAATAACCATCAGTTATTTTGAAAACAATCGATACACTAATAGTCTCTGCATCTGCTGCAACGGGTGCAGACTCTTTGGCTTGAGATGCAGAGTATTTGCGCCCTTAAATTTTGCACATTTCTTCATAACAACTAACGCATCGCCTGCGATGATTCGCCTGAAAGCTTAATACAAAGCTTGACACAAGAAAGCTTAATTTTAATGTGGTCTATATATTATTATTTATGCAGCTGGAAACCTAATCACAATGCAAAAAGGTAAAAAAATGATGGTTTCTCAAGAAAGGTGTCCCTGTGGGAGCGTGTGATTTTCCCACGCTCCGCGTGTGACACGACGTCGTGTCACACGCGGAGGATCCCGCGCGGTCCCACGCGCCAGACAAGCAAAATGCCGCTGTCTTCAAGGGGTCAAAAAACTCATCGCTGACCTATATCCACCTTCTCCCTACGTTTGGAGCACGTTCGAGCCCAATCATCGATTTCCGTTTTGAAATGGAACATTCCAGGACACTCTCCGCCCACTGTTGGCGGAGCTTGACTTGGTCAATGTGTGCTCTTTATTTCTTCTCCCATGCCCTACCCATAGCACGCTTGTCCCCGTCTCCACAGGTCGTTTTTCACGTGATGTCCAAGCTCCGCTCACCACTACAAATGCCCCGCCTATTATACCCACGCATCTTTCATGACTTCAAAAAACTCATTTCTTACCATAATCCACCTTTACCCTACGTTCGTGTCACATTGGAACCCAATTAACAATTATCGGTCTGAAAACGGAACATTCTAGGTCACGCCGTCCTCGTGGGCGGAGCTTAACTTGGTCCAAGTATGGTCTTTACTTCCTGTCCAATGCCCTACCCATTCGACACTTGGCCCCATCTGCACAGATCGTTTTTCATATGATACCTAATTTAGTGATAGACGTACAAAGGGACGGACGGACAGACAGACGAAGCGTTTTATATATAGTGGGGATGTTAACTGTTTTGGAATCCCTACAACATGAAACGCTTCGTCTGTCCGTCCCTCCGTCAACTTGCCCGTCCCTTTGTCCAGCCCTCCGTCTGTCACGAAAACAGGTATTACATGAAAAACGACCTATGGAGATGGGGCAAGTGCTGGATGGGTAGGGCATGGGACAAAAAGTAAGGAGCACCCATGCATCAGGTTGAGCTTCTCTCACGGTGAGCAGGGCGTGCAGTGAAACACTCTGTCCTCAGGAAAAAAGAGCAATTTCGACTTTCCGGCTACTGACGCACATGGTGATCCGCGCACAGTAGTGTGCGCCAGTCACCTGGTTATTCAATAAACTGCGTTATCTCAGCACTGAGAATTGCGCTAGGCGCAGCGTCATCGTGTGTAATTATTGAGCAGATTCAGCTGATTTACTATCGAAACAGAGCTGAAGATGTTGCCATGTGGTTTTTGAAAACCGATGCTGCAAAGGCGTAATTTACCATCCCAATCCTAACGAAGTTATAATTGGAGAGCCACTGTCATGGAATCGCAGAAAATGTCTCAGAAGAGGCCGAGGTGACGGAAATACAGCCACTCTCCAGAATGGATAAAAATTACTGAGTTTTCACAGTGCTCCTTGACAGAGTTGAACAGACAATAAACACTATATAGAAAAGCATTTAACCCTTGCAGTCCGGCTCGGTCGAGAGGTGTGCATAGGGCACTCGAACTGCGTCAGATCACACCAGTAAGTGAAGTTAGAATCCTTCAACCCGCGGCCAATTCACTCCAGCGGCACACCTGACCAAAAACCATGTAACTGAAGGAACCATGAGATGACTTAAAGGCACAGTTCACGATAATTTTCGTGCGTCATCTCGCTCCATAAGCAGTCTGGAGTCTGGAGGTGCTGAAGAACACATAAGTTAAAAAAGAGCAGAATAATCCTTTCAAAAACCGCAGTAATTAGGCGCCCCTGACCTTTGGCTTCGACGAGCCTTCAGACCAAAGGCAAACATTTCGACAAGTTTTCTCGTGATAATATCATCCGAGAAGATTGCTGTTCCTATGAAAATTTTCCCTATCTTTTCTTATCGCAGTCGATATCATGCCTGTTATCCTACTATATATAATCGGCTAAGTATGTCTGTCTGTGTGTGTGTGTGTCTGTCACGAAATTCATATCTCGCGTCGCAGCAAAGCTAATAACCTGAATTTTTAAAGTGATATAGGGGGTGGTAAGGGAACATTAATGGTAAGGGACCGGAAGTGATAGCAACTGATAAGAGCTGATAAGGAGCCTCCAAAGGCGAATGGCGGGGAATTCATATCTCGCGTTGCAGTAAAGCTAGGAACCTGAATTTTTAAAGTGATATAGGGGGTGGTAAGGGAACATTAATGGTAAGGGACGGAAGTGATAGCAACTGATAAGAGCTGATAAGGAGCCTCCAAAGGCGAATGGCGGGGAATTCATATCTCGCGTTGCAGCAAAGCTAGAAGCCTGAATTTTTAAAGTGATATAGGGGGTGGTAAGGGAACATTAACGGTGAGGGACCGGAAGTGATAGCAACTGATAAGGAGCCTCCAAAGGCGAATGGCGGGGAATTCATATCTCGCATTGCAGCAAAGCTAGAAACCTGAATTTTTGAAGTGATATAGGGGGTGGTAAGGGAACATTAACGGTGAGGGACCGGAAGTGATAGCAACTGATAAGAGCTGATAAGGAGCTTCCAAAGGCGAATGGCGGGGAATTCATATCTCGCGTTGCAGCAAAGCTAGAAACCTGAATTTTTAAAGTGATATAGGGGTGGCAAGGAAACATTGACGGTGAGGGACTGGAAGTGATAGCAACTGATAAGAGCTGATAGGGAGCCTCCAAAGGCGAATGGGGGGATTTCATATCTTGCGTCGCAACAAAGCTGGGACCCCCAATTTTCAAAGTCATATGAAGGGTGGCATCCTACTGTAGATGAGCTCCGCCCACGGTGGGCGGGGCGTGCACTGAAATGTTTCGTTTTTAAACCGAAAATTGTTGATTGGGTTCCAATGTGCCTCAAACGTGGAGAAAGATGGATTTGGGTTAGCGAACAGTTTCTGACATAAGATCCTTTTATGCGTAATTCGCTTGGTATGTCTGTGTGTCCGTCTGTCTGTCATGAAATTCATATCTCGCATCGCAGTAGAGCTGGGACCCTGAATTTTACAAGTGATGTAGAGGGTGAGGGGACCCTAGCGGTGGTGGACGGAAAGTGATAGCAGCTGATAAGGGCTGATAAGAACCCTCGAAAGACGAACGTTGCCAAATCCGTGCCGCCTTTCGCGTTGATCCCAGAGCACTGACACTCACACATGTTTAGCAAAGCGGGATGGGGGTATTAATATTGGGTGATCCAAATTGATAACGGTTGATAAGATACGATAAGGGGAGCTGAATGGCAAATGTCACCAAATCCGTTTCGCTCTTTCGGTTGACACTGGAGTGTTCACATTCACAGGTAAGGCAGGGTACGAGGACCTCAATTGTGCCTCAACGAAGCTGATAACGGCTCACAGGGGCTGATAAGAGTAATTAGGAAGTGGATGGGATGAAATCCGATACACCGCTTACTATTACTACCAGATGGCTGGCGCACACTACTGTGCGCGATGCATGGCGGTGTTGTGCAAATTGGGTTTGATCGACATGACCACCGTTGTGTAAGGGATTGAGTGGAATTTCCTTTCCTCTGCTTTCAGCTGAGCTTCCAAATTGCAATAAAGCAGGAAAGGTGAAGTGATAAGAAAGCTTCCGGCAGTAATATAGATAAGTCGCTTTTCACTGAACCCATTTTCTACGACGACATGAATCGCGCGCAGTAGTGTGCGCCAGCCAACTGGTACATGTATATGCCACCACTTCCCTGCTGGCAAGTCGTAAGAGGGTTGTGGGTCATCTTGAGACGGTGGCCGCCATCTCCTTTACGGGTTCTTCACGCGTTTAGCACTCACCCTCGCGCCGCGTGGAAGCGACTATCTACTCGGGGATGGAATCAAGATAATCATAATATCGTGAACTGTGCCTTTAAGTAGGCTAATCCTATATCTTCCCAATTTGAGTATGATCTGAGCATATCTGTGCAGCTTTTTCATGACAAGGTGATTGGTTCCATTGCGGAGACATGGATTTCAGTTCACCACGACGTTTCCAAGAGCAGCAAGATTTTGTGCAACTTCATTCTGAACTCTAGATTGATGTTTCATCTCATTTAGATTGATGTTTCATCTCATTTGATGCTTGTCTGTTTCGAACATCTGAGAGTATTCCAAGGTGAAATTGGTCACCACAACTCCTCCAAAGTGCTGCGAATTTCGTTTCTGTAAACCATTTTGCAGCGAGTGTCTCAGCTCCACATTTTTTGGACGAGCATATAACATGTGACAGGAAGCATTCACGTGGCAATAGCTGAGTGTCGTGAAACATTGTGACGGGAAACGCTCATGAAAGCACCTGTGAATCGTGTAATCATACCTTACAAAGATAAAAATAGAATTGGGATGTAGCTATTTCATAGCTGCTACCGTACGAATGTTATATTGAAATAGAATGTGAATAGGAAATTTGATGTCTTCTTCAACCACGTGTATTGTAGGGTAGGGTATGGTGTTGAGGCGGTGTACGAACCGAGTGTGTGTATATGGAATCGTTAGCCCGCAATGACGATTTTGAAAACTCATGCAAAAACTATAGTGGTTAAAACTCAAGTAGTTCCAGTGGCTATGCAAGAATAATTTTTCCAATAGACATGGAAGAGGTCTCTGCTGAGTAATACGAGTATGTCCAGCTGAATTAGAAAATGCGCTCCCACTTGAGCCTGCTATTTTCGCTTCGCAACGCTGGTCTCTTATTATGGCTAACCGTTTTGCTTGAACTTTGTCTAAAAATTATCTCAGCGTATTTACCTGTTTTCACTACATCCCGGGGTAATCATGTGTCATTTTTCCGGATACGATTTGCATTTTCGCCGTCGTCGATGCACCAGTCTGAGTGATGCACCAAGTCTGATGCAATTCTGTCCTTAACGAGTCTGCTACAGAAGTAAATGTGATATCCGTGATATGCGCATCGCAAGGTATTTTTATACGGCTGAAATCATTTGTCTGGAGTTTATTCTCGTAAAGACTGTGAAAAAAGTTAGCAATCTCTACAAAGTGCAACTCGCAGTTTACTCTTAACTGAAGAGTAGCGGACAAACCATTTCCAATATACGCAGCAGGTAATATGGCGAAATCCATCTGCATGGTTGATCTTACTGTTTGTATGGAGGCATAGTTACACTAAACCTCCTGGAAGCCTGTTAAAAAAGCCTAAGCGTGTATCAGCGATATGGCACGATGGTTGCCACCTGAGATTGAGTTGAAGTGAGCAAAATTGGCTCGGTTGGTGTTAATTTGAGTGGATTCTTTTGAGCACAAAGACATGTCAGTCTGCTACGCAGTTTCACATCACCTGTTTCTGGCGCTCCAGTTTGTTTTCTGATGGATGTGCTTGTAGATGGGGGCTGCTGCAGCCTAGCACTTTCACACGTTTTTCTTTCTTGTTTTTAATTTTTTTAGCTTTCCTTTCGTTTTCGTATATCATTTTTCTTTTTGCATGGCAGGAAAGTCTTAGCGAATGGATGAACGGGAAAAGTTGACAGGAAATATTATACGCTGTGCACCCGACACAGTGTGCTACATACTCTTTGGTGACGGTTGAAAAAAGCTCGCTCCCTCCAAAATCGGAGAAAGAATCCCTCAGTTAGTATTTGAGCTTTAACGAATGCAAGAATGTTGTCGGTGAGCACACTATCTCCAGCACCGGCATTCTCACAAGGGAAAGAATAATCCTTTACAAGGAATCTTCAGCTACCATCCACATAGCGGCACAAAAACACAATGTAATTGAAAAGGGATCTAAAGCAATCAAAATAGACATATAACTTTGAATGTCAAAACTAATATGACCCAGACGCTGTGTGAACAAGACTGTGACAAGAATATGCTCTAACTTATCTATAAAAACAGTGGCATGAGTACCGTGAAGAACATAAAAATCTATCATCGCTGGCTGAATGAGAGATTGTATCAAAAAGATTACAAGAGCACAGGATGGTGCAGCTTACCCTTGTGAGAATGCCGGTGCTGGAGATAGTGTGCTCACCGACGACATTCTTGCATTCGTTAAAGCTCAAATACTAACTGAGGGATTCTTTCTCCGATTTTGGAGGGAGCGAGCTTTTCTCAACCGTCACCAAAGAGTATGTAGCACACTGTGTCGGGTGCACAGCGTATAATATTTCCTGTCAACTTTTCCCGTTCATCCATTCGCTAAG